>JAKUBF010000006.1:0-332979 GCA_030563185.1 Saturnispora sanitii | reverse complement strand
TTTTCATTTTCATTTTCATTTTCATTTTCATTTTCATTTTCATTTTCATTTTCATTTTCATTTTCATTTTCATTTTCATTTTCATTTTCATTTTCATTTTCATTTTCATTTTCATCTTTCTTTTCATGGTCATCTTCATGTAACTGTTCATCTTCCTCTTCATCACTACTAAGCATCAATTCCTTAGCAGAATTAGCCAATTTTTCCAACATATTATCGTGTTTGTTTAAAGTCTTTGCGCGATGACTCGCTTCTTGGTCTTCCTTAACATCATCCAGTACACTAGCAGAAGATTTGACAGATTTAATATGATGAGAATTATCAACGAATCCCATAGCCTTTTTTAAAGCACCATCGTAACTTGATGTATCCATGGACATTTGTTCATCACTTACCAACCCACCTGATTCCTTTAATTCATCAAGTGATTGTTGTTCACCTAAAGCCTTACGATCATTTGCCATTCTTGATCTGGATCTAGAAATAGTTCTCAAATAGGCTAATGATGAAGAATTTGTAATACGACCACTTGGATCATGACGTGGTCTACGTTCTTCAGTACTAGCTGATGGTGTAGATGGAGCATAATGAAGATCATCAGTACTATTTAACCCACTATGATATGAATCACCCCTAGCTAAATGTGGTTTGAATGTCCCTGTACCTTGTCTTTCAACAGATCTACCTCTTGGGGTTGAAACAGGTGAAATTAAACTTAAATTAGTAGAACCTTCCCTTCTACTTGCAGGGGCAATGAACCCAGAATCTTGATGCAGACCAGGGTCTTGTTCATCCTCGTGTTCATCACCTAATTTAAAATCCAGATCATCCAATTGTTGCATCATCTTGTCCAATTTTGATTGAGCTTTCGATTGTTTCTTTCTCAATTCCCCAGTGTTAACTTCCTCAATGATATCATCAACTGACATCATCCTTTCAGGTTGAATTATATCTTGAGAAATTGAGGCCTCATTAGCTACCACCTTCTTCTTAGTATTGTATTTATACCCACTGGTCATCCCACTAGCTGGAACTACATATTCTTCCCCATGGCCACCAAAAACGTTGATATGAGTAGTATCCTCTTCAGCAGTTTCATCTTTAATATCTTTCAAAGCAATAGAACTGGATGAAACAGTCATACCAGTTTCTGGTAAAACCTCTGCTTTCAAATGCCCCTCGGCGTCCATAATAGCATCCATTGGGCCATCATTACCATCGACAAGCCCACCATCAGCACGTAATTCATCCAAAGTGACGATTTTACTATGACTTTCAACATTTTTGACAACTGGTCTTGAAGGTGATCTCGTGGAAGTTTCGGTGCTTTCATCACCACGAATACTGGCACCAACAAGTGCTGGAGTGTGTTGTTTCTTGAACTCGTCCAATTCGTTCTCAATGTTCATATTAATTAGTATCAAATCAATTAATAGAAGGAAAAAAACATATCAATATCATCATCAGCTTTATTTCAATTAAATTTAATTTAATTCGCAATTGAGAGATCAACAAAAAAAAATAACTTACTACTGACTGTGAAATATGCCTATATATAGAATAAAAGCTCTTTATAAAAAAGTAATGATATTAACGGTGATACTATTTCTTCCCCTCAACAAGACTTTCTAACTTAGCCTTAGCACCTGCAACTTTTTCTGGAAGCCCAAGGATGTTAATTGACGTCTTTTCAGAATCTTTATGTGGAATGAAAATCTTAACACCAAATTCCTTTTCAACACCCATTTTAACTGAACCTGCTGGACCAATGAGGTATTTATGGAGTTTCTTATCAATCTCTACACTTTCTTCAACGGTACTTTCAAATTCCGCAACAAGTGATTCCAGTTTAGCTTTAATATTAGCAACGATCTTAGAATCACCTTCAAGTTTAACAATGTTTGATTTTTCACCAATTGATGGGAATTGAAGTAATCTTCTAAAATCACGGTTTGATTCATCACCACCTGCTTGGACCATGATTTCTCTTTTGGTCATACCAGATGGACCGATTAATTGTCTGTACCATTTAGGATCAATTTCTAAAGTTTCTTCAGTGAAATTAACGATTCTCTTTTCAATAGATCTAATTTGAGAAATGGCTTCCTTAATACCTGATTTGGACCCAATGATTGTAAAAGTGACTTTACCATCCTTTTCTTCATCACCAACGTTAATATCAACACCATTATCAGCAGTAATATCATTTAATGATTCACCCCTCTTACCAATAATTGACCCAAGGGCTTGTTTAGAAACTTGAATTTCTTCTTGGTAACCATTCTCCCTTTCGTAATCAACCAACATCTTAATTTCTTCTTCAACTTTAGCAACACCACGAGATGGACCTTTGATTGAAATGTTACTTGAACCTTCCTCTCTTGGTAAATCAATATTAACATTGTATTTATCCTGTAATCTCTTAATATAAATACCATTTGGACCAATTAATTTTCTTTGATATTTTGGATCCATCTTAACAATAGTAGAAACTTCATCTGCCCATTTTTTAACTAATGAATCAATTTTCTTAGTTAATTCATCAACATTAGATTTCAACCCAGTTAATTTAACTTCGGAAATATCAGTAGTTTCATCATCGGCATAAATGTCAATTTTAACATTAAAATCAGATGATAATTCATTTAAATGGGAACCCTTTTGACCAATGAAACGTGCTAAATATTTCTTAGCTAATGGAACAGTGGTGTTGTATTTTGAAGCTTCTTCATAATTCTTGATGTCTTCAATTAATTGATTGATTTGATCAATAGATTGTTCAATGACAGATTTGAAACCCTTGAGTGTGATTTCATTTTCACTTGGGGTATTCAATTTAATTTCAATTGAATTTGATTCAAATTTATTCAAGAATGAATCCAGTTCCCCACTTAATAATTTTTGATCAGCCGAATCTAATTGAATGACCTTTTCAATAAGAGTACTGGATAATTGCTTCAATTTATCAAATGATGATTCAACAGTTTGTAATCTAGTAGCAATTTCTTCTTGTGTTGGTAAAAATTCATCATCATCTGATAATTGAGCAACTAAGATCAACTTTTCACCAAATGGCACAATGGAAACGTTTTCCTTAATGGCAATAGATGAATCAATCTTGGAAAAGATGAATGAAGAAATACCTTCAACTTCTTTAACATAATAAGGTGGGATCTTATTAACTAATTCAACAATTGATTTTCTTGCTTGTTTAATAGCATCCTTAGTTTCAGAAGTGGCCATAAAGTAAATCTTAACTTCTTTAACATTTTCATCCAATAAATTGGTCATTGTTGGGCCTTTAACTTTGACACCAGTTTCTTGAGAAATTGCATCGAAGAATTTAGTTTGGATTAAAAAGGCAGTCAAATATTTGGCATGTTGGACATTCCCACCATGAGATTTCCCCAAATCTAAAGAATCAGAAATAACCGAATCAGTCATTGATCTACATAAGGTAATAGCCTTATTAATAGCTGATGATAACCCAATAAATTTAACAATAAGTGAATCAGATTCTTTTGGGAAAATAACTTGAACGTTAGTTTCTTCAAAAACCTTCTTAGCATCAATTAGTTCATGTAAATGTTTTGGAATGGATTTTTCAACAGTTGAAAGATTCATTTCTAAAGAATCAATCATTTTTTGGATTTGATTCTTTGAAATTAAAATAGAATCTCTTGAACCTGAAATGGTAACAAAATCACCATTTCTTGAAACAGTGGCATTGGAACCTTCAGCTAAAGTTAATTCATCAATCTTGGATTGGATAAATGGTCTCAATTGAGTAGAAATTGGTAATTTAACATTGAATGATTTGAAGTTTTCATCAACGATCTTCATGATTTGAGATTTGGCTTCAACACAACCTTCCATATCACCAGCAACAGACACAAGAAGTGATTTACCATACAATTCTTCCTCTTCGTTAGAAGGAGTCCAGTCAGATAAATCTGTATCCTTTTCAATGTCGATCTTGACACCAGTGGATTGGACAATTGGGTTAAGGGTTCTACCTCTTGAACCAATAACGGTAGATCTCAACTTGGAAGGAATTGTGAATTCAATAACAGTTGGCTTGGTGAATTGTCTTAAGATATCCTTTCTAGCTTCAACAACATCCTTTGGCTTACCAGACAATAAGAAAGTTCTCTTACTGGTAGTAGATGAATAAGTGGATTCGATCTTGACATTACGGTTTGCTTGAATGGATGACTGGTACTTGAATCTTTCCTGTTGGGTCAAATCCTTTTGATTAGCATCATCAATGATGAAAGTCAATTGAGTCGTTGATGATTTGACGGCAGGTTTAAAATCAGAGGAGGAAGAGGCAGAGGAAACCCCACTAGAAGTGGATAATGGGACACCCTTGCACCAGGAAGACCCCACAGAAGAGGCAGAAGAAACGTTTGAGGTCTTACCTAAGCTTGGGAATGCTTTGGTGTCGGTGAAGTTCAGTTTCTTAGAAACCACTGGGATTTCTGGGGAAACGTCCTCTGGAGTAGCATCTTGCACTGATAAAACCGGCTCTTCTGAATCAGCTGACTCAGCCAAGATCTCTCTGTGTTTCTGCTGTAGAAGTTGGGCAGGAGAAGTCATATTAAATGAGATACAAGAAGTTGAATACGTGTTTAAAGAGAGATTCCAAGGTTTTTTTTTTTTTGCCCAACATCCAATTTCAATATTGAAAAATCGGTAACCAGAATATGAATGTCGATTAAAAGCCCAATTGAGTTTCAATTCGTTCAGAAGAGTGTCGTTTATATAACAATCTACGGTTATTGTAAAAGAATATAAAATAATTTCTACATTTCTATAGTTTGCATGTTTTTTGGTACTTGTCAATGAAAGACCCGACTAAAAATGTCAATAACCAAGCACCTTGGTTTGACATAGGCCCATTGACAAAGAACCCCAATAAACCAGGACCAGGACAAACCCCACATAACCCCCAACCGATCCCGAATAGGGCATTACCTAAGATGAATTTTAATTCTGTAGCATCAGACCAATTGAGATCAAATTTAGCTTCTAATAATGGTTTCTTCACAGTTGGTGGTAAGTATTGTTTCCAAAGGAAGATGTTAGGCATGATGGTACATAATGGGATCATAATCAAACTAGGATCGAATTTGGCAATGGTAGGGAAGGAAAGGAACCCTAAAACCTTTGTAGAATCAGTCATACCAGCAATGAATAACCCCAAACCAAATTGGAACCCAGTAGAAATTGAAACCAATGCCCTTGCTGAAACAAGACTAGTCTTTTGTATTTTTTGGGAGACAATTGGTAAAACCAAATATGACCAGATTAAACTTATGGCAGTCAAAGCTAAAACAAAAGTGGTTGTATTATTAGTTGATAAATCAAGTGAATAATCAGCTAAATGAGCACTGTTTCCAACTAACCAATTAGTTAAAACACCAGTAGTGAAGAAAGTACAAGTGGCAATAAATGATCTCCATCTTAGTCTACTTAAACCTGATAACATATGACCAGAAGTACACCCACAACCAGCTGAAGTCCCCAAACCAACTAATAACCCTGAAAGAGCCCATTTCCATGTCTGAATGGCTAATGGGTTACCAATGACAGCCAATGCTGGTAAGAATTGCTTGACAAATAATGTTGAGAGGTACATCCCTATGGTGATTGAGACATTATTAATGTTAGGATTAAAAATGGAGTTGTAAATAGTGGAAGAAAACCCAACTACTTTACCTTCGATGTTTAAATAACTAGATGTAGCTGCCTGAATTAAACCAGCTCCCAAAGATCCGGTAATTGGTGTAAACATTTTGGATTAGATAGATAAATAATAAATGGAGGAATGGGGTTTGATTAAAATTATTTTTTTTCCTCATCTTATATAATTCATAGTTCAAACCCCCCAAGATAACCCCGATATATATACCTATTATTGATTATTAATCTAAAAGTTTCTATATAAGGAAATACAACTATTTATAACTATTGAGGTTTGATTTCTTCTTCCCATTGAACACCAACCCATTCTTCCACGTATGTTACACCATTTTCATCGGTCCAATTAACAGGTGTGAAATCATCGGAATCAGTAGCGACAATTATAGTACCCCATTCCATACCGTCTCTAAGAATATCAATATTAGCATCCTTTTCCAAATCAATGATCATCTTTGGCATTAATTGTAATTCAAAACGTCTTGAACCTGATGGGTTAAATGCCGGTGCTGGAATCGTCCATTCTGATTCATCTCTTAATTTACCAGATTCATTGTAAAAAATCTTACTAACTTTATCCTTAGAACTGTAAAGTAATGGTTGACCATTTAATTCATATCTGATAACTTGACCTGTATTAAAAGAAATGACATTTGAAAAATTTTGAAATGTTGAATCATCAAACATCTTAGCAATATCTTCTGTATTTTTATCATTGTTAACTTTGGGTAAATTACCTGATGTTATAGAAGCATTGTCATCTAAAACAGTACCATCTTCTTGAATTTTTAAATTTTCTGGTAATGGTGGTAAATATTGATTCCTTGGATCTAAAACTTCTTGGTCAAAATAAAGAATATAACCTGGATATTCTGGTAAATCACCAACAACAGCTGGGTCTAATGGTTTCTCAATCTTGGACAATGTTGCTGAAGGTTTTGAAATTTCAGCGTAAGTTTGTGATTTTTCAGTTTTTTCAACTTCATTTTCAACCTTTTTCATATCAAATGGGTTAGCGTTAGGTTTTGAAAATGGGTTACCACCAAATGGATTACTACCACCAAATGGATTACTACTAGAAGAAGTTTCCTTCTTAGTACCAAACAACCCCATGAGTTTTTCCTTATCTTCCTTTTCCTTCTTTTCAGCAAGTTCTAACCTCTCCCTTTCTCTTCTTTCTCTTTCTTCTTGGTCCTTTTGTCTTTTTTCCATTTCCTTTGGGTCTTTCTTAATACCTCTGATAGCTCTAACTGATCCATCTTTCCTCCTACATTTTGGTTCAATACATGCTAAAACGTAAATACGTCTTTCATACCATTCACCCTCTAAATCGGCATTGACCATGGCTAATTGTCTTAATTTCCCCTTACATGATTTACATTTAAGCATATCTTGAGGAAGTGGTGATTTTTCATCTAATGGGATCGGCTGTGATCCAATAATAGAATCTGATTTGTATGGTTTATTCACAGTATCAATCTTAATATCAATAAACCCAAGGAGTGAATTCGTGTCCAATGCTTCGTTATCTGAGTCCATATTTAAACTTATAAAATGAACTAAATGATTTGTATGTATGTTACATTTTTTTTTCTTCTTTTCTGTATTTTTTGATATTTTTTTTATCGCTCAGCTGCTGAGTAACTAACCATTTCATATGCAATTTCTTTTTAAATTCTATTCTATACAATTAACCTATAAAAACCTCCCCCTCCAAATGCAAACTAAACACAAACTAAAATCAAGTAAAATCAAATCAAATCAAATCAAACCAAACTGAACTAAACCAAACCAAACCAAATTAAAATAAAATAAAATCAATGCGTAATCACTTCCTCAATGAAACTTCCTTAATAAGTCTATCGATTTCAACAAAATTTCTATCATTCTTAGCAAATGCCATATGTGTATCACTATAACAATGTTCATCAAAATCTGCATATTTAACACGACAATTCTCACAATAACCAGGTTTCATTTCATTTTTTAATTTTGGCGGCTTAACCTTTAATTTTTCAGTTTTAGTTGTTAATTTATTACAACTTTCTAAAATTAATGGGGGTAATTTCTTAATTTCATTTTCACTTTCATTTTCAATTTTATCATTCAATGCAATCAATGGTAATTCATTTTGATTATTAGAATTATCATTTAAAACTTTTTTCAAATTATTGTTATTCAGCATAAATGTAACTAATAATTGATTACATGTCTTTTTAATAGTTACCAATTTTTTCTTACCTGTTATAGCAGTACTGGTGAAATCAGTTTCATTAGGTATAGTTGAATCACCTGCTTGCATTACAATGGTATCTGCATTAAATTTAGCAATACTTGGTTTTATCTGTTGTTGTTGTTTCTGCTGAGGTACTGGTGGTGGTAAAACCATCATTCTTTGTGAATCTTTAATGATATTCCTATTCATGACACTTGATCTAGCAGGACCTAAACCATTACCAGTTACTCCAGCACCACCGCTTTGAGAAAGGACATTATTCCCATTAAGTATATTAGATCCTGATTGAGTAACCCCTGAAGCAACAATTTCACCATAATTACACATTAATTGTTGATTATCTCTTTGATTAACTGTATTATTATTATTATTATTATTATTATATGGTTGGACGATGACACTTTCTTGACGATGTAATTGTGGTGGTGGAGCAGCAAATGAGACTTTTTCAATTCTCTTAAAAGTTGATGATGTTTTATTTCTAGCTAATTGATCAATTTGATCAGGGTTCGTTTCAATCATATTGGAAAGTGAAATTATATTTCCCTCTGCATCTAATTCATCCTCTGTTAAATCATCCTCATATTCATTCATTTCATCATCATCACCTTCATTTTTTCTAATTAATGAATAAAAATACCCCTCTAAACCAGATCCTAAATATTTAACATTTGGATCTTCATTTGGTTTTCTTTCATAATATGCCTTTAAATAATTAATTGAAAAATCACATCTTTCCTTATATGATCTACGTTTTAAACCACTATTATTAGAAGGGTAACATGCCTTTTCTAATTCTAATCTATAATCGGTACCTTCTTCTAAATGCAATAGTCTTCTCTTATGTCTTTTAATTAAACTTGATTTTTGAGTTGATTTTAATTCTTCAACGAATATTGATTTACCGTTTGTTGATCTATGAATTTTTGGTATTTCCTTTGAATATTTCCATTCTTTAATAATAACAGGTCTAAATCTTTGATTTTGATCAAATACAAATAAATGAGGACCTGTTAAATAATACATATCATCTCTCTTTGCTAATGGATCTTTATCATTTGTACCAAAAATTCTTTCATTATGTAATAAATTTTGAAGTTGAGCAGTTGGTTCAGATGAAGCATCAGGTATTTCTGCATCTAAATGTTTCATAAATCTAAAAACTTTTTCAATTGACCAAACTTTGAGTTGTTTGACCTTTACATGATTAAAAATATCACCATTTGGGTATGTAATTTTAGCATCATAAGGTCTCTTTGAAACAATGATTGTTATTTCCCCATTAAAATGTGGGTCAATCTTAGCCCCTAATGATTCCAATGACAAACTTGCACGTTTCTTCTCCCTTGGAGTAATAGAACTATCATTTTCAAAATAAATCCTTTGAAGAGGCATTATATTACGCCAAGTCTCCTGCCATTTTATTAATTCTTTGACGTATTGTGGGGTCTTTGTCTTTGGCTGTTGGACTGTCTTTGTTGTCAGAAAGGGCACATAACCATCCTTCTTCGGAGTGGACGTTCCTAATAAGTTGTTAATAGGCTCTTGGGCTTTAGTTTGATGAAGATACACGTTATTTTGTCTGTTTAAAGACGCGTCAGTTTCTCCATGACTAGGCCGTTTAGAGGGGACCTTGAAATCCCTGTCTGTAGCTGTGGTATTCTTAAACCTGCCTGTACGGTCAGCAAGTGGGGTTCGCACTTGCAAGGGCTCTACCATTTGTAGTTTATTATTCAATTGGGAAAAATATACACAAAAACATCAAGAAAAGTTGTTGCCCTTTAACGCGTTTTCTCGTTTTCTCGTTTTTTATTTTTTTTTTAAATTGAGGAAAATACACAGAATTAGAGTTACACCTAAGTAATAATAAAGCATGCTTCAATCTGCTATTTTAGAACCACTTTTGAGCCAAGTGCTTGCGCCAGCTGATAGTATTACACAGGAAACACCACATAGCGTTCTTTTTGTGTCGAAAACGACCCAAAAACCACTAGTGACATACACAAGCAAAAATTGGCAAAATTCTAGTCATAATAATAATACCCGTATAAATAACCAAGAGAAGACGAATATCTTAGAGGGTACTAAATCTAATAGTAACCCTAATGAGGCCATTTTAAAAGAAATTGAACATTTAAATAATTTACAATATGAAGAAGATTATATTAATACTGATAGCAATCCACAATCATTGTTAAGTGTCCTAGCTTTAGAAGTGATAAATGAATGGTGTAAGAATGAACAAGATAATAATTCCCAAGCGACGATTTTACAACATGAAGAGTATAATTTTTACATTCAAAGTGTTAATGATGAATATGCCGTTATGGTCATTTGTGACAAATATTACCCTAGTGAATTATGTTTGGGTAGATTAGCTAATTTATGCCCCGTTCTCCAGGAGAGAATCTGATTGAGCATGTATTGTATTAGATAGCGAACTTTTTATCGTTTAAAAAAGTGAAATTATATAAAGAATATACAACTACTGTTTAGCTTAGCTTGGTATGAAAAGGTTGTAGTGGTAATTAATTTTCTTCTCGTTGCAAAGATGTTTGGTATAGATTAAGATTAAGAGTTTTCATTGATCAAACTCCTCGTTCAGATCCTCGTCGTCGAGTTCGATGTCTCCGTCTGAGTCATCATATCCCTCTTCATCGTCTTCTTCTTCTTCTTCATAAAACTCATCCTCCCACCAATCTTCTTCCGGTTCTTCCACCTTAGGGGCTACTGAAATTTCTTCAAAAGTTGGCATCTTAAACCCAGCGGGGATCCTCTCTTGGGATTTGAGAACATCACTTTTGACCTTTTGCTTGTATACATCACGGTCTTTCCTATAACAAACACCAGCATCGACATTAGCTGGGGAGTTAACGTTAGGGTCTTCTAAAAGTGATAAGATACTCAAAAGCACTGTTTCCACACGTTGCGCAGGTGACCAAGTAATATCATCTGGTTCATCACCTTGATCTTGACCAGCCTGATGTAAAATGGAAATACATAATCTCCCATCTGGGTAAACGTTAGGGTGATAAATAGCCGGTGTGAAACGAAATGATGGTGGTTTATAAGGATAATCTTCAGTGAAGTTCAATAAAGCTTCAAAATATGCTCCATTATAATCAGATTGGGGGTCGATAACCATGATGGCAACTTTCCATTTGAATATATTGGAATCATCCACAAGGTCGATGTGGACTTGTTTAAGTCCTGTTTTTGGGTGGGTTATATCTCTGAACTCCTTCCATAAAATCTTCTGTGCTGACATGTTATTGAGGGTTCGTTTCTCGACAAAATATGTCAAAATTAAGTGAAGAAACAAGTAAAGGTGAGGTCAGAAAAAGGAAGAAAAAAAAATATTATTCATCATCAAGCTGATAAATCATAATGTGATGTAAATTTAATTAGTAATTACGTATTAATAAGGGTATATTATAATTTAAAAGGGAGTCACACCACCTTTACTTCATCGAATTATGTATTGTATTCTATCCAATTATTATTATTAAAAAAAAATTATAAACAGGTAATGGGGATCTAGGCGGGGAATATGTATGTACACGAAAAAGTCACTATTATTCTTCAGTAGTAAGAGCAGCTTCCTTGACCTCCTGGAGAGCCTCTTTCTCTTCCTCTTCCTTCTTCTTTGCAGCCTCTCTTTCAGCACGAACACTTTCTGGAGTAATCCCGAGTTCCTTAGCACGGGCTTCTAATCTGAGTCTCTTTTCGATCTTGGCCTGTCTCATACGGGCCAATTCAGCCTGGATCTCATGTGGTTCCTTTGGGATCTTGTTAAGTGTGTCTGGGTCAGGCCAATACCCTGGGAGGTTGAACTTCTTATCAGTGTCAATCCCGACGTAGTACATGATAGTGATCGGGGTCATAAGATAGAAGGTGAACTTTGCAAGTTCAAACTGGGAACGAGTCATCGTTGGCAGGAAACGGAAGATCGACATTGTTATATTAGTTGTTTCTTATATTTATATATAAAAGAATGAATGAATGAATAAACTGTTCTTTCTGTTAAATTGAGAAAAAAAATAAAGTAAAATTAAATATTAGCTAGAGATTATATAGTATTGTTGAATTGAATTGGGGGTTTTTAGGGTTTAGTGAGTGCTAAGTAGATGTTTTATTTTGTTTGTTTGTTTGTTTGAATTATTAGATGTCGTTAATGCACTTAATACAGGCAAATATCATTTTAATTAATTATTTGCTCATGACATGAGTTATTATCAATGAACTTAAAATTAAACGCAAGCATTACTCTCTCTCTGTATAAACCGTATAGTATTTTGAACATAATCACATAATACAATTACAATTCCTTTATTTATTATAGGCTGAATATTTTTTTTTTTCTTTTCACCTTTCAAACTTTTCACTTGATAGATACATCATTATAAATTGAATATGTCCAAGGCTCTTCAAATCTGCACACATTCAGGCTCTTTTCACGCTGATGAAGCCTTAGCTGTTTACATGCTCCGTCTGCTTCCAAAATGGTCCCAAGCCAAGCTTGTCAGATCAAGAAATGCCCAAGATTGGGAAGATTCAGATATCGTTATGGATGTCAGTGGTAAATACGATCAAGTTAAATACTTCGATCATCATCAAAGAGAGTTCAACACCACTTTTAATGACAAATATTCCACCAAGCTGTCTTCTGCTGGTTTAATTTACAAACATTTCGGTAAAGATATCCTTAAACACATTTGTGATTACACTGATTCAAGTGAAGATGAAGCTAAATTAGAATTCTTATTCGATAAAGTTTACGCTGAATTCATTGAAGCAGTTGATGCTAATGATAATGGTATTACAAAATTCCCAGATCAAGATAACTTACAAGCTAGATTTAAAGATAGAAATTTTTCAATTGCTGGTATGGTTTCAAATTTGAACCCATCATGGGATCAAGAAGCTAAGGATGAAGATTTCGATAGACAATTCCTCAAAGCTTCTAATCTTATTGGTGAAGCTTTTTACAATTATGCCACTTACATGGGTAAGTCTTTCTTAAAGGCTAAACAATACGTTATTGATGCCGTTAAGAATAGAAAGGAAGGTTCTAAAATTATTGAATTTACCACTTTCGTTCCATGGAAGGAACATTTATTCGCCGTTGAAAAGGAATTCGGTATTGAAGGTGAAATTCTCTACGCTGTTTTCCCAGATAGTTCTGGTTCTTGGAGAATTGCTGCTGTTCCTGTTTCTTCCACTTCTTTTGATTCTAGAAAGAAGTTACCTGAGCCATGGAGAGGTTTAAGAGATGATGAAATGTCTGCTAAAACTGGGGTTGATGGTTGTGTTTTCGTTCACGCTGCTGGTTTCATCGGTGGTGCTAAAACTAAGGAAGCTGCTCTTAAGTTATCTGAAATGGCTGTTACTGACTTTTAAATTTAGTGTTTTTATATGTAATATTGTTAAAAAGATGTAAAAAACTTTTAGTTAAAAACGTAAATTTTATATACATACATGTATCGAGTATCAAAGTGGGACACAGTTTTACATCAAAATAGAATAAGAGTAATATACTATTTGGGGTTTATTCGAAGTTTATTTTATGAAAATAATTTCAAATTTCAAAATTTAATGCCCTAACTTTAGAGAATAATTGAAATCTGCAAAGAAAGAAAAAAAAAATGGGTTCATTCCTGAGCATGATAAATTTTAACTGTTTAACGATTTAGAGTCCGTTATTCTTTCTTTTATTAGATAAATAAACTGAAGGTGAGTGTACTGTTTTCAATATGAAGAAATTGCTTCAGTTGAAAAGGGAACGGCAGAGACCACCAGTTCAAAATCATGAAAAATTGAATAATACACGTCAACAGCAAAATCAACAAGAAATGAAAGAGCCACAACAAAAACAACAATTAGTTCCTGAAGCTAGACAGTCCATAAGTCTAAGTCATTCAACACTTTCATTAAGATCTGGGTTTTCCCAGATCACAAAACAACAAGATCATATTGAAGAACCATCAAATAATTCAAATGAACAAGGCATGGATAATCACGGGGGATCTTTGAAATCAAGTGCACAATCTATTAATTCCAAAAGTTCATCACGTCATCAAATGAATTTTTCACATCCTACACAATTAATTGATCCTAATTGGGATAATTCTACAACAAAATGTAGTTGGGTTAATCAACTTCAAAATGATGATCCGAATGACACGAGAATTTTGAAATTGGAATTACGTGGGTCTCATTTATACCTTTATAAACAACCTCGTGAAATATCACATGTTAAATCGTTGTTAATTGAAGATTATGAAGATAATGGGTTCCCATCAATTTTACCTAATAATGAATTGTCCACCCCACCTAAGGATGAATCATACCCGAATAACATTAACAAGAATGTAACAAATGATGATGGTTTATATACAGATAACATTGCATCCAGCCCTATGTTAGAAAATGATGACCCATCAATGTCAATTAATTCAGTTAAGAAAGAATTATTAGATTCTTATGAATCTAATATTGAAATTCAATATAAATCACCAAGTTGTCCACATCCAAATTTAAAAATTGATATTCAAAATGGTACCATTGTTGATGGTGACATTGAATCAATTGCTCATACCATTTTATTCTTCCCAACTAATTTAATTGTGGATAATTTAATCAAAATTATCCCCTTAATGAATAAAATGAACCATTTGTTATTATACACTTTGCAATATTATGAATTTTTTAATGATGTTGAAATTTCAATTTTAGAAAGAGAAACAATGACAAGGAGAATTAGAAGAATTTTAGATTTGATTCAATCGAAATATACTGGGTTGTTACTTAATAATGAAATTTGGGAAAATTGTAATAAACTTTTGAATATTTTAATTCAAGAAGTCCCAAGAACTTTAGCACCACCTAAATTAACAACTTTTCAAGAATCTAATGAATATTTACCTAACAATGAAGTTAATTTGTCTCTTCTTGAAGAATCAATGAATAGAAAAAGGGGTGAATTGATGAAAATTATGAAATTCCAATCATCAGAACTTGAAGGTATTTGTTTTACAGTTGATGATTTTATGAACATTTCAAATGAAGTTTTATTAAATGAAATCAATTCAATTGATCATGAATTTATGAAAATTTGGAAACCTCATGATGATATGACTTTTTTCAGTTCTAATCAATGTATTAAATTGAACCCATTGTACTTTAACCAATCGAATCATAATCATTACCTTGGTCAATTATTATTGAGACATTTATTTTCTACTAATTCAAATTCAACTTCCAAATTTAGAGCTCAAGTTTTAAGTAAATGGATTAAATTAGGTCAAATGTTATGTGATTCTGGGAATATGATTTCTTGGTTAGGTATTTCAACTGTTATTTGTACAATGCCGATTTTAAGATTGAGTGAAACTTGGGCTAATATTGATCAAGATTTAATTAATGAAATTTCTAAAAAATGGGCACCTGTTGTATTTGAAGTTATGAGAAGTCAAAAAGAATTTAAGATCCTTGTACCTAGAGGTATTGGATCGATGTATGCTAAGGAAAATGTTATTCCTTATTATGATGATTTACTTTCAACTCAGGAAAGTGAAAGTATTAAAGATTATTTGAAACTTTTGGATACTTTTAATACAAGTTTAACCAAATGGGATAATTATTTTAATAATGTCATCAATTCTGAAAATGTTCAACCATTAAAATATGAATCTAAAAATCAATCCGTTAATTCGTTATTAACATCATCTATTAAACAAAATTCACAAGGGAATCAATTGACTTTACAACAATGTATGGATCAATCATTGAAATATGAATATTCATTTAAACAAAACCAAACTGATGATTATAAAAAGGCAAGATCTCCATTATTTTTAGGTTCTTACCCATCCATTTTATTTATTGATGCATTACCTAATTATCACATTTATGATTTAAATGAACTCGTTGGTGGTATTGGTCATAGTACTGAAAAACTTTTGGAATTATTGGGAAGTCATGAGGGTAAAAGTAAGATAACTATTTTGAAACATATTAGAGATGAATTTAATAATAATACAATTGATTTTAAATTAAAGGATGATTTAATTATCTTTAAATCTGAATTGAAAAATAATAATAAATCTTCAAGACCATCCAGTGTTTTATTTGACAATAGCATGAATTCAGTACCTATGTCTCTTAATCCTGCAATTAATACATCTATAAAAAAGAGAATGAGTTTATTATCATCCACGAGTTTCAATTTATACGATTATAATAATTCAACTGATGATATCATAAATGGGGTTGAAACTTTAGAAGTTACCATTAAATCTGCAACTTTAGAAAGATTGATTGATTTGTTAGTTTTAGAACCTGGTGTTTTTGGAGCTAAAATTGATCAATCTAAATTTAATAATACCATGTTAAAAATGGATATTGATGAATTTAAACAAATTTTCTTTTCCACTTATAGAATATTTACTAATACAATTGAATTAATTCAAGGTTTAAAGAAGAGATTTATTGGATCAGAATCAGCTGCTTGGTCAATTGAAAATGATATTGAAGGTGACATTTACCCCGATTGGACTAACCATATTAATAAAGAGGGAAATTTGAAACTAATATTACAAATTCAATTAAGTATTTTAGAAACAAGTTTAGAATTAATCAATGATTATCATCATCATTTTTTAACAAATGTTGAAACTCAAATTGAATTTTCTCAATTTTTAAAAATTATTGATAAATGTGTTATTGATCAATGGCCTCAAAGATTAGATCAATTAGATAATAATAATAATAAAGGTGATATCATTGAAAATTTTAATAAATTAACAGGAGTTTATAATCAATTGATGACTATATTTATTAGAAAATCTTTTACTCCAACAATTGGGCCAATTAAAATTAAATTTACTCAAGATATGTCATTGAATGAAAAATGGAAAATCCCATTAAATAACAATGTTGATGATATTAAAAAATTCATGAAAAATTTAGAAATGGAAATTTGGGAACTTGTTTCACCTATTACATTTGATGATTGGATTGATTGTTTTAACATTATTCAATCATTAGTTTCTAAAAATGATACATTTTTATTCAAGTATGATTTACAAGATGTCAACGTTAATTCAAATTTAACAAAAATTTCCAATATTTTCCAATGGATATTATCATTAAAAGGTGAACATTGTTTAGTCATTGATAAATTCCCAATTAGAATTCAGAATGCTTTTAAAATGTATGAAAAATTCAAAGATTTAATTTTAATGCAAATTGTTGATCCAGAATTAAATTTGGAAAATCGTATTGAGTTAATGAAAAATGTTTTAATAATGATTAGTATTTCACGTGATGAAATGGATAATGTTAGATTATTCAATTTAGGTGATGTTGTAGATGATGGTTCTAAAAGATCACCATTTATTCCAAGTTATTTAGAATCCATTTTAATTAACGCTATGTTATTACCTGTATCTAGATTTTATGCATATGAATGGACAGAAGCAGGCAATTTATTTCAAAATGTTTCCTGTGATAATTTTAACACATTAGATACAATGATTCCTAAAAATTTAGGTATTAAATTAGATTATGGGTTAAGTGTTTGTCCAGGTTGGATTTTAAATAGAATCATTGAAATCATTTGTTTTGTCCCAAATATGGATGTTGATAATACTAATTTTATTAATTTTGACAAGAGTAGGTTTCTTCATAGTTCAATTAAGAACATTCTGAATTTAGACAGCCATGATATTCAAAATGATAATGAATATAAATTTGAATTGAATAAATTAAAATCATTTGATATTAATCCAAATGATTTTTACAACCATGAAATGAACCAAGGTGAAAAAATTAAACCTATCTTTAATGATTTAATTGAAGAGCAGATACAATTAATTCAAATTGAACATCAAAGAATGAAAGTTTTAGCAAAAGGTTCAGATTTTAATACTACTGGTAGTATTAAGAGATCCAATGTCCCCTCTCCATTAAATCAATCTAAAGTTAATACAAGTGCTGAGAGTTTAGTTTTTCAACAACAAAGATATTCTCAACAAATTTCTGATAACCGTAAATCATTAATGAGAAGTTCAACTAATAATACTATTTCAACTAATAATACATCAAAACATAATTCAGCCAATACAAAAACCCCAAAACATTCTACTTCACAGTCTTCTAATACTAGTAGATTCAGTATTTTCAAAGCTAGACCATTTTCAATGAATGGGAATCATCCTAATGTAATTGAAAAGGAAGTTAAAAGTTATCAAGAGTTACCATTACCATCACAATTGAAACCTTACAAACCTATCCAAATTATGAATTTGAAAATTTGTAAAATTACTCCAACTTATAAAACATCGAATTCGTTTATTATTTCCAATAATAAATTAGAGTATACATTACAATGTCATAATTATAAAGAAGTTGAAGATTGGTTATATTTGATCAACTTGAATAAACATTTATGGTATAAATCCAAAATTTTAAACAATAAGATTTCTACATTCCAAACATTTGGAATGCCATTGGATTATTTATGTTCAAGAGATAAGGGTATGATGATTCCATTAATAATTGAAAAATTAATGAGAGAAATTGAAGTTAGAGGGTTAGAAGAAGTTGGTATATATAGAAAATCAGGTTCTTTAAGTGTTGTTGAAAAGATCAAAAACCACATTGATAAACACGGTGATTTTAATATGGAAAATTCTTTAGTTTTTGATATTCATAATATAACAGGTGTTATTAAGAATTGGTTAAGGGATATTCCTGAACCATTGATTGATGATTATTTAGTTGATGAACTGATGATGGTTAAACAACAGTCGAAGAATCAAGAGGAGAGGTTCAAAATATACAACAGGGTTTTAATAAAATTACCCCCATGTAAATATGAAATGGTTAAAAGATTGCATCTACATTTGAATAGAATTGAGAAGTATCATTTAGTTAATAAAATGACAAGTCATAATTTAGCCACTATTATGGGTGGGTATTTAGTAGAAGGCTGTAGACCTGAAACTGTTAAAAAATCATTTGGGTTATTTAACTTCATCAGTGAAGATTTTATTTTGAATTATTCTACGATATTTGCCTAACCTAGGAAATATTCAAATAACTCAACCAAAAAAAAAATGAAAATTTAATATATTTAATTGTGCAATAAGTTCAGCTCTATAGCAAACTGTTTCCCATTGGCTCCATTAATTATATATTTAGAGACATTTATAAGTTATAATGGTAACTTTAAAAATAAAACAATTGTTTGATTAAATTTCATAGTCAAACACTTTTCACTTTTTTTTCCCAGTAAAAAGGTATTACACACAAAAGAAAGGGTTTGTTAATACTGTTAAAATATTAGGATCTTAGTTTTATACTGTCTTATGTAAACATGAATAATCGTTATCCCCTGAGTTTCTACGAATTACTATTCTACTTTTCTTTAACGGCTTAATTTATTATAAACAATAATATGGCCATGTGTATAAAACAAACCTTAACAGCTTAGGTGTTCACTTAACTACCTTAACCCCAGTTCAAGCTGATTACCTTTCCTTACCTGAAAACGGTCCATTCAAGCCAGATCACTACAGATACTAATTGTGTGTATATGTATGTGATTCAACTTGTATTCACTTTTCTAATAAGCTAGACTTTCTCAACAAACTAGTGATTAAAATTATTTATACTATACTATATTTATAAATCATTTATCTTTTTTATATTTATAACTCACTTCAACGGAATACTTTGGACTTAACTTGCCTAATTCCTCTAGCATATATTAAAAGGTGACCGATAAGAGGTGTACAAAGCATCAATTTTTTATTTTTGATTAGGAAAAAAAAGATCATTTACTAGCTCATCATTTGCCTTCTTCGTATTTATCCCCATGCTAAATATAAATACCATGAGTTAGCAACCTTGCGAGACTATGGTTATTTATTTAAACTTAACTGGTATACCACGTATGTAAAGCAAAGAATATACACCGTTGATGTTCAACAAGATACAACGGTCATAAGAAATTGAAGATTACAATTTGCCACTGGGTAAATTTTGACAATCAAACATAATACTAACACAAATATGTAATTACATATCACGTACATTATTAAGATGCCTAAATTTATGGAAATCTATAGAGAGCTTTGATGTACAATTTCATAGGGACTACAACGCACAATTGGACAATTTACAAAATTAAATGTTTTTAAAGATTTACAACGTGAGGTGAAAAATAGGCAAATGGATAGCATTAAACAGTCATCTACTAAAAAGAAAGCATTTTATTGGACTGATTGGACAAAGCCGCACTTTGGTTTTAACAAATTCCAAGTCCTCATTTGAATCTGGTCATCGTCGGGATTTTAAAAATCTTGGTTCTTAGATTTCCTTTATTGTTGGCTCATTGGAAAATTTGAAAGAAGGGGATATCAATGGTATTAATCCCCCCTTGTCAAGTTGGTTGTAGCGAGCAGGAGAGCCGTTTTAAATTCGGCCCCTAAAAAAACAGGGGAACCCCTGTCAAATTTTTTTTTTATGATTTTAGTTTTTTGCATTTTATAGACGCTACGTTTAATATATCGACTTGAAACCACTATAGGTCTAACCAGCATCATCAGATGTATCCGTACAACCTAATTTCAAGCCAATTTGAGACAAAAATATAAAATCGCCTTTTTTCGCCCTACAGAGGTGCTCTCATGTTGCATGGTAGCTCAGAATGAGGAGAATAATTAGACGCTCCAAACCCCTTATTGAGAAGCTCATAGCATGCATATTCGAGGCAGTAGGAGCAAATAACGTTTTTAGCATGTAAATCATCGTATAACTCTGTCAAAACAATTCCTAAATGGGCCACTTTTGCCCCGTTGGAAGCAGGATTTTTTTATTCACATTTTCATGCTCTCAGTAATTTTCTAGCTATCCTGGTTCATGAGATATAAGCGATTTTATACTTTCAAAAACACATTTTTGACATTTTAATCGTCTTAGCGTTAATGTTCCCATATTATTCATTTGAATCGTACTCATCCTGAATTATTGAACATAGTGATAGCTTCAGATAGGCAAAATTTGCAATATTAAACAAATGCTCATATGCTCAGCAAGTAGATTATGTTAACATGCCATATCTTGGGAACCAGTAATGATACCAACATGGAATTAACATCAGAACATTTGAAAAAATTCAATAAGGCTTTCTTTATAAGTTACAAGCCATTGGACCAGTGAATTTGGGGATCGTTAATTGTGACTGAACCGGTGGCCTGATAAATATGATTAGGATACAATTATGTAGCCCCCAAATGATTACATATAATCTATTATCTCATATCCCAATAACAATGCTCCATTGGGTATATAATGCTAATTTTCTATCAGTTCAATGATAAAACAGTAAATAACATAGTAACCTTCAATCCAATAAACTTCTGACTTGGTGCATAATGTAGCTAATGCATTTAAATATCGGTATTTGCAAAATACAGGGCCATATATCATTTCAAATTGCTTCTATAGCACAATTTAAATGTCAAAAACATATATTTAGTAAAAAAATCACATCCTGGTAATATTCTATTATTATTAAACTTTCATTGTAATACTTGAATTTTTCTCCATCTGATGATGCCGTTGGTTTAACTATATCTTTAATGGTTATAGAGATAGTCAAATATTGGCTCAGCACCTTCCTAATCGGGTAATTTGTATTTCCTAATTAGGAAATAAGCTCAGCAACTCTCTTGAGATATCATGTGGGTATTTCAAGAACCAGAATAGATGCTAAGGTGATAAGTGTATGGATAAATTAAGAAAAATTCAATCATCCAGAAATCGCAGGTACTAGGTTGTTGGGCTAGTATTTTTAAAGAAGAATTTGTGTGTGATAACTCATGAATAACTAGAGTTATAAATACATTTCAAGCGGATTCATGATAAGAAAATTAATTTGATACAAGATATGTATTTCATACGAGTGTAGAATTGTTCATTTGTATCTTTTTTTGCACATTCATATTATTTGGAAAAGTAATTAGTTGATAATACCCCCAATATAAACAAATCAATAGAATTAAAATCAATAGTTTGT
Organism: Saturnispora sanitii; assembly: GCA_030563185.1. Taxonomy (NCBI): domain Eukaryota; kingdom Fungi; phylum Ascomycota; class Pichiomycetes; order Pichiales; family Pichiaceae; genus Saturnispora; species Saturnispora sanitii. Next base: position 310,954 of record JAKUBF010000006.1, on the reverse strand, counting down.
AAGAAATACCATGTAAATAACTATATGTAAAATATTAAAAATTGTAACATATTTTGGATATATCTTTTTATTAGTATTATACCATTTTTTAATATGTGAGTAATAAATGGGAACTTTAAAAACCAAGTGCGTGTATGATAATAAACAAGTATAATACAAGTTGTTCAAATGTCAATGAAATTTACCCTAAATCATTTTAGAGGACATTAAAGAGGTTATTTGAAATGGATTATATGAATTGAAAATTTAGCCAAATAGTTTCCATTAACCAAGAATAGAGTAATGAATCATTGTAAAGTAAATGATGATCAGATTGGGCAACCACAAATTAACATTATTTGGTGCTTTGAACGAAAATCAAGAGCACATGAACGACATAGAATTGGTTATAAAATTAAAATTGGAAAATTTAACAACTTTATAATTTTTCATTCATCTTTATCTATTGTTGTATGTGAAGTTCATTTTTCATTTTTTTTAGCATATATGAATGCAATGTGTTAAGGCTAGTAAAACTGTGGAGAAACTTCATGGGATATATTAATGTGTGTGTGTTTTTTTTTCATTTTTGCCGGTATTATTACCGCACAGGAAGAAACATCATTTGGAATTACTCATCTACTATTTAAAGTCAAACTACACCTAAACTGCTAGTTTTATGGTCTTTCATTGGAAAATTAATTCAAGTAACTAAGATAGTGAACTTGTTTGTTCGTTTACATACCAGCTATACATTCAGTTACTATTTGTTTAGTTTTACCTTTTTCCGCAGATCGCCGAGCATTTATTTTTTGGTGGAAAAATAGGTGAAGCATTGTTATCAGTGAGATCTTTCAACGTTTCGTTATTCAATTAGGATTATGACAACGGTGACTACAAAAGGTGAAATTTTGATAAGCAAAGCCAAACGTATGACTTTAGAGTCGTTTGCAGCTTATGGTACACCACTTTCGATTGATTTATTGAAGGACACTAGTGAAACTATACATGCTAATCAAGGGTCAGCTTTGAAATTAGTCAAAGTTGCTGAAATGGTCAATGAATTACAAGATAGTCGTACCATGTGGGACATTTTCCAAAGTGTTCACACACCTGAAAAATGGCAAGATGGGAAGTACATTTGTAAAGTGTTGGAACAACACCCTTTTAGTTCACAAACTTTCATACCTATGGGTATTTCAGGTGATAAAGATGCATATGTTGTAATATGTGCACCTGATAAGAATGGAAAGCCTGATTGGGAGAAGAGTGAGATGTTCATTTTGAAAGGGAATGAAGGTGTTGTTTATAACAAGGGGGTTTGGCATGCCCCTATGGTTGTGTTAGTTGATAAGATTGATTTTTGTGTTTTAACTAATCAAAATGGGAACGCTGATGAAAATTGTAGGGAATTCCATTATGAACCAGGGTTCATGATTCAAACATGATTTAAAAGTGAATGGTAATTAGAATATAAAAGCATTGCTATATAGAATCGTAATATTACAAGATCATAATCGATTGTTAATCAATTGAATTGATTTAACAATGCACTTTTCATTCGTTCGTTCGTTTATTCGCTTAACTACTTTTTATAATTACCTCTCTACACATTTAATCAGAATCCGAGTTTGCTGCTTCAGCCTGTGTTTCGCCTGTAGCTTCCACCTGTTGGTCCAATTGGTCCAACCATTGCGCCACCTCTTCGTCATCATACACGGTGAAGTCACAGTCGTCACCAACAACAGCAACAGTGGTGTTATGCATCGTCAATTCCGAGTCTGAGGGAAGTGTGTTTCTCAAAGCTGTCAAGGCCATCTTGATCAATTGATCCTTGCTAGCATCTGCGAACTCGTTCTGTTCCCTTTCAAAATATGTACGAGCAGCCTGGGAACGTGCCCCAATAGCATGCCCATGGTATTCGGTAACTTGACCTGTGGGGAGAAACTCAAATAAATGTGGACCCTGTTGATCGTACCCAATAACGAGAAACCCAACACCGTATGGTCTACCGGCAGATCCACCCCCTTGAGTATTTTCTTGGGCTTTGTCAGCCAGAGCCAGACAAGCTTTCCCAACAGCTAGAGGTCTGTCATAAACCATACGTTCTTGCATGGCCGTTTGACGAAGGAAATTCGAGAGAACACGACCGTCAGGTGCAACACCTGCTAAAGCAACACCCAAATGCTCGTCAATTGCCACCACCTTGTTTTGATAAGACCCCAGAGGATCAGCTTGTCTTTTAAGAGCTGCAACAACAGCGTGTTTCCCACTGCGGAGACCCACAGCAGCCGCGCCTTGCTTGATTGCTTCACAAGCGTACTCCAACTGGAAAAGACGCCCCGTTGAAGAAAACGTCGTCACGTCGTTGTCGTAGTTGTTTCTAAACATTTAATTATAAACTAAGTTCAAGTATAAGATGAATTGAATTAATTCTAACAATTTCAACTATTAATTTGCCACCCGCGATTTCAAATTTAATTTTTTTTTATCAGCTTTAACTCTTTGTTAATAAACGATATGAACTCATTACAGGGGATCATTGCCTTATCTGGGCTTCTCGCTTTAGGGTTTCTACTATCAGTTCTTTCTGTCACACTTTACACTTCATGGGCCCCACTTTGGGGATTTTTCCTCTTTATTTTAGCCCCATTGCCCGATATGTTCTCGCGTAATAAACAGGACGCGTTATTCGATTCAGAAGAACAAGTTCAATCACAACCGGGGAAATTCATAGGGAGTTTCTTACTAGTTTCTGCATTGGCACATTCCTTTGTCTTATGGCACACAGGAATCATTCAAACGGGGGCTTTGATTTTGGCAGAATTGGGTGGTTTAGCTGTTTATCTCGCTATCCATACTTTTTCAGCTTTTTTCAATAATAATACAACCAATGAATTTGTATAAATATTCTCTTTAAATAAATTAAAATATCCTTAGTGTTTTAATGCACCGATTTGTCGGTTTATCTTCAAGATCCAAATCAGGATGTAAGCAGTGCAGACAGAGGAAGAAAAAATGTGATGAAACGAAACCAACGTGCGCTTTGTGTTTGAAAAGAGGGGATCAATGTATATACATGGAACAAAAACCTACACAGTTCAAAATGGAAATGGATAAAGTTAGAAAAAGTATCAAGGCTGCTTCTAATGAGGTTAATGCCAAATCCAACTCTATAACAAAGAATAAAAATAAAAATAAACAAGTGAAGAAAATTAACAAGTTTGTCAATTCAGAGGCAACTAAAGTTACACTGAATAATGCCAAAGTCACTTTCATAACAAATAATAAGGTTAACGATGATAAGATCGTCTTTGTTGAATCCAAGTCTAAAATTACGGAAACGGAATCGGAATCGAAAACGGAAATGAAATTTCCGGCACTTCCAATTGAAGATGAGTTTAACGAATACACTAATCAACTGATCTCCAACGAGTTCCCCAATGATGATTTGATCCAGAATATTATTAGTCATATTAAATCCCCTGATTTTAACCCAACAGCTTCCGCTATGGATAATATAATATCCCATTTGGCAACTGGGTCTACTTCACCATATTTGGATAATTTGTTATTAACTGCAATCCCTACAAGTCCATCCTTGTCAGATATAATCAACTTGAGTTTTTCCCATGGACAAATTAATAGACCTATTAGTGACCCCGATACTGCTATAAACAACTTAATAAATACCCCACACCAATTTGAAACAAATTTAATTAAATATGATACTAATAACAGCTTAGATGATAATGATGAAGATTACCCACCAATGGATGAATCACAAGTTTTAGAAAACCAACTGTTGTCCACTAATGAATTACTCAATTTGTTCAAATCCAAAACTTTCAAAAAATACCTTAACCCATCAATTTATGCATTAATTAACAAGAACGACATATTAAATTTCATTCAACCTAATGATCAAATGTTAGCCCAATTGGACTCTAATGGGGTCCTTTTTCTACAACATTATGTTACTTATATAGCCATTAGTCAACTTTCTATTGGGTCCAAAAACAAATTCTTTTTAGACTATGCTATATCAGCTGCTTCACAACATAAATCAATTTTATACTGTTTAGTTGCTTGGGGTGGTATGTTCTTACTTGGTAGGGATGATTGTAGAGCTAGAAAATATTTGGAAGATTCAAGAGCTTTACGTAATAATACCAATAATCAAATTGAAACAAACGATGAATTATTAACAACGTTGTCATTCTTATTATTTTCTCTTTCTAGTGAAGTGACAACTGGGAATGTATCTGATTGGTATAAATTATTACTACAATGTAAGGATAAAATTAATGAACATGGAGGATTGAGAAAATTCGGAGAGAGAAACAAACATAACATTATTACTAGGTGGATTGTTAGTAGTATATTTTACCATGATGTACTATGTGCTAGATGTTTAGAATTTGGCACAATTTTCCCAATTGATGAATATAGAGATGTCTTAAATCCCACTGAAGGGATTGGGAGTGCTTCGAGTGCTGTTGTTATTACTCCTGTTATAGAGGATGTTGTTACCAGTGGGAAAAGTACGCCATCTTCCTCATCCTCCTCATCTTCGAAAGAGAGTACGGCGGATGGTGACATTGGATATGTTACCTTTGCATCACCCGATAAGGGTATGGGAATTTATGGGATTGATCCCTTCCAATATTTAGCACATGAACTTTACCTACTTATGGGGGAGATAATTAACACGAGGTTAGAATACAAGAGGGAGATGTTTAGGTTAGAATTGAATCCTAATAGTACTAACATAGATATTAAGCAACTTTGGCTAACTATTAAAGATAAATTCAATCGTTTAGATAAAGGGATAGATGAATGTAAGCCTAACCCTGTTGAAATGACACATTTATTAACAGACCCATTGTTATTAGATTATCATTTATTGTTATTTGAATTAACTCAAATTTCATTAAAGATATTCATTAGATTAACGTTCATTCAAACATCATTTAATAATAAACAATTGCAAAAGTTGAAGAAGAAGGGTGATCGTCTTTTTAGAAAACTAGTTCAATCTGATTTTAAATCAATGTTATGTTTCCCCCTATTAATGTTAGGTTTAATAAGTTTACCCGGTGAGGCGAGGGAGAAAATGGGGAAAATGTATGAAGATTTAATTCATAAATGTCATATTAAGAATAATGTCATTTGTTGGGAAGTTATTTTACAAGTTTGGCAAGCTGTAGATGGTGTTTATACTCATAGTATGAGTGATGAGTGTGCGTTGGATGAACAATATGATGATGATGATGAGGATCATATTATGTTCGTAGATTGGACTGTTGTTTTGGGAGAATTAGGATGGAATTGTTGTTTTACTTAAATTGGTATCCTATCTTTGTTTTTATTTCAAACATTTATACACATATATATATATATTATTTTATACACTCAATTTAATGCTTTTAACTGTGCTTTTGCGTGCATGGGCTTAACTAAAAGGGTGGGGATTTCCCCTTGCTTAATTCACTTGCTTCTCTTTCGAATTTTTCAATTGTTTTCTTATCAATACCACCACCACCTTTAAAAATTAAATGATTAGCGGTATCCTCTTTATTAATAACAACAACTTTAACGTGGTTGTTTTTGCTTTTGTTTTGACTTTGACTTTGACTTTTCGTATCAGTTTTTTTGTTTATTGACATGTTTCTGGCAGATAAGAATCGATGCATATCTTTTTTTTCGATTTTTTTTGTTCGATACCTTATCCCCTTGTACATGTTAAAACACTCACCAAGGAATTAAGTCCGATATGGTTACTTCACAGAAGTGGAAACGTGGGTTCGATTGAGAAAATACAAAAACAAAATGGTACATAAGAACTGGAATCCTCACTGGTAATATGGAATTGCATGTTATTTAACAAACGCAACCAATAGTTCAGGAATATCGAAAACTAGTGTGGAAATATATTATGCATCTTGCTTGTACTACTTTAAGCCGTTAAGTGGTGCGTGTTTTTTATAAACGCCTACTGATGGCTTCAATTTTCAATTAACTATATATGGGTTCATAAGTGGACATATTCATTTCAGTTGATATGGAACCCCTTTTTTTTTTTGGGGGGGGGGGGACTTATCTAAACAAATTCAACCAACATTTTGCCAAATTGGGGTTGTTCGGGATAAAAAAATCATAAACAGTATCGTTTCTGTGAGTTTCGGTAATTATTTATTCTTATTAAAAAGTCCCCTTTTTGGTACCAATTAATCTTTGAAAATTTATATTGGTCGAATCAATCATATAATGGTTCAAAATTGGTCAATTGGAATCTGAAAAAGACCCACTGATTCATTTACACTTTTCAAGCTCAAATTTGGTCATAAATAAACATTGAATTATTATTTAGAATTAAGCATTCATGCAAACCATTACTAGACATAATTCATAAAAAGATAAAAAATAAATAAGCCATGTATTTAAAAGGACAGTGTATTGGCCACACCTGATATTGGACCAAGTTTTCCACTCTTAATTGGATTCAATTTATTAAAGAGTTTATGATTATGTCATTAAACAGTGTATTAACTTCTGTCCCAACTACTTTGGTATTTTTCGGTTATACTAATGCAGTTCCTGATTCTGACCCAGAAAACGTCTCATACTGTGGTATTGATACGATTGATACACATGACGCTGTTACCTCTCCATTTAACGCTAATAACAACATTTATGCTGTAGATTTATCCGGAGTTGCTCTTTTTATGGATTTTCAGGAAATAAGTGGTGATGGTGCATATTATGGTTATCTTCAAGCAGATTACACCGGTAAAGCTATTTTGACTAATGGTGATACTTCCAGTGCTTACTTCGGTATTAGTTCATGTTGTGGTATACCCTCCCTTGAATCTGGCCTTATTAGCGGTGGCGAATTTAACGTTGTCCAAGGTTTGTACTATCCGATTTATATCACCTTTTTTGGTCCTGATAACATACCCGAAAATTGGCCAAGTTTTGCCCCACCAGAAGCAAATGGGCTTCCTGGTGATGCTTTGGAACTCTATTATTCTCGTGGTTGGTCCATTGCCGGAGCACCATCATCAGATCAGTTCCAAGAATACATTTTTAATAAGGAAGGTAATTTAGCCCAAGAACTCTGGGCAGATATTGATGAAGTTACTACTGTTACTGGTGAGGTTACTACTTTTACTAACATTGACAGATATATCACTCTTACATTGACCCCTGATGTTACTGTTTATCCTTATGGCACATCTACTGTTTACTCCCTTACTGGTGCTGAGCCAACAACAGTTACTAATCTTGCTAGCAATACTGCATATATTCAATATCAACCTACTCTTTCAACTAGTACCATTGTTGATGGGAAGTTGACTACTTACATTAAATCAGATGATGTTGACTCGGATCCATATGTTTACTTTGGTGTCTATTCCACCTCTACCGCCTATGATTCAACCGTTGGTAACTTCATTACTAGTGAAGTTGTTACTAATGATGATATTACCTACACAACTACTTATGAGGTTACTGTTCTCCCTTATATGACTATTTCTACTGATGGTCCTTCAGCAACTTTTTCCAAGGGTTTTTGGACTGGTGACGCTGATCATGATGCTGCCACTGTTATTTTTGATGTCCATCCATATAGTACAGTTACTTTTACTAGTGGTGACATGGCTTTTACTACAACCGTTGAAACTTTTATCAATAGTTTAACCACCACAGAAGTTATTATTTACGAACCTGCTTCAAGCTCTTCAAGTTCTTTTAGTTTAGTTGTCTCTTCTTCTTATTCTTCTTCTTCTTTGCCATCCTCCACCACCACCCCCACCTCCTCCTCCTCCTTTCATAGTTCTGGTGGTTTTACAACAGTTTCTGAAACTTCAATGACCACTTCAACTAGTACTACAACTCCAACTGACTCTTCTTCTTCTTCTTCTTCTTCCACCTCATTGTCATCATCCTCTTTTACCTCTTCTGATATTGTCACCAGTGCTTCAACGGGTATTTTAACCGAACCAGTTACCATTCCAGGGAATACCATGGAAATATATCTTCATCCAGGTTCTGTTACCAAAACATTACCATTAACTTTCGTAGATGATGTATTACAGGTCCCTACTAATGGTTTATACAAAAGAGAAACAGATCATGTTACTATCACAATATCTGCTCTTTTAATTCCAACACCATCATTTTGGGTATTCAGTGATGGTGCTTCTGTTGGTATCATGGATTTTAAAGAATTATTACCAAATGGAAAGATTAATCATGTTTTACTCACCTTGTCAAACCCAGTTTATTTCCCATATTTAACTGCTACTACTCCAATTAACCCTGATGTTACTCAAACTGTTACTGTTACTGAAGGTAATGAATACGTTCAAAAAACAGCTACTGTTACTACTACTAATACAAACGGTGAAGCCGTCACTTTCACTGAAATTATTGTTGTTGTCCCAGAATCTAATTTCACCACATCTACCTCATTTGGTAAAATTGAAACTACTTACACTAATGCCATTGTTACCCATTATGCTGCTGGTAATTTTGTTACTGTTAATGAAGTTATTATTGGAGAAACCTTAAATAATGGAACTAAATCTATCTTCTCTGGTTCTGTTTTCTCCACCCATACTAACATCGTTACCACTGTTAACGACAAGGGTGAAACTATTGTTGAAACAGATTTTGTTATTTACTGCCCGGAAACTACTGTTACAGGTGGCGGTGAAAATGCCGCTGTTGTTACTCAGACTACTGAAACCATCACTTACGTTTCATGTATTGAAACAAGTGATGATGAGGGCACACCATCTTCCTACACTACTACTGTTACAGAAATTGTCACTATTCCAGTTACCGTTGCTGGTTCAGCAACTGTTGTTTCTGATGTTAAGCCAAGTGCTTCTAATATTCCAATTGATTCCATTGCTTCTACTACTACCACTACTACTCCAGGTCCATCTGTTGTTCCATATGAGGGTGCTGCTAACTCCTTAAATGTATTTGCTTTAGGTGCTTCAATGATGGCCTGCTTTTATTGTTTTTATCTGATCAGATTATTCTTTTTGTTTTTCTTATTTTTTTATAATGTCTAAACTAATGTTATTTATACACTCACTGTAAAGTAAAAAATAGTTTATATTTGTTTTGTTGATATGGCAATAAGTGGATTGACAATGTTTATTCCAAAAAAAAAAATTATATTGCTTTGAATTACTACTTGCTTTTCACACTACTTTATTGAACTAAATGTGTTTATTCTCTATATATATGTAATATTTAATCGTTAATAGCTTTTTAGTTTATGATTTACAATTCAAAATTGTTCACTATAATGCTCAGCTAGAAATATATGATGATTTTATACTATTTTTTAAAATCAATATATGTTTCAAAGACTTTAAATTCTCTGTATTTATATATATATGATTTAGTTCAGTTTTGTGGTCCATTTAGGCGAAAGACTGGATGCTGATTGTTGAACAAACAAATTTATTTATTTTCTTATTTAAGCTCAGTTATTATAACGCTATACAATCTGTAAAATTATTGGGGAATTATATTTATAGTCTATTGGTATTTCCTTAAATAGGTTCGATCTGGTATATTGTATTATAATTTATAAACAAGGTTTCGCATAATCAATATTAGTGTTTATAATATGCAAATAATAATAATAATGATCTGTATAGTCTATCTATTTTTTAGTAGGTTCATCATCAAATAACCCCTTAGTTTCCTTTAACAAACCATACAACTGGTGAATTTGGTCGTCATTCATTTTACTTAAAGTTGCTTCGTCAATTTTATATTGTTTCCAATCACCATCTGAATTTTTCAAAACGAAAGATAAATATTTTTGCCATTCAGTTAAAAACCCAATAATTTGAACAGGGTTATCTAAATCCTTATGTAATCTAAATTCCCCCTTGACATATTTATCACCTAATTCGCGTTGAAAATGAGGTAATTTTCTATGTGATCGTAAAATCCTTCTATAAAGTTCCATAGGTCTTAAAAGTTTGACTTCATTGTTTTGAACTTTCTTGGGCGTCACTTTAAATGGAATGTGAGACGTGTTCAATAATCTCAATGTTGACCTCATAGGGATTTAATTAGTTTTCTTTGAAGAAGAAGATGTTACTAATTACACAATAGTTTTTTTGAAAAAAAAATTTGTGTCATTTTTCAAGAAGAGCGTCTTTCTTTCCAAGTAATTTCTGACATGATTTCCACAGTTTGGTGAAAATATTGTATAATTAGGTAATTTTTTGACCTACTGTGGAGGTCATGTCAGAAAAATCTTCTAATGTAGTGTATAATAAATGTTTTATACATTTTTTTATTTAAAATTTATGATTTGAATATTAATGTAAAACGACTTCTAATTGACTGTTTATTTTACCCAATCTAATCACTTTTATCAGTATATTGACCTAATATCTTTGAAAATATTGGGTTTTTATCAGTTTATTATGATTTTTAGCAAAAAAAAAAATGCAAATCTCTGATACTCTTCAACTTTCTCTATATATACATATCTAACCATCTAAACACGGAAATGGAAGGTGATGACGCACACCCACCAATAACATCTACTCTTTCCATTTCAATTGTTGTTCATTTGACACCAACCCTTATGGATAAAACTTCATCGTTGCTAAAGACATTATTTGAATTATTATCACATTTACTTAAAAGTACCCCCAGTACAAATATTGGTATCAGTATATTAAATTCTAAATTGGATGAAATTATCCCATTGGGGCCATTGTCAACTGAAACTTTTAAAACATTATCTGATTTAATCAACCAGAATCAAGATTTGGAAATCATAAATGGGGATGTTGATTCAAGTTTCGGATCCCAATTATTATCAGTTTTAGAAAAGTCACATTCAAATATATCAACAGAGAAATCATGGATTAATAAAGTTTTGATTATAACTGATTGTACAAAACCATTCAATGATAATTTAGACATGTTTAAATTATTACAAAATAAAATTAGATTGTTATACCAAGATGGAATTTCATTAACTCCATTAATTTTACAAAACTCTTACAATTCTGATTTAAATGAATATTCAAAATTGTTTGATTTACCATTGGATTATAAACCATCATTTGATAAAAAATTATCACTTGATCAGTTAAAGGAAAAGATTGATTTTGAAGTTACTTTTAAACAATTTGCATTTGATTTACCAATAATTATGGGGAATTTGAAAATAAGTGTTAAGGGATTGAATATGATTCATTCAATTGACTTAAAGAGTATTAAATATTACATGGATGATGAAACTGGATATAAATATCCGATATTAACTGAAACTAAATATTCTATGAATGATGAGAATGACCAATCTATACCATACGATGATTTAATTAAATCAACTGTATTTCTCAAAGATCAACATTTACCAATTTATAATTCTTTTGAAAATTTCAAAACTTTTACACCAGAGTTGAAAGTGAAGTGTTCAATATCAATTGATAAATTTAATCAATATATTGCTCAGATAGCTAAATTTGTTATCCCAAATGAAAAGGGACAATTCACAAATTCTAATATTCATTTTGCTTCACTTTATAAGTCACTTGTGGCCAAAAATAAAATGTTGATTGTTTTTGGTTCATTAACGCAAAGATCAGTTCCATCACTATATTATCTTATACCAATCCCAAATCAATTGATGTTTTCATTAATTAAAATACCACATGGTGATGAAATTCGTCAACCACCACCATATTTGTCAACATTGAAGCAAGAATCTTCAAATCCTGAATTGTTAAAACCTATAGTTGATAAATTGATTACAGATAAATTGGAATTAGTATCAAACAGTGTCAATGAATGGAAATTGAAAACATTAATTAATTTAGCAACAAATAACAATGATTTAGAAGAGATGAAATATCAAGGTGATGAAATGCAACAAATTCTTTTTAAAAATAGGTTAAAATTATCTGGTCAGGAATACAAGGAAGGTATTAAGCCAGAATTAGATGATATTAAGCCAACCAGTGAAGTTTTGAAACTATTGAAAAGTTATAATTCTATTCAAAATACAGAATTGTTTGAAGCACAGGCTTTATCTGAGAGTAAAAGACTAAAAAGAGAAGAAATTTCAGATGCTAATGTTAAATTGTTGATTAAGAACAACACATTAAATTCTTATACTGTTGCGGAATTGAAAACATTTATGAGAAAAAAGGGAATTTTAATGGGTAGTGTCAAATCAGAGTTGTTAAATAATATTATTGATTTTTATAATAGAGTTTAGAATCATTTGTATATTTTCTTAATGAGCTTGATAAATACTGATTTCGGAAAAAAAAAATATTTTGTTTACGCCCTTAGTTAACAACGAATAATTTACGTACCCATACCGACATTATGGAGTGGAAAATTGAAGATGTCACGAGGCTCTTCCAACTAGTCATTCAGTATAAACCTACTGGAGCGGAATCTCAAAATAATATTGAAAAAATCCGCTCAAGTTTAGCAACTGATGGCGTAGACGTCACTATTGATCAATTGAAGTCTAAAATGGACGAATATTGGGATATAGCTGGTTTAGAAGAGCTAGACGAAGTTAGTAGTGACCAATCTCAAAATAAGGAGAGTGAAAGTGATGTGGAAAAGGTTGAAAAGAAAGATGAAACACCAGTTGAAAGTAACGCACCACAAACTCCTGAAGAAGATCATGAAAAGCCATTGACTAGAGCACAATTGAAGAAGCAACAAGAAGAAGAGGAAAGAGAAAAAGAAAGAGAAAAAGAGGCTAAAGAAGATAAAGAAAAGGAAGCTAAAGAAACGGAAGCTAAGGAAGCTAAGGAAGCTAAGGAAGCTAAAGAAGCCAAAGAAAAGGAGGCTAAAGAAGCTAAGGAAGCTAAAGAAAAGGAGGCTAAAGAAGCGAAAGAAAAGGAGGCCAAAGAAGCTAAGGAAGCTAAAGAAAAGGAGGCTAAAGAAGCTAAAGAAAAGGAAGCTAGGGAGGCTAAAGAAGTTAAAGAGAAGGAATCTAAGGAAGCTAAGGAAAAGGAAGCTAAAGAAGCCAAAGAAACTAAAGAATCGAAAGAAACACCAGCTGAACCTGTTAAAAGAACAACCAGGAGGACGTCCAGACATGAACCACCATCATCGCCTGCAAAAGACGAAGAAGAGCCTGTTGAAACACCAAGGCGATCAAGCAGGAGACAATCAAAACCTGAAGATGAACCAGATTCTAAAGAACGCAGTACTACACCTGTTCCAGAAGTCCCAAAACGTGCTACTAGAAAAGCAAAGGCTGAAGCTACAACTCCTGTGAAAGCATCCACTGGTAAAGCATCTTCAGTCAAGTCCACACCAGTTAAGACGGTTAATACAAAGGCTTCTGCTGCTTCTGAAGCTACACCTAATAGTAAATCAAAGGTTTCAGCAGCATCTACAAGAGGATCTAAGGGTAATACTACAGCAAAAACTTCAAAGGCAGCTGCAGCTGCAGCTGCAACTACAGCTGAAGAGCCACCAAAGAGAGGGAGGGGTAGAAGGGCTGCAAATGTTAAACCAGAAACCTCTACAACACCAAAAACTACAACAACAGCACCAGTTTCTCGCAAAAGGGGACGATCAAGATCTGCTAATAAGAAATCGAATTCCCCTTCACCGGGGTCTTATGACGATGAAGATGAAGAAAGTGAAGAATCTTCCAGTTCAGAGGACGATGATGAAAATGATGGTTCTTATGGTGAATCGGCTAAAAGGAAAAAGAGAGCACCAAGAGCTTCTAGCACCAAATCTGAAAAGAGTAGTGGAAGATCTGATTCAAAGAATTCAAATTCAGATTCAGCCTCTTCCAAAGGTAAATCTGCTGCTGTATCTGATACGAAGCCTAAAGGAAGAGGTGCTAGGCGTAAATAATGTATTTATTAATGTTCATATTGAACTTCCATAGTGTAATATAAGTGTACAAATTTTAACACATGTCTGAATCGTGCTGAGCGATCTCTGACACGAATTTTTTTTTTAACGGTTATTTTTAGGTGTTTCAAAGTGGTATCGAAATTGAATTTGATCTCCTTTTAAAATCGCATTCACATTCTTTTTTAGTTAGAAGAAATACATTTGATTATATTTATAACTTAACACTGTTTTAAAACTTTATTTGGCTAATTGATTTTACGTTTTCATTTCATCATATTTACTAGCCGATTCATTATCCAATATAAAGCCACACCAGATTAAAGACAAAATATATAATTATGGTGACCCATAAAACATCAACGTTTACACTTTCCACGTTAACTACAAGACCAGAAGATATTCTTTTTCATCATATAAGTGGAGAACATTCTTATAAAAAGTATTCTTTTCTTCTCATCCTATCATACATATTCATGTGGTTTGGGTTAATCCTTCAAATTCTTTTCTTAGCATCTGATATCTATACATTGGTTCAAATTTACGCTCTTCAAAATTGGGATTCCTTTCATACTATTACATACATTCCAGTGGTTGTTTATAAAGTTGTTTTTACAACTTGTATTGGGATCAGTTTCTTGTTTCTTATTTTCACTTGGGTTAGAGGTGTTATCATTTATAAACAAGATAAAATTGTCAAATCATATTTAGATAATGGGGCTAGAGTTATTGATTCTATTAAAGAATATGAAAGATTCTGTATTTATGAAGAAATCTCTACTAATAATGTAAGTGATTGGGTTTGTCTTCAAATTTATCAAACTTTCCATTATGATATCATTGGTTGGTTATTAGCCGATACCCCACGTCAATCTCTAAATGGTGCAACAATTGCTTATATTGTTTCAAATAAATTTACTGATGAAAACATTGGTGCTACATTACATTACATTGCGCAAAATAATAAACAAGAGGCAGTTCTTTTGTGTTTTATGTTTTTCTCCTTTGTTGTTTGGTTATGTTTTACTTTTAAAAACGTCTTGACTATTTTACTTTCCATCTGTATTATTCCTAACATTAAGAAAAGATCAGGTCAAAAATTTAGTGATTATATTTATACCCTTGTTGCAAATGGTGTTAGTACTATTTACGATGAAAGAGTTCAAGAAAAACAAATGGAACTTGATGATAAGAGGAAATTTCCTGCAGCACTTAGTGCATTACGTGAAGAAGCTGAAGCTAATCCATTTAATAACTTACCAACACCATTACCATTGGAAAAGAGAGAACCATTGGATCAGTCTTCATTTGATAGAATCGATGGTAGCAAGGCTAAGAATTCTCCTTATTTACATGATCTTGGAGAATCTGCTATGTTTAGTAAGACACAATTGTTGAATACGCATCATAGGTCAACACATAATACTTATCAAAAGGACAGTGATACATTTGATCAAACTTTTGATGATGAACCATTAATGAACCCATTTGACGATAAAGATTCAATTAATTCTAATACTCAATACATTGGTATGGAAGATTTAGGTTATAAACAATTCCGTAATAAATATGCCAAAGGAGAATTAAAGGAACCTAATAATAATATTCTAGATGAAAGACACATTGAAAAAACAGATCCATTTGAGGCAAATTCATCATCAGGCAATGACACATACAAAAATTACAATGAGCTGGAAGATAATTATATGAAACCACGTATGTATCCACTGGTGGAGACTTGTGATGGATATCCAGAGATTGTTTTAAGTGAATTCGAAGATGACGATAATAATCATAATAATGAAGATCCATTTGATGATAATGATGATGATTTGTATCAGGTTCATTACACTGATACTGATATTCCAGAGTCCCCAATAAACACTGAATTTCAAGATAACGAGTTTGATTTTGTTCATGATGACCAATATGACGAAACTCCTTATGTAAACCACTCCCAACTACCACACGAACAATCCAGGCAACATTAAATAAATATTAATGTTGTTTTCTTGCATTTTTATCCACTTTTATAAGCATTATCTTTTTTTTTTACTAGTTTTAGTTTATCATTTCATATTAAGATCTGATAGAATCATGAGCAGATTCACAAAAAAAAAATTGAGTAATCTGATTTTTTTCAGCTAAACCTCGTCCATTTCTTAAAGTTAACCTTTTGCACTGAACCAGTATGGACGCCGAAGCACAATACGAGCTTATTAGCAGAAACTTACAAGAAGTTCTTAATGCTCAAATCATTAAGGAAAAGTTGGAAAAGAAGGAGCCATTAGCCGTTTACTGGGGTACTGCCCCAACTGGTAAACCACATTGTGGTTACTTTGTTCCAATGATTAAGTTAGCCCATATGCTTAAAGCAGGTGTTGAATTAACTGTCTTAGTTGCTGACTTACATGCTTATTTGGATAACATGAAGGCTCCATTAGAAACTGTTCAATACAGAGCAAAATATTACGAATACATTATCAAATCTATTCTCAAATCTTTCAATGTTCCAATTGAAAAGATGAAGTTTGTCCTGGGTTCATCTTACCAATTAACTCCAGAATATACTATGGATTTATTCAAGCTTTCTAATCACGTTTCACAGAATGATGCTAAGAGAGCTGGTGCCGATGTTGTTAAACAAGTTACTAATCCACTTCTTTCTGGTCTTATTTACCCATTAATGCAGGTTTTAGATGAAGAATATTTGAAAGTTGATGCCCAATTTGGTGGTGTTGATCAAAGAAAGATTTTTGTTCTCGCTGAAGAAAACATGCACCATTTAGGTTACAAGAAGCGTGGTCATTTAATGAACAAGATGGTCCCAGGTTTAGGTCAAGGTGGTAAGATGTCAGCCTCTGATCCAAATTCCAAGATTGACATTTTAGAAAAGCCAAAGGTTGTTAAGAAGAAGATTGGCTCAGCTTTCTGTGCACCAGGTAACATTGAAGACAATGGTCTTTTAGCCTTTGTTAAGAATGTTGTTGGTCCAGCTTATGAATTAAAGAATGGTGATGGTACTTTTAAGTTTTTCATTGATAGACCAGAACAATATGGTGGTGCAATTACATACAACACTTATGAAGAATTAGAATCTGCCTTTGCCAAGGAAGAACTTTCCCCAGTTGATTTGAAAGCAGGTGTTTCCGATGCTATTAATGCTTTACTTGCGCCTGTTATTGCTGAATTTGAAAACGATCCAGAATGGCAAGAAATTGAAAAGTTAGCTTACGCTCCACCTAAGGTTGAAAAGAAGGTTAAGAAGGTTAAGAATAGAGGTACTAGATTCCCAGGTGCTAAGGCTGAAGGTGAAGCTTCTCCAGCCGTTGCTGAAGTTGCTGAAAAGTTGGAAGAAGCTAAGATTTAAAGATACATTAGCATGAACTAATAAAAAATTCATATCTTATAAAGTATATAATAAAAAAATAAAAATAAAAATAAAAAGTTAATATTCCATCTAACGAATTACTCTTGGTAAAGTTTTGGGTTTTAGTTCTCAGTTAGTTTGTTTCTATGAAGTTTTTTTTTAAATTAAAATAGGTATAATGTGATATTTTTAAAGTTTTACTTGGTGGATTTTCCCTGTTGGAAATACACTTATTAAAGTTAGACTAAAATTATGCTTGCAAGAAGGTCTATACCAATAACCCGTAAATTCTTAATTAGATGCCAAATACGGCAGATAGGGTCCTTTAACTAAAAGATGGGTTTAGTGCTCAGCGGACTAACAGAATAAACATATTCCCCTTTAGCAAAGTAACAGTGGGATATAATGCTCTGTGTGTGGGACTATGTGGAATAAAGTATACAAGAAACAGGACTACGTGGGGAGAGCTTGAATTCGCTTTCAATGAAATTAATTATCAAAGTAACCAAGTGAGTTTCTAAAGCCTGTAACAAATCTGGTGGTTCCTATCTACTGTAGATAATATTTAGGGTATTAACTCACGTTTTGGGTGGGTTTTCTTTAAAAAACACATTGTATTTATCTATTTTAAAGAAATATGTTGAAAAATTGGAAACTTATCTTGTTTATTTTTTTCAAATAATCATATTTTAACATTGATTACATGGAAAACCATTTAAAACACAACTATTCAATTTATTAATGTTTTCTCATTAATCAGCTAGATTTTCAAATAATAGTTACCAATATTGAAAGGTTTATTGTTTAATTTATTGTACAACTTTTCAAATGTCGTGATAAATGCTCATTTCAATAAATGAAATAATTTCAAAAGTGCTTTAGTTCCCTATAAACAAGAATAAAGATGTTTCATTAATTTTTTTACAGTAATAAATACTAGATGTATGTTTGCTATGCATAATTGGTTTATCCTTCTACAATTAATTCCTGAAAAATAGTTTGTGAAATTTAACTGAAAGTTAAAGTAGCGAGTAAACGACAATGAGAAAATCTAGTGTAAAAAAAATAACCAGTTAATATCCACAGTTAAAATACTATTTCAATCGGGGAGTGTTCAGATAATAAAATACCCTTGAAAGATAATAAATAATTTATGTTTACATACATATTTGATTTTTCTTGTGGAAAAAATATTTGATTTAATCAAACTAGTGAATTCATAACTAACTTTGCTTTAAAAAATGGTTCAGACGCGAACGAAGAGAAGTTCAACACAGCCAGAGAGCTTAACGAGAAAAAAGTGCAAAAAAACCACAGATGAAGATTATATAAGTCAATTAGAAAGACAAATAACACAACTAAAATCCGAATACGATCTATTAAAGTCTAGTACACCTGCACCATCAACAAATTACTCTCAAGGGAACAATGAACTACCCAAATACTTGAGAGCTTTTGGTAAATTAGCACAAATATCCAATGGGCAAGTTATATACCTTGGATCATCATCATTAGATGTTTTTGAATCAGAATTGACAAAATTAGTCACAGAAGACCCAGAACAGGGTGAAATACCCATCAAAGCCAACCCTTATCAGTTACCGGAAATGACTAGTAAGGCATTAAATGTTGATTTTACATTGCCTAGTTATTCATATTCTTTGTTGTTAGTTGATACGTTCGTTTCATTTAATGATGGGTGTTATTATTTTTTTAATGAAGGGTTAGTTAAGGAAAACTTAAAACGTGTATTTAATGACGAACGTATTATCTTTGATTATGGATCTGATATAAATGACCAACCAAGATCAGAATTGTTAGAATCTATTTGGTTTTGTAAATTATTGTTAATTTTTGCTATTGGAGAAATGTACCTTTGTACATCAAATGAAGTTAATAATTTACCAGGATCACAATTTTTTGTACAGGCACAGAATTTATTTCAGGGGATTTTTACCAATATTGAGAATTTCACCTTGGAAGGTGCTATTGAAGTTTCCTTATTATATGGATTTTATTTACAAGTTGCTGATTTAAATGTTAAATCTTACTATTATATTCATTTAGCATTTGAAACGTGTATTTTATTAGGGTACCATGTTAAACCATATAATCAAAACATTGACAGGTTTCAATTAGAACATAAAAAACGTCTATTTTGGACAGTTTATATGTATGAAAGAATGATTTCGATTAAACAGGGGTTACCTAAAACTTTAAGAGATGATGATGTTTTTACAGATTTACCAAGTGATTTTGACATGTCTAATCCACCTCCGCATTGTGAGAATTATATTTTCCCTGAATCAGAATTTTTAATCAATTGTGTTAAAATTACCCAAATTAATTCTGATATTATTAAAACTTTATGTGGTTGTGATCAAAATTTGTTAATAACAATTCAACAATTGATTGCCAAACTTTTCAAATGGAAGAATTCGTTACCTAATGATTTATTTATTGAATATTCAACTGCTGATTTAAATACCAATAGATTAAACGTTAATATAATGACTGAATATTTACATGGGTTCAATATTGCTGTTAGACCAATTTTATACAATTTAGTCATTCATAATATAAAATTGGGGAATTTAAAGAGGAAAAATGAATATTTGAATTTATCTAATTATTCCAATTTAATAGTGGCATTATTAACATCATCATATCAAGCATCAATTAATACGATTAGATCTCTTTGGTCATTAATACCAGAGAATATGTTGGCTTATTTTGGATTTATGGAAAGAGAATATTTGTTGAATTCTACTATAACTTTGATTTTGTTCAATGCTACTTTTGGGTTACAGGATAGATCACTTGAATACCTTAGTCAATCATTTCAAATGTTTAACAAGATGAAAAATTTGGGAAATTTAACAGCAAAGCAGAATTTAATCCAATTGAAATCATTGTTGAAATTAATTGACGTTAATGATTCGATGGATATAGATTTGGATTTGTCAACGATTAACGTTAATTTAACAGACACTTCAGATTTCATCAAACCAGGAACACCATTTGATACTCAGGGGGGAGAGAATATTATTAATCATATCGATATTGAAAATATCAAAGTCAGCGAAAGTGATTTGGATTTATGGAATCATCTTTCTAATCAAAGCAATGGTTGGTTGACAGATTTAGATGGGATTGAATCGTTATTGACTAATGCCATTTAGCGAGTGAGTATATTACATCTTTAAAATTTTTATAGCTATGTATTTTTTTTCACGTTAATTCTTTGACATTGTGAAATAACACAACACTACGCCATTACGCTCCAATTATTATTTAAACACCATTAACATACAAAAGTGCCATTTAAATAAATTAGCAAAAAATTTAGAAATATAAAAAAAACCACCCCTTAAATTTAAGCATCAGTTTCAGCAGCTTGCTTAGCTTCTTCACCGTTCTTGTAATTTTCGTAAGCTTGGATAGCTTCATCCAATTGTGAGTTGAAAAGGGCTTCATCATCAAGCATGGATAAAATTTGTTCTTGATCCATAGAAAGCATCATACCAGTAATTTTCCCAGTGGCATCAGGTTCAGCGACCTTACCAGATTCCATAATTCTTGGGTAAATTTCATTACCTAAGATTCTTCTTTGTTCTTCAACTGGGACTTGAGACATGATCATTTGTAATTCTTCTCTTGATTTCTTACCTGGTTGTTGAGGTGGGAATCTTGGAGCTGGGGCACCGTTTGGCATGACAGGTTGCATGAAAACAGGTTGACCATTTGGACCAACACGGAAGTTTTGTGGGAATCTTTGCTGTTGTTGTTGTTGCATCATCATTGGGTTTGGTGGGAAGTTTCTACCTTGGAATTGAGGTGGAACCATACCTTGTTGGTAGTACATTGGGTTAACGAAACCAACATGAGCTTGTTGCATTCTCATTTGTTGTCTAGCTTGCATTTGTTGAGATAATTGGTTTCTTCTAACTTCCTTTCTTTGAGCAAGGGCAACGTATAATGGCTTTGTACCAACTAATCTGGAGTTCATTTCGGTGATGGCTTTAGTGGCTTCTTCTGGAGTGGAGTAACAGACGAACCCGAAACCCTTAGACTTACCAGCTTCATCCTTCATGACAATAGCAGAAGTGATTGAACCGTATGGGGAGAATTCTTCCTTTAACTTTTCATCATCAATGGAATCATCCAAGTTCTTGATGAATAAGTTAACACCTTGGTACTTAGTTTGCTTTTCTTGTTCAACAGCTTCGTATTGTTGCTTCAATTGTTCAACTCTTTCTCTCTTCTTTTGAGCTCTACCAACGTAAAGGACCTTCCCGTCGAATTCCTTATCGTTTAATTCTTCAACAGCCTTAGCAGCATCTTCGTGTTTAGCGTAGTTAATGAAGACGAAACCCTTGGACTTACCTTCTTGATCCTTGGCTAAGTGAAGAGAAGTGATTTCACCATAAGCACCAAAAATTTCTTGTAATTTAGCATCGTCCCATTCTAATGAGAAGTTCTTAGAGTAGATGTTAGTGAAGTTATCAATTAATTCTTGCATCTTATTGTCTCTTTCCTTTCTAGAATAGTGTGGACCGACGAAAAGTTCCAAGTCGTTTAAGACCATACCGTTAACGTTTTCAATGGCATCTTGAGCATCTTCATCGTTTTCGAAATGAACGTAACCGAAACCCTTAGATTGACCATTAGAATCAGTGGCAACCTTACAGGAAAGAATTCTACCGAAATCGGAGAAAGTATCATGTAAAGTCTTGTTGTCAATCCCTGGGTGTAAGTTCTTAATGAAAATGTTACCGTTACCCTTCTTTCTGGAAGCTGGGTCTCTTTGGGACCACATAATTCTACATGGTCTACCCTTAATTTCAGTGTAGTTCAAAGTATCTAAAGCCTTTTCACCGTCTTCCTTGTTGGAGAAGTTGACGTAAGCGTAACCTAAAGATTGCTTAGAAACAGCGTCTCTGCAAACTCTGATGGATGAGACGTTACCGGCTTGAGAGAAGATGTCGAAAAGATCAGATTCGGTGACAGTTGGATCTAATTCACCGACGTAGATGGAAATTAATTCAGCGTTGGTACCTTCAGTGGAGGTAGCTGGGGTTTCAGCAACAGATAAGTTGGCAGTTGCTTCAGTAAGTTGGTTGATGTCGGATTGGGCAGACATGTTTAATAAGTTTTTTCTTTTTTTAGTAGGGTTGATTTATTGGTTTTTTTTTGTATAGGCAAAGGGTATATTGAGTAGCGGAGGTACTTAACGGACTCTTTGGTGGAATATGGTTTCAACGGACGAAGAAGTGTGGCAAATCCAAAAAAAAAAAAAAAAAAAAAAAAAAAAAAAAAAAAAAAAAGAAAAAAAAAAAACTAGAAAAAAAAAAAAAAAAAAAAAAAAAAAAAAAAAAAAAAAAGGTGAAGAAGAAAGAAAAAAATTGCGTCTCGCGACAACAACAAATGTTGTAAAATATGCTTACGTAAAAACACGTGAAAAGCACGTGCGTTGCATGTGATGTGAATTTTGGGTCTGCAAAAGAAAAAGAAAAGAAAAAAAATCAAATCATTAAAAGTTAACTAAGTATCCAGTGTATTTAAGTCCAATAGAGCTGCGATGTCTTACCACGACGTGCTTAAACGAGGAGACGATGAGCTTCTAAGCACGCGTCCACAATACTCCCAGCTATGGAACTACGCGTCGCTTTTTACATCAATGGGGATGATTGCGCTTTCGAAAGTCGTTTTAGCAACTTTGTATAATAAAGAAGTCCATGGGATAGAGAATTTCGACAAGGCCATAACACAAGCGAGGAATGAAAACAGGGGTTTTTTAACAGTTATGAATCACATGTCCACTTGCGATGATCCAATGATTTTTGGGTGTTTACCATGGAAATATTCACTTAACTGGGATGATATTAGATGGGGCCTGGCTGCTAGTAACGTTTGCTTTACGAATAAATTCTCTACTAATTTCTTTTCCTTGGGGAAAATTATCCCCTGTGAAAGGTTTGGTAGAGGGCCATTCCAATCTGGATTAGATGCTTGTATTAGATTGTTATCTCCAGATGATACTATTGATACAGAACACGTTTTATGTGAACATTTAAGAACTAAACAATCAACGCTAGAGTTATTTGCCGAGAAATATCAACCACCAATGTTAAGGAAGAAGACTTCATGGCTGCACGTTTTCCCAGAGGGGTACGTTTGCCAATTGAGACCACCGTTTTCAAATTCTATGCGTTTTTTCCGTTGGGGGACAGCTAGATTGATTTTAGAACCTACAGTTTCACCAATTGTTGTTCCTATTTTTGCCACAGGATTTGAATTGATCAAGCCAGAAGAACTGGATTTGAAGAACGATTATTTAACGCCCAACAACATTGGTGCAACAGTTAAGGTAAATTTTGGTGAACAGCTAGATGAGTCTATTATTGATTCTTTTAGAGCTGAATGGAAAGCTCTTTGTGAGAAATACCCCAACGTGAGTAACCCTAATGATTTGAGTTTTGAAGTTAAATTCGGTCAGGAAGCTAAGGAGTTACGTATTCGTGTGTGTGATTATTTAAGAGAGGCATGTGAAAGGTTGAGAGTAGGTGTGGGTTTACCTGAAGAAGACCCAAGGTTCAAATCAGTTGAATGGTGGACGAAGTATACGAAGTCTAGAGGTGAATCAGATAAGGAGGTAAAATTCGTTGGTATTAACTGGGCTATTAAGGAGTTCCAAAAAGATGTTAATTTATATGATGAGTATGGGAACGTTGTGGGGAAGATGCCATCTGAAAGGCCACCTAATGTATAATCATCCATTCTTAAACGCGCTATAGTACGTATATACTACATATATTATCACCTGTGTATAGATAAGATCAAGAGATAGATAACAACCGCGATATGCCTTTATCGTCTGAGATAAGAGCTGGCGATTAGGCTAAACGCTATTTAAAATATATCGGAAGTTTCCCTTAGTTTACTGATAAAAAATCACTGTTTCATAAATAAAAAGTGTAAATTTATCGAAAGTTTCCTTTAGAATAAATAAATAATTTGTTATTGTCTTATAACTAAACATTTTTTTTTTTTATCTTGGCCAAACTTGGCAAAAAGACTGTCAGATAAGAGTTTTTTTTTTGACAAGGCATTATTATCTCATGCCGAGAGTGTATTACCTGCATAGTAGTAATCAATAAGCCTTATTGATAAGATAAGAATTTAAATAATTTATAAAGAGTCCCTGATTTGCCGTACGACCCTTAATTTGGACACTATTTCAAACAATTTTCCATGGTTGATAAGTACGATTACGAGAAGAATATCGCCACAGCCTCAATTACAGAGTTAAATAGCACGTCTAGTATTTCCTTTGAAGAGGGAGAACAAGTTGAGGAGGAACAAGGAAAAACTGTGTTCAAAAGGTTTACCAATTCTTTCAAACCACATCCACTTTACAAGGAGTATTGCAAAGATTTGCCAGGTTTAACCGATATGGAAAAGGGGAATATTAGATCCAAAACAATTCCTTTAAAACGTACATTGAAAAATAGACATTTACAGATGATTTCCATTGGTGGGGCAATTGGTACTGGTTTGTTTGTTGGTTCAGGGAAAGCTTTGGCTAGATCTGGGCCTGCTGGGGTTATTATTGCCTGGTCTTTAACTGGGACAATGATTTATTGCGTTATTCAAGCTTTAGGGGAATTAACTGTTGCTTTACCAGTTTCTGGGTCTTATTTACAATATAATTCAAGATTTATTTCCCCAGCTTGGGGGTTTTGTATGGCCTGGAATTACGCTTTGTCATGGTTTATCACTGTTCCACTTGAATTAGTTGCTGCTAGTATTACCATCAATTACTGGAACTCAACTATCAATCCTGCTGCTTGGGTTACGATTTTCCTAGTATTGATCATTTTTATTAATATATTTGGTGTTAAAGGTTATGGTGAAGCAGAGTTTGTATTTGCCATTATTAAAGTTTCTGCTATTATTGGTTTTATTATCATGGCTATTGTTCTTGATTGTGGTGGAGGTCCTCATAGTCAAGGTTATATTGGTGGGAAATATTGGCACGATCCAGGTGCATTTTCCCATGGGTTTAAAGGTGTATGTTCTGTGTTCGTCACATCTGCTTTTTCATATGGTGGTAGTGAACTTGCTGCTTTAGCGGCTGCTGAAACTGAAAATCCGAAAAAAGCTTTGCCTAAGGCAACTAAACAGGTGTTTTGGAGAATCACACTCTTTTATCTTATTTCATTAACGCTTATTGGGTTACTTGTGCCATACAACGACCATAGATTATTTGGGAATTCATCTGTTGATGCAACTGCCTCACCTTTTGTTATTGCAATTATTAATGCAGGGATCAAAGGGTTACCATCTGTGATGAACGTTGTTATCATGGTGGCCGTTTGTTCAGTTGCCAATTCAGGGGTTTATGGGTGTTCAAGAGCAATTGTTTCACTTGCTGATCATGGGTATGGTCCTAAATGGTTTGGTTACATTGACAGACACGGGAGACCATTAGTTGGTGTTGGGATCACATTGATGTTTGGTTTCTTGGGGTATTTAGTTGATGCTGCTAATCAGGGGACTGTTTTTGATTGGATGCTTTCTCTTTCTGGTTTGAGTTCCTTCTTAACCTGGGGATCATCTTGTGTTTGTCATTTGAGGTTCAGAAGATGTTTGAAAGTTAGAGGTAGAGGGACTGACGAATTGGAATATGTTTGCCAAACTGGTATTTGGGGGTCCATTTATGGGCTTGTATTAATTGGATTGATCTTAATGTCGCAATTCTGGGTCGCTCTTTGGCCATTAGGGGCTTCTGAACCCAATGTTGAAAATTTCTTCCAAACTTGGTTGTGTGTTCCGATTTTGATGGTGTTTTATTTTGGGTACATGATTTGGAAGAGGGATTTCACTATGATCATTAGATCTTTGGATATAGATATTGACACGGGGAGAAGAGTTATTGATAGAGAAGCCTTAATTGAAGAGATTGCTAGGGATAAGGCAGAACTTGCAGCTAAGCCTTGGTATAAGAGATTATATCATTTCTGGTGTTAAACAACATCATCATCATGAGCATTTTAGTGAATAAGGTTTCAACATTTTCCTTTTCTCTGCTTTGCTTATTTTATTTGTAGAACAGCAACTGGTTTGTTGTTTTTTGTTATTTATTATTTATAGTGTATACTAAAAACGTTTGCGTACGAAAACCCGATTGAAATTGCTAGTTGTGAATGTCGTTTCAAGTGTGAGTTTCCCGTTTTTTTTAAAAAAAAAAATACGGCAATAATATATTTATTCGTTTCAGTTGAGTGACAAACAATTTTGCCCCACTTTTTGTTCTGTTACTATTAGTTACCCGAATCAGTTGTGTTGTTCCGTTTGAATATTAATGAGCGAGTTTTTCAAAAGTCTAGTTTTTTTTTTTTTTCTTAGCCTACAGTATTTTCAAGTCTTTCTAACAACTAGCGTGTAGCCATCCATGTTTGCACAATATCGCAACCTTCGACTCGTCCAGGGGGTATTCGGGGCTTTGGTGCGTCAACCCATATTATTTCCTATGCGCCGTAGTTTTCAAAAACCATTTACACCTCAATACTACTCCACTACTAAAATTTCAACGGAATTCGCAGATTTCGAAAAGGAAAGGATCCAACTTGTTCTAGAACTGCAAAGTATTTACAATAACACTACTATGCCACCCAAGATTAAATCACAGAGACTTAAAACGTACCTTTTTCAATTAATAACGGTTTTACCAGAGAATGAATTTAAATCAACGCAATTACCCATGGCTAATTCGATCATCAATTTCATTGATCAAACACCAAACCCGAATGATTCATTCACTAGTGAAGAAATGTTGCTGTTACTTAGATCCGTTCTTTCTGCTATGACTGTTAATGACGTCAAATATATAGATTTCTTTCCAAGGTTTTACAATGCATTGCGTAAATCCCAAGATTACACTGAAAGTTTGGAAATAAGGTTACAATTATTCGAAATCTTTGTTAATTACATTATGTTGAGCGATAAGAGAGAAGCTGTTGTTAAAGTAATTGATGCGTTTATTGAAGACGAAATCAATTATCATGGTGATAAACCCTTGGATGAAATTGCCCATATTCTCATCGAGGCTTTTAAGAGTATTAAACCGGATACGGAGACAATGGTTAAAGTTTCACAACTTGTTTCCCCTGAAGCTTTGGCTGTTGATGAGGGGAAATTGCTAAATGAAATTTTGGAAACTTTCTTCAGAGCTGCAGATGAGGAAATTTCCAAAGGGTTCGAGGATAATTTCGTCTCAGTGAGGTTAGTGCAATTATTAGACCAATTGGAAGTTAAGGTAAAAGACCCATTAGAAGCATACATCGAATTACTCTATTTTTCAACAAAGAACAATTTTGAAAACGTTTCCATAAGTATATTGGAAAAGTTGGAAAGGATAAGTAATGGGTTTAAAGATGTGAAATACCATGATGTTTTTGTTGGTGAAGTTCTGTTTGCCCTTGTTGGGGCTGCTTTGAATTTTGGGAAACTGGAAGATGCAAAGACATTAATTGGGATTTTA
This sequence comes from Saturnispora sanitii, assembly GCA_030563185.1. NCBI lineage: Eukaryota > Fungi > Ascomycota > Pichiomycetes > Pichiales > Pichiaceae > Saturnispora > Saturnispora sanitii. The sequence continues at coordinate 283,160 of JAKUBF010000006.1, read as the reverse complement.
TACAATTCCACCAAGGAAGTAGATTTTATCGAAGAAGAATGGATGGCTGTTTTACAGTTCAAGTCATTTGAAAATCATGAATATAACCCTGCAATTCGTATCATTGAAGATCTCAACCAAAGGTTAACTGAGCTCGATAAAGATTATTCATTTGAGGACACAGACTCATACAATCAAGTTTTAGAAGCTTTATGTTGGTCTAAAAAATCATTTGAATACATTGAAAAGTTCACTCAAGATTTTCAACGCCAGTTTGGGTTACAACCTGATGCCAAATCCGTTGCCACTTTATTCAATTATTTAGTATCTCAAGGAGATTTAACTAATGCCACAGAAGTTTTCATGAAGAATAAAGATAGAGTCGATTGGGAAGGTGAATACGATGGTTATTACATTTTTTCCTTGTTCAAATTAGTTGCTGCAGTTTGGGAATCACCAAAAATCGATTGGGAAATCAAGGTTAACGTTTACCAAAACGTCCAAAGATACGAATACATGTTTGATAAAGCTTCCATTGCACGTATGATGAAGGCTGCATTTGCCTGTAAAGATCCGTCAGATGACGTAGCTGGTGCAGATTTCAATTCAACGTTGAGTAAATTTGGGGTCATCGCCATGTTAGATCAATTACCCACTATTAAGAAAAACGATCCCAAGTTAAATTTCAACAAGTACAGGGAAATCTTTGAATTAATTTACGATTTTTTGTCATCATCAAAGTTCAGTGAGATGAATATGAAAATATACAATTATTTGAATAATCAATTTGAAATTCCTTATGATTATTACCCAGGTTTGGTTAAGATGTTCATTGATAGTGGGAAACCTGATATGGCTTTGAAGGTATTTGCTGATATGAAAGCTTTGGCTAAGTTAAAGAAACTACCTCCACCAAGTGAAGAATTTTACATTTATCTATTTAAAGCTTTTGGTAGATACCAGTACGAAGAGGGGATTTTTAAATTACATTTATCCATGAAGATGGATTTATCAATTAACCTGGATGTTAAACTTTTGAATTCATTGATGGAGGGGTACGCTGCATTGGAAGATCCTTTTAAAACTAGAGATGCATTCAACATAGCTTATGCTTTACCAAAGGATCATGGGTTGAATAACGAATCTGCTTATTGGATGTTGAAATCACTCAAATATGCAACATTGAACCATGTAAATAATTTCTACAATGGGTTGTCCACTTATGATGTCCTTGTCGATTCGAATTTATTTGCTGAGTATTTAATTGCTCATTGTTATTTCGAACAGTTCAGAACGGCATTAGATGTACTTATTGACACTAATGAAAACGGTGACCCTGAGTTAATTAACGATCATGTTTTGAAAACTTTACACAATAATTGTCTCCACGAAGGGGTTAGAAAAGATTTGGACACATATGCCATGAAATCGTTCCCTGAAACTTGGAAACATTTAAAAGATACCAACCAATTGGAAGTTAACGAAGAAGATTACCCCGATTTATTAGAAAACCCTTATGATAAACCAACGATTGATGTTAAAAAGATTACAGGTAACTAATTGATACATATAAAATATAATAGAACACTGTATATAGAATTCTGTATAAGTTAACGACATGAAATAATAATAAAATGAATAAATAAAATGACTCTCTTACCTGGACTAATAATTAATTAATCTTGGTATTGTTAACCTTATTGGCAAATCTCAAACTATTCAAACTTTCATTAAAATGATCTTTTAAACAACTGATGTTGACAAACATTAAAGTTTTTGAATCCCCACCTAAGGAATCTCTCAATAAATAAGTCAATTTGGAATTTCTATATGGTATATGATTTGATTTTTGTGATAATGCATTGATAACATCCCCAAGGGCACTTAATGATTTATTAATAGCCTGAGTTTCCTTTAACCTTTGGCCTTGCACCTGTGAAGAGTTTATACGTTCTGAACCGGCCAAATCGATCAAATTGAGAATACTCGAGAAGGATTTCCCATCGTGGTCTTCCCCATTTATAATGAACCTAAAAATCGAATGTGATCGGGATGATTCGTTGTTAACTTTAGTCGAAGCAGTGGATCTTCTGGATTTAGCCTTAGTTAATAATTCCTTAACTTGTTCAATACTATCAAGTTTTTGGATTTTAATATGTTCAATTTCATTCCCAGTTGATTTATTATTGGAAGTTAAATCATTAATAGAATCCCCATAAACTTCAAAAAACTGACCCGACAATTCGAATTTCCAACCACAACTTGCTAACATTTGAATCCTTTCGAAAATTTGATGAAGAGATCTAGGGATCAGACCATCATTTGGGTTGGACATCGTGTATGTTTTCCCCGAACCAGTTTGTCCATAAGTAAAAATACAAACGTTATAACCGTCAAGTGCGCTTTGAACCAACTGGCAAATTTCCTTAAAGGCATCTTCATTAGTTGCTTTTTGATCAAATACTGTGTCAAACTTAAACGAATATGCCTTTTGTTTGATTTTCGTTGGGGATGTGAACTTGTTGACTTTTAAAGGTTCCTTAATAGTTAATTCTTCCTTACCAATTTTTGTCTCTATGAATCCCTTCTTTTGAATTTCAAAACATTCTTCTAAAGTGTTGTTTGGTTTTAACCTGCAAAAAACTCGGATGTTACCCTTTAATTCTTGGAGTTTGTTATGTAAAATTCTTCTTTTGGATTGCTCTTCTAAAAGATGCTTTTCAAAATCAGTTTGTTCTAACATGAACGTTTTAACATCATCTTTCATTTTCCTAATACTCTCCCTTTCAGCTTCTGACTCCATTGTTAATTTGTCAATTTCTTTCAAATGCTTGAACTCTTCTACTTTAACTTTGTCTTCATTCTGTTGAGCTATTTTAATCAAGTCTTGCAGATTCAATTCTTGAGGGTCCAGCAGATTTTGTGTTTTCTTATTGGCAGCTTCAATCAACTTATTCTTTTCACTGATTTCACGTTGAATTCTAAATTTTTCAGATTCAAATTTCATAACTTGGGTATCATGGTCGTCTTGTAATTCTTTCATTTTCTCTTCGTGGAGAACATCTAATTTTTCCTTTTCATCCTTAAATAAATTACTTGATGTGTATTCAATTTTAACATTGAGCTCATCAATGTCATACTTCAATTCCCTAATTTTTGAATTGGATTTCAAAGTAGTTTGCTCAACAAGGTCTGAAATCTTTTTATCATATGAATCAACAGTTTTTTTAAGCTTTTCATTAAATTGATTCTTCATTTCAGTTTGCTTAGCTTTAAATTCTTCTAAAATCGCATTTTGATTGAATTCATGATTTGGTGTTAGATCAGCAATGGCGCTTTCAATTTTTTGAAAATCAGATTTAGCCTGTTCATATTCATTGGCCAATAATTCCAATGCATTATCATCTTTTTCAATTGATGAATCAAATTGTACTTGCTTTTTTGGTTGCTGCTGCATCGGTGTATACTTATTATTACATTTTGTTGTATTTTCTAATACAGGTACCATACTCAGTCTTCTGTGTTGTCTCTCATGCACTTGCGGGCCTTCTAAGTGCCGGTATTTCAATGATAACATATCTGTTTTAGGAATTAAACTATGTCGCCTATTATAAAATTGATACTGCTTTTGTTGTGTAGTCAACTTTCGCCTTTTAGCTGTATTCTCTGATAGAAAATCATTGTTTGTAATATCTCTAAGAGGCATTGGACCTGCTTTTAAATTTTTCGTGGATTTTAAATGGCTGGTTTTACACAATCCTCAATTGAATAACTACTCCTTTGGATAGATGTGATAGATCACAAATTTGGCGTGTTGTTCTGTTTAAAAAAAGGTAAACAGAAAAATAAAATAAAAAATAGGTTGCTTGATGTGCTCAGCAAAAGAAAGTATTATATTACCTTTTTTCTATTTTTCTTCTATCCCATATTACTTTTGCAACACATTTAACACTATATATTGGAATAACAAATACAAGAGACAAGAGACAAATTTTAAAATTTTAAAACTTTAAACCGCTAAAAACTCTATAAACTCTTGAAACTTTTGAAACTCTTGAAACTCTTGAAACTCATTTTTTTTCAAAAACACAGTTTGCTCCAGATCTGGGATCTGCGCAATACACTCTATTAAGACCATTTCATGCCTACTTATGAAAGCAGGCATATCCCTCAGAATATCATTTAGAATTAAAAAAAACTGATTTTACTCTGCCATATAGATTTTGGGATGTGCCAATCTCTTGTAACACTATCCAATCTTGTATTAATTTAACGAGATAATAGATTTGGGCTATTAATGTCAAACGACCCTAACCTAATTGGTAATACAAAACAAGGGTCAAATTATTATACACATAATAAAACTGAATCATTTGACTTTGATAAAGTTAATACAGACGGGAACCCAACTGTACGATCTCTACCCAATTCACCGATTTCAACAAGAAGAGACTCAATTAAAATAGGAGCTGGTGATTCAACGATGACACCACAATTAGGAGCAAATACAAATTTCTCAGATAACCACCAAATGAGGAACTATTCATTGTATGCAAATGGTGCACAACCACCATCATCCCCATACGAATATGGTGGAGGAATATCATCTAATAAATATTCATATGGAAGCAGTAGTGCACAGGGACTTGGTATATTACCACCAGTACCATTAACAACAACAACTGCAACAACAACAACTGCTAACCCAACTAACATTTTTATGAAAGCTCCAAGTATTGTACCACCACCAAATAGTAGTTTTAGTGGGAATTTAAACTTCAGTTTCCCTGATACTCATTTTAATGAAACATCACAACAAGGATCAGGATCATTTGAAAATGTTTACACACATAAAAGGGGTGATTCAGGAAATTCAGTAGAATCCCGTAGTAATGCAATGAGTGATTTATGGACTCCAAATACAGCATTTAGTTTTCCTTCAAAATCCCCAATAGAACATCAAGGAATCCCAACTTTAATATCAGCTACTAACCAACACAGAAGGGTAAGAAGTTCAGATAAAGTTACTAAGCAAACGAAGCATTCACCAAATAAATCATTTTTAAAAATTCCACCTTTGTACAGGGATCCTTTTGTCCAATCCAATGCTACACCAATTAAATCCAGGACATTTTCCGTAGAAGAATCACAAAGGCAATACCTAGATTTTTATGGTAATGCATTACATGTTTTACGTGGGCTTATGGGATTCGATAAAGTTACAGATGACATTGAAAAATTTGTGGCATTTCTCAAGAAGGATGAACCTATGAGAGGGTTCATGGCAATGGAAAGACAAAAGGATCTGATGGGGATGATTGATCCAGAAACTTATTCTATTGAAGATTTTTATAAATATTTGAGATCATTCCCAAGAACCGAGCTTTTGAATTTAAGGGATATTTTCAACTCTGGTAAATTGATAATTGATGATTGGATCAAGATTGAGGAGGAACAAGAAAGGGCTAATATTCCATTGAACAAATGGATTAATACAAACATGCCGGAAACTACAAGTACTGACTTTCCAACTACGAATATAGGTAGTCTTGGTATTGAGTTCGATGATTCTTTAATACATGGTGAAACAAGTGCACTTAGGACTTCTATAAACAAGCCACTTTATAAATGGGGTGAGCAGGGGGAAAGTTCACTTCCAGGTGGTGCAATTACACTGCAGGTTGAACCAACTAAACTTGAAAAATATAACACACAACAGAATCTTTATCCTAATGGTAAATTGGAACCAGAATTAAGTTTCAAATCTAAGACAATTTGTTCCCAATGTGGTTCTGATAAAACTCCAGAATGGAGAAAGGGTCCAGAAAGTGTTCCTACATTATGCAATGCCTGTGGTTTATTTTATAATAAACTTACAAAAAAATATGGTATTGTTGAAGCTGAAAGTGAATTACACAGAAGAAAAAGAGACGGTGAGCCAAATAATAGAAAACTTTATTTACAAACTGATTAGGCAGACAGGATACCCAAGTGATTTTAAAACTATTTTTTTTTATTTTATCGATAGCTAATTTATACATTTATTTACTTTATAAAGTGTAACAAAAACAAAACAAAAAAAAAGATCGTAATTTATAGAAATACAGATGAATATTTTAAGAAATACCTTATGCAAGAAGCATTTACCTCGTTCTTCTCTTTTTGTGGACTTTATTAGCAGCTGCAGTTTTCTGAGCGATTTCTGAATATGTTTTCTTGAACCATTTTTGACTACTTTCATCCTTCAAAAGTTCTTCAGCAAAACCTCTACCCTTTTGTGATTTCTTCAACTCACCTGCATATTCACCAATACCTGCAACAATAGTACCAACTTGGAAATTTTCAGGAATTTTCCATTTTTCACCCTTATAGAATCTTTTTGGGTCCAGATATTGTCTATTTTGAAGTAATGTAAGATCTCTTTGAAGATCTTCTGTCATTTCTGGTTTCTCCATGGCAAACCATTTCTTTGTTCTTAATTCTTTTAAACGTTTAGGGTTTGTTTCAACAGTTTTATTGGATGGTAAAACTGCTTCAATTGGATCATTAACTTTTTGAACTGATCTTGAATTTTTTGAGGATTTCTTTGATGTTTGTGTAGTAACATGAGTTTCAATTTTTGGTAACTTATTTATCTTCTTCTTTAAAGAATCCAATGTATCCTTAGACGTTGGTTGTTCAATCTCTGTTGATTGGTGTGCATTTTTCAATTGTAAAAAAATATCATCAAGGTCGTTCTCTTTAGACATTTTAAATATATTTGTATATTGGTATAAGTTTTTTCTATAAAATAAATAGTACTTTCAACTGATTATCCTCTAAATTGACCTTTAAAAGTAATGAAGTTAAATGATGAATTTTAAGATAAAAAAAAATCTAATTTTTTTTTTTTTTGTGATTTTTTTTTTTCTTTTGACAATGCTCATTATTTCACATTAACGTTAAACATAGTACTATAAACAAGATAAAATAAAATAAAAACTATGGACAGTAACATAAATTAATTAATCGTATTTTGAGCAGATCAAACTCAACTTCTCAATACTGGCCAAGTGCTTACCCTGGTAAGCACCTCTAATTTCATCCAAATAACTTCTAATCTTAGCAACGAGGATTTTCTTACGTTGAATCTCAATCAATTCAACCATACGTTGAACAACGTAATTGGCAAATGGATCCTTCATCATCTTTAATAAATTTGGTTCTTCTGTAGCAGGTGCAACTTCCATCATTTTATCAAAAATTTGGCCCCTAGATGATATTGGTAAATGAATAATACATTTTTCAACGGCATTAGAGGCAAATTTGTGTTTGGCTAAAGCAATCAAATTATCCAAGACAACTTGAAGAACAATTTGTCTGTAATCTTCTTCGGTCTTTGAATCATCTTGAGATTCAATAATGTGTTGAATAACATAATTACCAAATTGATCTTGGATTAATTCAAAGATGTGATCTTTCAATTGATCAAGAATGAACAATTGATCTTCTTCACAGGAATATTCCAATAATCTTTGAATAACTCTACAACCATATGGGTGCATGGCTAATTCATAAACAATATTGTCAGAAAATTCATCATTCTTCAAAGATTTTAAAATTGAAGTGGTGTGTTCAGAAGGAATTAATTCAATAGATTTTTGAATAACGTGGTTACCATTTTGATCTCTAACTAATTTTGGGACACTTGAACCAACTTCTTCTAAAACTAACAATTGTTGATCTAATGGGACACCTTCGATACATTTTTGGACAACTCTACAACCGTACATTTGTAAACTTAATGCAACGAATGAACCTTTCATTGTATCAAACAGAGCTTGTTTTTGAGTTGCAGAACCATATTCAAAATATTTTTGGATAACATAGTTACCAAAGACATCAGTAATTAAATCCATTGAATGATCAATAATTTCGTTGAAAAAAGCTTCTTTATCTTCAGAGGATGCAGTTTGAAGTTGATGTTGAATAAATCTTGACCCATGTTGATCTTGGGAGAATTCAAGGGCATGAGAGGTAATAGAGGCCAAAGTGTATTCATTCAAATGGTTCTTATTGGATCTGAAAGATTCAAGTAATGGGGAACGGATAATAGTTGGTTTATTCTTGAACTTTGGAGATCCCCCATTTTTCCTAGAGGAGTTGGGGGCTTTCTTAGAAGCATTTGGCGCCGATTTCGGACCACCCTTCTTATTGTAACCTTGAACTTGCTCGCCATTACCTTGGAAAGGAACAAATTGTTGCATTGGAACTGGTATTGGCATCATACCTGGAGGTGGAGGAGTACCAATAGGGGAGATAGGGATACCATTTGGAATGAAAGGTGGGTACATCCCAAATGGAGGCATCATAAAAGGAGGGGACATTGATCTATCATCAGGTTTTGTGTGACCATTATGTTTCTTATCCTGAGCATCAGTAGATTCTTCTTCATCTTCCTCCTCGATGGCTTCTTCATGAGCAACTTTGTTCTCATCACCATGTGGTGGCACTTGCTGTTGTTGTTGATTTGCTTGCTGAGGAATTTGTTGAGGTTGGAATTGCATAAACATTGGTGGAGCTAAGAATGGTAACATCCCGTTAACACCCATGTTGTTTTGCATGAAATTGAAATCCCCACCACCAATTTCTGGAACAGTATCAGGGGCAAAAGTGGAAGCACTACCTGGGTTCCAAATGTTTTCAACATTAGGTCTTTCTGAGTTCGAGTTGAAAGACATGTGTCTTGACTGAGAAGGTGAGTTGGAGATGTAGTTATCCAACTTTTCAGAGAATGACTTCTTACGTTCGGAAAAGGATTGTCTGTTTTGCTGCTGTGGCGATGTGAGGATTTCACTAGCCAAAGCAGACCCACGACGACCACTGGTACCCAAAGCGGCATGTGATCTGAGTTCCAGATCACGGGTCTTTTCAGTCACCGAGGCAAACTTGTCTAGGAAAGAGGAGCCAGCAATGGAGTGTGGTGGGATAGAATTAGTAGGATACCTTGAAAGGTTCTGTGGAGCTGAGATCGAAGAAATAGCGTCTCTGAGGGCATCAGAACCCTCAGAAACAGCAGCGTCGTCGAAAGCGTGGGCGTATTTGTTATAAGCACCCAGCATCGGAGACTTGACAGGGCGGGACGCCGAGCCCGAAGAAACTGAGGAAATTATGGACTGTATTTCTTCTCTAGTGGTTTCGTCCATAGTGTTGCTTTGGTAGGGGTGGCTATGTACAGGAATACCAATAGAAAAGGAATTTATTGATTGCAAACACCTGTTGAAAATTTAACTGTGAAAGAAAGCCATGTTTTTCTTTTTTCAATTGCGGCGCATGCACACATGCGCCGCAAAATTAGAGGTTATGTTATTGAATTACGGTTTCAATAGGGTTTTGAACGGGAAAGTTGGGTTATAAGGGTTATTAAGGGGTTTTTTATTGATACATGACAATATGACGTTATTGTTTAACATTAGTATACTAAAACACACATAAGCAAAATCTATAGTACTAACAATTTTTCTACTGTTACTTCCTTTTGCGAAATCCTATCATGAACACCATTGGTGTGAATCTCAAACGGGCATTACAGCAAGTAAAACAAATAAAACTATCTACAATTGACCCTGTTAAAGTTCCAGAAAATGCAGAAGCCCTAGCATCCTTTTATACATACCATCCCTTGTCCATATTAGAGAAATCGGATTTTCAATCGTTGTCCCCAGATATACCCATTCATAGCACTATCAAGTTACGGTTCAGTGGTGCAATGAACTCGACATTTTCTCATATTATTAATTTCCATTCAGATTACCTTTTAAACCAATACAAATCAAATTTAACCCAGTATGATCAAAAACTTATGGGGAAACCATTAAAGACTAATAGTCTTTCAAGTGTCCATATGAAAGATTTGGTAAGTGTTTACCCGAGTGTTTTACCCGAATTGGAAGATTTAAAATACATTTTTAAAGATAGAACTGATAAAGAATTGAATTCTTTAATCACACATAAAACTAACAATTTAAACAGTATTAGTAAAGATGAAGCTGAATTCCAACAGTTGAAAGATTATCAAAAGAAGAAAAAGATGCACTATTTCAACGATTATGAATATTTGCTATCACAGACTAAACTTTTACACAAACAGCTTTTATCAAATGATGATCAAAAACATTCAAATGAATTAATAAATTCAATAAAAAGAACAAACTGTGTCATTTTAAGGAACATTCTTATAACTTTAGCACCAGAAAGGCTAATGTCACTAGTTTGGGATTTGGATTTACATAAATTCAATCCAATAAGAAGGCCTTTTATAGATAGAGTGACACATTTGTCAACCATTGTGATGATATTCACTAATGAAACTGATGCCAAAATAGCTTTAAAAAGGTTCCATAATCAGCATTTAATGTACGATTCCCGTTTACCAATTGTAGAAGCAGAGTTACTCTAGATTGTATTTTTTACTTATACATGTGTATATAAACAAAATTTAACTTTATAAAGGATTATCTGATAAGCCCCACTCTCACTATCTCTTTTTTTATTAATGAGAAACTATCGATGACTCGTGCACAAACGATACAGAAAACGCAATTGCAAAGCCCACCGCAACAACAACAACAACAGCAACAAAGATTGACAATGGGTGTTACGCCTTCAAGAAATAAACTATGGCACGTTCCTTCAAGAGATCCACCTGAGATCACGCAAAGTATTGCAATTTTAAATAACATCTTGAGTATCGACAATGATTTGCCAGGTTATTGTATTGAAGCCATTAGACTGTATGTTAAACAATATGAGTTTGCCAGAAACGTCATGGACGTTTTTAATGGGACTAGATTGAGTACATTAGTGGTATCTTGTAATGTTAGATCTGGAGTGAATTACGATGTTGTTTCTGAAGTAACTTGGGTTAGGCAGTTCATCAGAGCGAAATTTTGATATTAATAATATAAGGTGAAATTAGAACCACCTATCCAGATTATTAATTAAATAATGTGTATGTATATATAATGATTAATGATAACGATGTATAAATTAAATGTAATAACAAATAAAGAAATGACAATTAACTAGACCGAATTTAAAACAAACCACCCTATATTTCCTCCTCATTTAATGTACTTCCAAGCAAGTTTAACCAATTGGTACTTTGTCGTATTATCGCTTAAAACATTTTTACTAATGGTCCATTTTTCCCAGATACCCCTTTCTAACCAAATGATAATTATACAATCCTCAAGCCAGACAATTTTCCCTTGATCACTACTTTCAGTACTAACATCTTTACTAACAAATGACCACGTGGATTGGAAGTATGACGGTAATGGAATTGGTAATGACAATTTCTTCAAAATATGTTTCTTATTAATCTCCCCCGTAGTTGTCTTCGAATTCAATCCAAAAGCAGTATCAGAACTACTATTCATAGTACTTGTTGTAGGGGTTAAATTATTAGGACCTATTGAACCTTTAGACCCAACTTTATAAATGTGTAAAGTCCCCTTATCACCTAACACTGCTAACATCCCATCATCCTCACTCCATGCCAGACTTTGAACTTCAACTTTATCCATACCTCTTCTGAATTCATATCTTAAATTTCCTGAAGTGTCATGGATACGTATAATTGTCCCTGCTTCAGAAGCTGATGCAATTAATTTTCCATTATTTGATAATGCCAATGATTGAATTGGGTGATTGTGTGCTCTGATAATCCGCATACGATTATCCCCAAGCGACGCATATTGAATTTGACCGCTTGTCCTCGCTGGGAATATTAATGATAAGTTATCCTTGGTATTCTTATCAGCTGATATTGAGTTATCTTTATCAATGGGGAAGACAGTTTCCAAAATTCCATATTTGTTGGCAGTTTCAAAAGTACTAATCAAAGATGGTGCTAAGTTAAATGTGTAGACAAGTGTGTGTGTTTTCAATGCTATTATTATATACTTTTTAGTTATCCTACCATTTAGAATTTTTGTTGGAAATTGAATACTAATTGTTATTCGTGAATTGATATCATCATATAACATAAGTGTATTATCGATGGTAATCATAGTGTAGTTTGTACTTTCTAACAGTTTTACAAGTAAATGTGGTTCTTTTTGTGGTTCATCATATGGTATATTATCTTGGGTATTAATTAATGCGTTATTATTGGTATTATTATGAGATGGTTCATCAGTTGAATGGTTGTCATCATCTAGTGTATCCTCAATTATATCTTTATCAGCCTTTTTTATCCTTATCACTTTGAATTGATCATCAACTTTGTATCTTTTATATTTATTTGATACATTTGCTAAATTCACACTTGTGATTAGTTCACATGGGTCCATTCGATAAACTTTAAACCCATCCAATATTCGAATGGCATAACAGTAGTTATTGGAATTCAAATCCACATCCCAAAGACGCATTATTAATAGATTATTTGAATTTTATAATAATCAAATGTGGATTAAAACAATATTAATGGCATTTTATAATAATTCCTATATAATTCAAAAATAGGCAATTCATTATTATAACAAAATTAAATACCCATAGTTATAAACATGAATACGCAGACGGTCATACCTCCTCCGGATGTGTACCCGATTTTTAGGGACATGGAAGATGAAGAAATGACCTCTGAACCACCTGTTTACCCTGATTTTTCAACTTGGAAACAAACAGCTGAAGATGATAGTATTATGACCCATAATTTATCCAAGGGGTATATCCCACCTAGGGAAGTTGCAATTGAATATCAGTTAGGTAGATCTTTCGTTTCACCACTTTTTAAATTGAATCAAAATCAACATATTACTAAAACAGTGAAAATGGATCAATTAAACACGTTATTGAATAATGCCCAATTTAAAAGAAGGGAACATAATTCAATCAAAGTTAAAGAATCTTGGAAACCCCCACCTAGAATGAATTTAACTGAACATAAAAGAGATTTATGGTTGAGCAAATTGAAAGATACGAAAATTCCATTAGAACAATTGGGGAAAGCTATACCCCATGGTTTAAGAAATAGAATTCTTTTAGAACAATGTTCTGTCCATTCAGTTGATGTTCAAAGAACCATATGGCTTATTAAATGTGTTGCTAGTAATGAACAAAGACAATTAACTAGAAATAAAAATAATAATACTACATTTGTAATTGATAGATGGGTTATTGAATGGACTGATCAAATAACATTATTCTTGGATGGGATAATAGATTCTTGTTTTAAGGGAAAGTCAAATTGGCAAGAAACACTCAATTGGGTTATGGATTTAATTGTCAATATTTATGTTGAAAAATTATTGAACAAGATTAAATTACTTACTTGGATAGTAAATTCATTATCTAAAATCGTTAAAATTGAATCAAAGTATACCATTCAAAATTTCAAATATGTTTCAATTTATTATTTATTCATTGTAAAATTTTGGTTTAAAATTATTGAAGTTGATTATTTATCTGTTGAATTAGGTGAAGCTATGTTAACATTAATAATCAAATTAAATGAAATTCCCAAGAATGATAAATATGATAAAATTGTCACTGATTATTCAAATAAATTTCAATATCTAATCAAATATTTATTCTATTATAACTCAGATGCCTTTATTATACCAACAAGTTGGTCAAAATTAAAAGTGCAATTAAAACGTATATTGGATATGAATTTACCAATTGTTTATGAACAATACAATTTAATTCATTATCGTAATCAATCATTAATGGTTGATGATACAACTACAACTACAAAGGGATGCATCCCAGGTGATCATATTTCTTTGATTTTGAATAAATTAAATAATTTCCCTAAATCAGATGAATCAATTGATGATTTAATTAAATTGATATTCGAAGATTCTTCGAATAAGAAAAAAGTCACTTCAAATTGGAAGGATTACATTTATTATATTTTGAAATGGGCTATTGATAAAAAAGTTAAGTTAGAGGGTAATTTGGATTATTCACCAACTAGGATTTCATTGGTTTTATCAATTTTAGTTAAGAGAATCACAAGCTTGAAAGATCAAAGATTTAAAACATCCAAGAAAGTTAACCAAAGAGTTGATTTAGAATCTGCAATTACTTCATTTGTCAATGCCATGTCACATGAATTAAGTTTTCATACAACACCAACAGCTCAAGGTGGACAATTTTCACTTTATGGGTTTTTAATGTTAATAATTAAATTGAATGATGCAGGGATTTTTGTCACATCTGGGTATTTGAGGAAACTTATTGCATCTGGTGTTATTTATTTATCTAAAGCTGATAGATCATGTTTCATACATTTATTAATACTTAATTCAATTAGTGAATTGAGAAATGGGAATTCGAAAACTATTTTAAAAAGGTTAATTGAAAGTACTAGTTTAATTATCCCTGATCAAGATTCACATTTACAAGAAATGAAATTATCATCAGAAAATTTCTTGCAGGCGTTAATATATGATGACCCGTTTAACCAAAACACTGATGGGAATCCAAATTTAATAAATGCATTTGATAAATTTGACAAGAGTTATCTTAATTTTAAAAACACATGGGCTTGGAATAACGAACAAAATGAAAATGGCAGTAATGATGTTATCTTCTACATGGGTATGAGATCGACTTTGGGTAATATGATCATTGAATTGTTAAACAATTATTTGAATGATTCTGAAAGTTCCCCATTAGTTTTAACATCTAATAAAATTAGAAATTTGATTGATCTTGGGAATGAATTAGATATACTAGCTTACATTTTAGAATTTATCTTTCATGGAATGGCTAAATCTAAAGTTACATTATTTAAAAATCAATATATGATTAAATTGTTAAAATTTGTTGAACAATATGAAAAATCATTGAAATGTACCATATCAAAGGATGATATTAATAAAACTAAATGGGATGGAATATATGAAATACTGAAAAGTTGGATCCCTAATGATGATAATAAAATTAATGAATGGGATCAAATATCAGGAACTAATTTATTACCAAATACTCTTAATAAGGATCAATTGATATTATATGATGTTGCTAGTTTATATTTATCGAATGATGAACTTCAATTATTTGGCATTGGTTCGGTTGATCAATTAATTGATAATTCAAATTATAAGCAATTAATTGATAATTCATTAACAATGTACATAAATGGTATTAAAGATATTCAAATCCCCAGTATGTTTAATTTGATGAGTTTTTTAAAATATTGGAAACCAATAGAATTCAAGGAGAAAATCAATGATTATATTGTTCGTAACTTAATAACAACATTAATGTTAGATTATGAAATGAATAAAAAAGTGTTAATTATATTAATTGGTGATGGTTTGTTATCAATTGATTCTTTCCTTCAAATTTTTAATGGTGATTGTCTTTTGAATGGTAATGGTGAAACTTTACAACCTGGATATAAAAAATTAATTATTGATATATTATTCACTGAAAACTTTTCATTCAAGTTAAGTTATCAATGCTGGAAATATTCAAAGGAATTTAGTAATAAATATTACACATTGATATTCCAAATTGCTATTTTACAATTTAAGATTAAAAAATCAGTTGAATCACAATTTAGTAATCCAGTTCAAACACCAACATTGGTTGTTGGTAATGTCATTGATGAAGTTGGTAATACATCATTAGTTAATTCAGCAATGAATCAAAATGATGAAAGCACGGATGTCATTAATCAATTTGCAGAATTAGCATCAGTTCCAATGCATAGTGGTAATCATGATATTCATTTACATGATCAACATAATCCGAATGGTGAGAATAACTCTTCACAAAATACTATTACAGGTGGATCAGTTGCTGTTAGTGGAACCATTAGTAGTGTCAATGGAGTAAATGATTTAAATGTCAATCAAGACAGTAATGCAAATGCTGATACCAATGTTAATGTCAATGTTAATGCTAATGATGGCAACGAATCATTGATGCCATTATCCAGATATTTCTTGGGTGAATTGTGGTATATGATCAAAGAACACACTGAATTGTTAACTAAATTAGTTAGTGATATGGGTACAAATTATGATTTCAATAGGTTGAGAGGTTTTATTATTAAAAGTACCAATGCCCTTTTTGAATATGATAATTCAATATCAAATACTGATTTAGTTGTTCAGATTATTCAAAACTTAACATATTTTAATTTACAATTTTATCAATGGGTTTTTCGTAATGTTATTATTGATATCTTCAAAGAAGAGAATATGGAAAATACTAATAGATATTCAGTTAATGATTTCATTGTTGAATTGATGGAGCATATTAAAGCATTCAAACAAGTTCAAAACAATTCAGCATTGCTCATTGTTGGTGAATTGTTTGTATATTTACCTAGCTCTATTAAGGTTAAAATACTGTTATCATGTGAGGAAGTTTATTTAACGAACGATTCATTTCCATTGTATTTAACTCAAGGTGTTAATATGACTCAATATTTAAATCAAATTTTATCAAGTTGTTCAAAATCTTTAAATGATAATGAAAGTCAAATTGAAGAAACTAACAACGTTGAATTAACCAAAGAACTTGTTTTTGCATTGAATATGTCAATTGAAAAATTAACAGCGTACTGTCATAGTGTTGACCATTTTAAAAAGAGTCATCATCACTTGCATTATCCTAATGGGCATCACTTGCATAGTAGAGCAGATAAAATGGATGCATTGACCAAAGGGTTAAAGATGATTTGTAAAATCATTATGCTTCATCAAAGATTTTTAGTTAATTTAATTATTAAGAGATCAGTTAATTTACAAAAGGATGTATTATTGATGAATTTAACCAGATTATACAATCATCGGTTGATTACAAGAAATCCCAAGTTGAAGAATTTATTGTACGATGTTATGATGTCTATTAAGATATTAATCACTGAATCTATTATTCAAGAGCAACAACGGAGATTGTTAAATCAGCATAATCAACAACAACAGCAGCAGCAACAGCAGCAGCAAAATAATAACCAAACTCAAAATCAACAACAAAATCAACAACAAAATCAGCAACAAAATCAACAACAAAATCAACAACAAAATCAACAACAAAATCAACAACAGAATCAGCCACAAGTATTGCATTCACAGAATTCATCATCTATTGTATTACAGCCAAATCCAGCCCCTTGGTTGAACAAATCAGTAAGTACCCCATTATTTGTTTCGTCACCAAGACTGGCAGGTTCATTTAATGGACCTACTGGACCTTTAACAATGGGGGTTCCAACCACAATGTATGTAAACATTCCAAATATATTGAACATTAAACCACCAAGTTTCAATTGTAATCTTAAACATTTATTGAAAAATTTCCAATTAGTTGATACCATACAAGATAAAGAAAGGAAATACTACATAGTTAAACAAAAATTGGATAGATCATTGAATGGTGAAGATGGTATTACGAAATTTATGATTAAACCATTTGATATGATTGAAGTTAATGCATCTAATGGTAATAAATCCACAGAAGATGAAAAAAAAAAAGATTCCTTTATGGATACACCTATTAGTTTAAATCTGTTTGAATGTTCTTATGATAGAAAGAACCCACGTTAGTTGTGAAATATTATCAATATAGATAGATATATATATATATATACCTTATTATGTATTACAAAAAGAAAAAATGATTAAAAATGAACAATAATAAAAGAAAGTAACTAATTTTGTAGGTATTCACATCAAGGATGTTAAAGAACCAATAAATATAATAGCATAAACAGCATACCAAGTTTTAATGTTGGTATTGTAATGAGGGTGAGATGGTGAAGCACCAGAAGATGATTTAGTGGAAATACTTGAAACACTCGAAACGACATTACTGGAAATACTTGAGTCATTATTACGGGAAGCACTTGAAGCTTCACCTACTGTCACATCTGATGTAACGGTGATATACCCAGTACCATAAGTAACTGGAGTAGTAACACACGTAGTAATACCAGAATAAGACCCAGTAGTGACAACAGGTGCAACACCAGAAGCACATTGAGTAGGAACTTCTGAATAAATTAATGATCCATCGGAACTATGCGTTTGATAAACATGACCAGCATAAAGCCCACCAACAGCTAAACCACCAACCAATGGTAAACCGTATACCATTCCAGCTGGATAACCATAACCATTTGGAATTCTAGCAGGTTGGTTATTTCCACTTCCTTCTCTACCAGCGTAATTATTTTGGTTCTGTGAACCTTGTGCTCTCCCAGAACCACTAGATCCACTAGATCCACTAGATCCACTAGAACCACTAGAAGAGCCACCTGAACGGCCACCTCTTTTTCCTTCGAAATCGGCATCTTCTAAAGTGAGATCTTCGTCTCGTATTTGGATCTCCACTATCGGGATATGGCCTTCAAAATTTTTAATGAAGGTTTTATGAGTGTCTTCCATCAATGGTGTCAATTCATCAATGTAACTTGTTGTGAGTGTTGTTGGCGGGGCAAAAGCCAATTCATTTTCCATAATGTCTATTTGGTAAGAAAAACAGGCGTTGATGACGACGCCAAGTACTTTTTTTTTTTTGAATTTTATTTTTTTGTAATTTACTCCTTTCTTCCATTTATTATTTTCGGGAATCTGTCACGTGACAACTCCGAAATCTAAACATAAAAGGAAAGTGGCTGGGTTGATGGCTTTTCTTTCTATTATTATACTAGAGTTTGTATAAATAGCTGTAAGGGGCCTCTTTAAAACACTAAATACACTAGGAATATACACTAGATTTTATTATAAAGAAGATGCTAACAACAACCACATTATTCCTTT
Source organism: Saturnispora sanitii (assembly GCA_030563185.1). Lineage (NCBI taxonomy): Eukaryota > Fungi > Ascomycota > Pichiomycetes > Pichiales > Pichiaceae > Saturnispora > Saturnispora sanitii. The sequence goes on along the minus strand of JAKUBF010000006.1, from coordinate 264,408 downwards.
GGGTTACTTTATTAGCCAATGTCCAAGCTATGAATTTCACCTCCATTAATGGAAGGGTCCTTTTAGCCAACGATATTGAAAACAAAAAAGCCACTAATACTGCTACTACAGACGCCACAACCACTGCTATCGAAACTACTTCTACACACGTTACTACATGTGGTACTATGTGGGGTCAATGTGGTGGTTTAGATTTCAATGGTGGGAACTGTTGCCAAGCAGGTCTCACGTGTGTTACATTAGATACATATTGGGCACATTGTGTTGCTCCTTCTAGTATGGTTACAGTGAGTGCTTCTATTCAATCAGAAAAGAGTACTGGTGGTATTAAGGGCAGTGGTGGTAGCGTTCATATGACATATATCCCATCTACCATTTACTCTTACAATGTTCATACTGAAACCATTGAAAGTGTTTCTATTGATGCTTCTGGTGTTAGACACACCAGTGATATTTTAAGTGAGTCTACTGAAAGTGTGATTGCCGGTTTTACTCATATTATGAAGGAAGTCACTGATAATTATGCTGGTAGATTAACTGATAATTTAAATATCTACCAGGGTGATTATTTCTTATTAAACAAAGCCACTTTTGTTTTTGTTGCTTTATTGGGGCTGTTGGCCTTATAAGTAATAGCAAGAGTGTCATTGTGAATATTTTAAAAAAAAAAGAGTCAAACTGAAAGTTTCTACAGCCTACACTTCGACCTGATATCTCTTTTTCTTTTTTCTATTAAAATACATTCAAAAATTTATAGTTGTATATTAGTTTTAACATAGTAGTTTTGCATAAATGAGAGAGAAAAAAGAGCTTTGAAACTGTTGATTTAATTTTTATTTATTCAGGGTTTAGCAGCTAATAGCTGCATGTTTGATATCATTGTATCATGCATAAATTACCCATTTTAACATTACAAAGGCCAATATATTTATCTATATTAAATGTTAATTTCATTTAAAATGAACAGCTTGTTGTTGTTCTATGTTTCAATGTCACTACTATATCAGAAGATTTCTATCTGATTTGTGGATAACCAAACAAAAAAAAAAAAAAATGATTCAATTTTCTGACTCATTAACAAAATTAACTCATCATAGTCTTTAATGGCGTTTAAAGAGGAGATAGACGGTATAGAAGAGTTTTACACTGAATCTATTCATGAAAAATATGAATTAGATTATCCAGAAGGTGGCCGCGAAGGTTGGTCAACCGTTCTTGGTGGTTTTGTTGGTCTTATTGTATCTTATGGTATTATGAACACTATGGGTGCTATAGAATCTTATATTAGTGAACATATATTAGTTGACCAAAATGAAGTTGCAATTTCCATGATCTTTTCCATTTATACATTTATCATGCTTATGTTCATGATGATTAGTGGTGTAATTTTTGACATGTACGGCTATAAACAATTATTTATAGTTGGGATTATTTTGACAAGTGGTGGTATGATTGCAACTGGTTCTTGTACTGAATTGTATCAATTCTTTTTAGCCTTTTCAGTATGTACTGGATTAGGTTGTGCTTTGTTATCAACACCTTTAATTACTGCTGCTGGGCATTTTTTCAATGTTAAAAGAGGCTTGGCAACTTCTGTTCTCATGCCTGGTGCAAGTTTAGGAGGTGTTATTTGGCCATTAGTTTGTCGTTCATTGTATGTTAAAGTTGGTTTCCCATGGACAATGAGAATTTTAGGTTTCATTTTTATTGGGGTTCTTGTTACCTCATATTTCTTAATGAATGATAGACATGATGAACTTCAATCATTGAGATTATTAAATGAAGAAGAAAATGAACATGAAGAAAATGAGTTTAACAATATTAAAATTAGTAATGGTTTACAAACAATAAAAGATATGGTTGATGTTAAAGTTTTCAAAGATATTACTTTTCTTTGGGTTTCATTGGCAATTTGTCTTGTTGAATTTTCATTAATTATTGTTACAACTTATATTCCATCATATGCTATTTCTCAAGGGTTTAGTGAAAGTGAATCATTGATTGCTTTAACTATTACTAATGCTAGTGGTGTTTTAGGGAGAATTATTCCAAGTATTCTTTCTGATACATTTGGCCCATTTAACGTTGGTACCGTAATGTCATTGATAATGACACTATCAATCTTTATCATTTGGTTACCATTTGGTAAATATTATGGTGGGCTTTTAACATTTTGTGTTATCTTTGGTTTTGCAATGGCTGGTGGTTTAGCTGTTATTCCACTTTGTACTTCATCAATTTCAAAACCAAGAGATTTCGGTAAAAGATTTGGTACAGTTTATTTCTTCGTTTCATTTGTCAGTCTTATTGCTTTACCAATTGGGATGGTTTTAACTAAGACTAAGTTGAAATATGATGCAATGATCATTTTTAGTGGTTGTACTGCATTAATTGCTAATATTTCATTTGCTGTTTGTCGTTTTAGAGTTGGTAAAGGTTGGAAGTTAAAACAAAAGGTTTAACCTCTTTTTTAAAATTCATATTTTCTTTTATGTTTTTTTTCTTTAAATTACACTTTTTGTAATCAATATATTGCTTGTTAATTTTGAAGTCAATAATTTAAAGGTCGGTCAGTTAGTTTACAATTAGTTTACAACTATATTTTTTTTTACAAGATGTATGCGATATGGTTGTTTCCCAAACGATCACAGACTCATAGAGACTTCGTAGGGATTAGGAATATACCGCTAGTTGATGAAGCCAAACCTACCAAAAACGAACTCAAATTGAAACAATCCTAAACATTGAGACGAATCCCAACATTTAATCAAATAACAACGAATTCAAGAATTCAGACACAAAATAAATTAATAAATTGCTTCGATTTACCCTCAACCCCATTAATTTCAAACCTCTCGATTGAGCATACCCTACAATAAATACTTCAACGAAACTATTCGATCAACAACTTAATGGACAGAACAGTTTATATGTCAACTATTGTTAGCTTCGCGAGAACCGACAAGCACGCAACTATCCATTGTAGCCACCTCCGGCAAAGAGGAGCACGAACTACATCGAATCTACGAGAGACTCAATGAGCCAACAGATTATGAAACGTGAAGGTTTAGTAAAAGAAATAAGTTATATTAAAATGAGAAAATGTTTTGAAAAAAAAAATTTTTCAAATAGTGCTAAAAAAAAAATGTATAACCCGGATCAGGGTTTAGAAATATCAAGAGTGCTCATATGATGATGGACTAAATAAATGGTTGTATTACTAGACAACACAGCACTTTCAATGTATTTTTTTCATTTTTTTATTGTAGTATTTAGTTAAATTAATTAGGTTATATAATAATAATTAAAATAACTAGGGAGATTAAATGTAACTCAACTAAAGCATTCCCCTTGAAAAACAGTACTAGATTTTATACAGGTTTAACTCCTCCTTTTTATTTAAAGAAAAACTTCAGCGTTAATTTCAGCAATTGAAACAGCAAAAGGAATTTCAAAGGATGAAACAACTTCAGGATGAAGGACACCTAAATGACCAATCTTAATAGCTTCTTGACCAGTTTTAGCACGGAAAAAGATAGCAGCACCTCTACCTGGGAAAAACATGTTCTTTTCATCACTTGATTCAACCCAGAAACCTCTTTTATTTGAAGATGATGGTTCAGTTAAGAAATCAACACGGAAAGTTTGCATAATTTTAGTTAATAAACCTTGAATGTATTCAAAACCAGATTTATTACCAGCGTAAGCAGCACACCAATTTCTTTGGTTCTTAGCTTGTCTTTCTAATGAAGCATCCTTATAAACGATATCACCACATTCAAAAACTTTAATTGGAATTGAATGTTTCTTATTTTCTCTAATAGTTTTTAAAATACCAGGGACTAAAGTAGTTCTAACAACTTCATATTCAACAGTCTTTGGGTTAGCTAATAAAACAGCTTTTTCAAGAGATTTTGGATCTTCATCTCTTAAAAATTTGAAATTTTCATCATGGGAACATAAAGTTAAAGGTAAAACTTCTAACCAACCTGCTTGAGCTGAGGCAGTTCTTAAAATATCACCAATTTTATTAATTGGTAATGGATAAGCAGTTGTAGCTGCAGTCTTTGGGTAAGTTTTAACTAAATTATCATAACCATAAGAAATGGCACAATCTTCCATAACATCACAAGCATGAAGAATATCAGGACGGGTAATTGGGATTTGAACATTAATAATATTTTCATCTTCCTTTGATGGGGTAGCTAAGAGAGAAGTTTTCTTTAATAATTGACAAATATCTTCACTTGATAATTCTAAAGCTAAACATGAATTAATATAAGATTTTTCAACTGGTAATTCTCTCATTGTTAAATTTGGACAAATTCTATTTTCTTGATTATGTTCAGAAATAACTTGAATTGGTTCAATTGAAAATGGTTCTGAACAATAACGTGAGAACATTGCTATTAATTGATTTAAGACAATTTCAACTTTAGTTTTATCAGTACCAGTGATATCTAAGAAGACATTTTTAGTATCTAAAGTAATTTTAGAATGATTTGAATTAATAATTGGAGGTAATGAACAAACAGTTCTATTTGAATCAAGGATAACTGGGAAAACAGGTGAACCTTCAATGATGTGTAAATATTTACCCAAATTCTTATCATTTTGATAAAATTCCATTAATTGATTACCATCCATAGATTGAGTTTGATTTAATGGAATGAATTTGATGTCAGATGGTGGTAAAGCTTCATAAGTGAAAGGACCAGATAAAGTATCTAAATCATGAGTACCCATAGCAACTAAAGTTCTTTGTCTACATAAATTAGAATGGAGTTTATCTTGTAAAGCGATGAAGGAATCATAAGATCTTTGAGTGAAATTAATGTTTCTTAAAATGGCACCAGCAGCATAAGGTCTAATTGAAGCAGTTGATTCCTTAATTGTTAAAGAATATTGAGGTTTTTCTGGTGATAAATGATAGTTTGGTAAAGTTGATCTACCTAAATATTCATTTAAAGATTGAGCGATCCCTTCAATACAAAGCATATCGTATCTGTTAGCACCGATTTCGATTTTCAATTCAGGTCTTTCGTCTGTTCCCTTGACATCTTCGGTGGTGTCTTCGTCCAATTCAATCCCGAATTGAAAACAAAGTTCGTCAAACTCCTTGGTGGTGTAATTTTTGCCCAAGAGGTCGAAAAGGTCCTGTTTGTCAACGGCAACGGTTGGCATTTTTTGGTTCTGTTCGTTGTTGAAAAGACGTTGAAAAAAAAATTTTGAGAAGAAAAAAAGTTGAAATTGAAATTGAAATTGGGAAATCACTCATAAATGCTCAGCAAATTAAAATTAAAAAAAAATTAAAAATTAATTTCGCGAGAGCTCTAATTAATTAATAACAACTCTAACTTGTTTCTCAATAAACAATGTCAGCCAAGGGGAAACAATTTGACAAGACGATGAAGTTGCTCATGGTGGGTGACTCTGGGGTCGGGAAGTCGTGTTTGCTCGTGCGTTTTGTGGACAACCAGTTCAACGCCCAGTTTATCACCACAATTGGGATTGATTTCAAGATCAAGACTATCACACTCGATGGGGTGCGTGTAAAGCTTCAGATCTGGGATACAGCTGGTCAGGAGAGATTCAGAACAATTACTACTGCTTATTACAGAGGTGCTATGGGGATTGCCGTTGTCTACGACGTCACTGAAAGATCTTCCTTTGAACATTTGCAAACTTGGTACGACGCAGTCAGACAACACGCCTCTCCAGATGCCAAAGTCTTCTTCGTTGGGAACAAATGTGATGATGAACAACATAGACAAGTGACGTTGCAAGAGGGTGAAGATTTGGCCTCTCAATTGGGCGTTTCATTCCTTGAAGCTTCTGCCAAGGATGATACTAATGTTACTGCCTTATTCACAAGAATGGCCCGTGAAATCAATGCTTCCATGCCTGTTGAACAACCTGCCGATGATGCCAAAATTGACGTCAGAAACACCCCATCCAAAACCAGCTCCTCATCTTGTTGTTAGTTCTTAAGCTGTTTTTGCTAGTTACTATATACATACTATAGTTTATATCTTTATCTAAAACGAAACCTTCAATCCGCTTTCGTCATGTGGGAACTCATCGGCTTCACCATAATCGATGTCCAAACGTGACCCGAACTCTCCGTTTTTAGCCCTGTCATGATTAACTTTGGCTCGTTCTTGTAAATCTTCGAAATCATCTCCAAATTGGATTTCTATACCACCTGATGGATTCGATAAGACAATTGAATCGTCTTCCAATGGTTCAAATGATTTGGTGAGATTTACTTGTATTGCGGGCGTTATTGGATCTTCTTTTTTTGGCTCAGATGGTGGTTTCTCTATTGCAATAATTGATGGACCCATTGTCACTGGCACAACTTTGATAAGCGATTGTGGTCCTTTTACTCCACTACTTTTTCTCTTTGGGGAAGATGGTTTAAAATTGAACTGTTTAATCTGTGGTGAAGATTCCAGGCTAGGTTTAGCTTTCCTATGTTTCTCCTTATTAGTTTCCTTTTTAACATTTTCCCTAGCTTCTTTTTCTTCTAATTTAGCTTTTTCTTTATTAGCTTTTTCTTCTGATTTAGCTCGTTCCTTAGCAACTTTTTCTTCTAATTTGGCGTTCTCTTTGGCAGCTTTTGCCCTAGCTTCCTGTTCAATTTCCAAAATTTGCATTTGCAAAGCTTCAAGATCAAATTTTGTCTTGTCCTTTTTCTTAACTTCTTTTTTGGCAGTTCCTTCTTCATCATCATCCCCAATTGATTCATCACCATTTTCAGAATCACATTTATTACTTTTCGATTTAGATTTACCTCCAAATAGCTTCCCATACCAACCACCATTCTTTTTATTTTCCTTTTTCTTCTTCTTTTCTTCCATAGCATGTTCAAAATCACTTAATAATCTACGATGTCTTTCCTCCTCTTCAGGATTCGGTTGTTCAATTTCAATGAATTTATCGTCCAATACTTCAAATCCAACTTCCTTTAATAATTTAGGCATGGATTCTCTGTATTGCATATGACCCTTGACAAATTCTGAACAATCGACATTTTCAATCCCAAATTGTTCGCTTTCAATTGGTGATAACCCACCAATTGTTCTCAACCCACCTGAAGTAGCTCTGAACAAATATCCTAGAATCCAATCTTGTTTTAAATACCCATTCACAAATCTACCACTGACACAACTTCTAACTAACCCAATTTCATCATCGTGAATAACAATTGGTGACCCAAATAAATAAACATTTTCAACAATACCAAAATCCCCACTTTTGCATAAACTTAATAAACAACTGTAAATTAATCTTGCACCTAAACTAAATCCAACTAATGTAATTGGTCTATCACCTAATTTTTTCATTCTTAATGTATCAGCTAAAATTAAACCTGCAGACCATGCTCTATCTAATGAAACATTCCATGGGTTATCTAAAATATACCCTAATTTAGATAACATCATTGGTAATTGTAAACCGGACATTAATGTAATTAATAATGTATTACCTAAAATTTGTTGAATACTTTGTGTTAAAACTTCATTTGCTAAAATTTCAATTGTTTGACCTGTACTTGTTAACATATCAGGTTCCCATAATAATGAATATAAATCACCCATAACTTGATCAACTGTTGAAAATGGTAATCTAATATCATCCATTTCACCTGACATCCATCCACTAACTGTTAAAATTAAATTAACTCTTTTATTATTATGAAGTGGAATAAATTCAAATGTTTTAACTGATCCAGCTCTATTATTCATTGCATTACCACCAGCTCTCATACCTGATATAACACCACCAGTTGTAATAATAGCAGTACCTGCTGTACCTGCTAAAAATCCACTAGTACCACCAATACCAATAGTTGTTAAACCAGCAGCTAAACCAGCACCAATAACTGGTGCTAAAGCACCAGCTGATAACCCAATAACTAAACCACCAGCAACTGTAGCCAGTGCAACTTTTACAATTTTTTGATTCCTACGGCTTTTCTTATGTTGTTTTAAAATATCTAATTCATTCCAAGTTTCCTCATTTTGTAAAATTTCCATAGTCTCATCAATTTCTAATGAATCAGTTATCCTCCTTTCAAATTGATAAATTTCAATTGGATTTATACCAATAGAATGACCAAATTTAATTAATAAAGTTCTTGATCTTGAATCATAAACTGATGCTTCTAATAAAATTAAAAATAAATCACAAATTAATGTCCATTTAATATCAACTTCAATTTTATCATTATCATCATCAATATCTAAAACTTGTAAATCTTCATTTTCCTTTAATTTATGATTGTTCTCGATTGTTAATTTTTTATTGAAAACTTTGGTCATATCCATGGTTTCAACCCCATGACAACTTAATTTTTCAATCATTAATCTTTCATCTTTATTATTAATATCCAAATGTGAATATATAGCATCCATAATATTCATTGACCATCTAACAAATGATTTATTCGCTAAAGCTAATTTCTTCATAACTTTAATTGCTCCTGATCCTCTAATACTAGCTAATTCAGTGTTCATTTGGACAATAATTAATTTGACTAATGCTGCATAAGCTATTTTTTGTGAATCATCAAGCATAGATTTAGTTGACATCATTTGTGTATTTGGGTCTAATTCTGTATCTAATCTTCCTTCATTTTGAAAAACTTCATTAAAATTTTCAGGTGCGATGAACTCTTCATCTGATATTTCTTCGTTTTTATTTATGTTGTCTTGATCAGTAAATTCATGTAAATCATTTGTACTGGACATTTGACTTTGTTGTTGTTGATTATGCAATTTTCTTAAATTTGAATTCTCATTTTGAAATAAGAAATCAAACTTTTTATCCATTTCATCAAATTTAGCTGCTTGTTCTTTTATATCAATTCTAGTATAACCTTGTTGATCTGTTTTACCACTAATTGCGTGTGCTTGATGATATTTTTCTGTTAATTCTTCCAAATTTTTATCCTTACCAAGTTTAATACCTGTTACAGTTGTTAAAACCTTTTTACCAACTTTGGCAGTTTTATTATATTTAGAACCTTTCTTCTTTTGTGTTTGTTGTTGTTGTTGTTGTTTCAAATCTTCACCTCTTTCCCTTGTTAAAGATTCATTAGAATGAATAAATGATTCTATTTTCTCACCTTTTAAATTATAAATGTCACCACAATCTAATTGAGTATCAATTTCTTTCCAATCATCGTCATCTTCTTCAGAATCTTGATCTATATCTAATTCTCTTTGATGACTCTTTTTAACTGAAGTCCCAATATTATCCACCTTTTTAAAACTTTCCTCTTGTTTATTATTCACATATTCTTTGTATTTATTTTCAACATTCCCAAATCCTCTATCTAAAATATTAACTGATTCGTTACCCTTTTCATTGGAAAAGTTATATTCAACGTAATCTTTAGATGTTGCAGTAATGTTTCCATAAATATCATCATCTGAATCATCTTCACTGTAATCAGATTGACCATCATTATGTGGGGTATATTTGATGATGTTATCATTTAATTCTGGCGCGTTTGAAATTGCTGTTCTCCCTAGTGAATGATAAGATTCTTGTTTGAAAATCGTTTGTTCTGGTTTAGTTTTGTTCAATTCCGTCTGGCTTGTGGTTTTCGGCTCTGGTATATCATCGAGATCTGACGAAGGCATTTATCTTGGCATATAATAATAATAAGGTTTAATTCCATTTCAATTTTTTTAAGAAAAATCCAAAATTGAATCGCGTCTATATATAAGTGAAACAAATGAATTAATTATGAGTAACGAACGTTCTAAAAACAGGATTATGATATGTATTGTATAATGATTCTAGAGTAAGATACTCAGACTAGTGAAATTTTTATCATTCAATTGTTTTTACAAATGCTATAAAGATGTATAATAGTAAAGTAAATTGAAAGAATGATCAAAGGATCTGTTCATTTAAATATATGAAAACTGTTAATCTAATGACTATTTGAGAAACTGAAACAATCCATACATAATTTGTAAAGGCAACCGTTTGAATTAAATACACACTTTAAAACCAACTACACTGATGAGTTGTTGCACGTATTGGAGATGCTCAGCAAATCCATTTTTTAGGACTATGTTTAAACAAAACAAACTTTACTTTTTATTTATAATTTTGTAACAAGACATAGAAAAGCGATTAAATTTAAAAAAAGGGGGGAGATGTTAGATTAAAGAGTACACATTTATTCTTCGTCTTCTTCAGCTTCTTCACCAACGGAAGTAGCGTAGAAAGCTAACTTGTATTCGTTCTTCTTAACAGAGACAAATCTGATCCAATCCTTTAATTGGTTCTTTTTTAAGTATCTCTTAGTTAAGTACTTTAAGTACTTACCAGAGAACTTGGTGTTAGAAACAACAACAACCTTGGAACCTTCTTGCTTAACAGAGATTAATTCACCTAAGTTACCTAAGTGACCATCAACCTTGATGTGTTCAACTAAGTACTTAACGTAAGCAGCTGGGTCGAAAACGTTGTTTTCAGTTGGAACAGCGGTTTCAACGGTGAAAGTCTTTTGAGTAGATTCAGTCTTCTTGGTCTGTTGTTAAAATATAGGTTAGTATCATAGTCAATAAGGAAGACAAGATAATACATGATACAAATTTATAACATAAAAATTACTAATTGGTTCAAAGCCAACTTTAACTACAGAACGACACATAACATTTGTTAATTTTAAGACCTACTGCATTACTCACAATGTTGGGAGTAAACAGAATAGTAACGAAACTTTAGGCTTTAAAATAAACGTCAGTCGGATGACATTCTATTAAAGACTTTGAACAATTTAGTGAATTAATGTTACAAAGTGTATCCAAAGTATTCGCTTAGCATTGTAAACATACAATTGGAGCCATCTTTATTAAATCAAAAAGTTGTTAAAGAAGAAAGGAACTTGGAAAAAATGTTTGAAAAATTTTTGAAATTATATTAACTTAAATAAAAAATGAGATAAAAATAAAAAAAAATTGTGACTGCTTTTTTTTCAAGGGTTATATTTTAATCAACCCTTAGAAAATGCACGTGATAATCACGTGATGACTGGTATATATTTTTGTTTTGTGTGATGATACGTTAGTTTTCATTGATTTCTTCAAGAGTTAACATAAGAAAACTAAACACCCTATATAAATAGGAGGATAGCTATATAAGTGTTTTATAACAAAAAAAATCAAGAAATTACTTTATTCAACTGCTGATGAAGGTATCATCACCTTAGAAACCAAACATTGGTAAAACAACAGAAATTAAAATCAACCCAGTAATAAAAGTGCCACTGACAGATGATGATTTGGACCCTGCGTTAGAACTAGTATTTGTAACCGAAGTAAATTGGACAAATGTTGTTGGTGTAGCTAACATTTCTTGAGATTTGGTTTTCGTTGTGAGATCTGTATTCAAATGGGTGGTTATATGAGTTGATGATAATGAGGTAGAATCAATGATAATGCTTTTCAAGGAGTTTGAATCAAAATTAGTGGATGTGGGTTGGATATTACCTTCAAACAACTCAGTAGAATCAACATTTGCTAAAACGGTTGTAGTGCCTGTAAATGGGGTCAAATCGGTGAAAAAAGTGTCGGTAGTAGTATCTCTAATATTCAAAGCCATATTGAGTGTGTTCTTAGCTGTGGGTATCTTTTGGTAAGGGCAACTGGAAGAAGAGTAGTATTTAAAACAAAAGTAAAACACAATAAAAAATAAAAAAATAAACCGTCAGGAACACGCGGTAAAAACGCGGTACCTGCATATTTTATTTTTATCAAAAATTTAAAAATCGTCATCGAAATCTTTTCTGGACCCCAATCGATTCCCAAATACCTCATGACGTAACATAACTAAATCGTTTACTGAATCGACGTCTTCTCCACGCTTTTTAACTAGAGTTTTTTGCATTTCAATCTGCGCACTCAGCCAGTCCAAGAACGCATTGCTAGCACGAAAAGAAGCATCTCTTTTAAGTTTCACTGATTTTAACGTGTCGAGCAATTGTTGTGCGTCTGTATCTTCACCCAAATTTGTTTCTATTAATTGTTTTTCAATTAATCGGGCAAATCTAGAATCAAATGGTAATTCTGTAATTTCTTCTTCGTTGTCGTCATTGTCACGCTTGGTTAACCCCCTGTCTTCCAATATAACTAAGATTCTATTTTTGATATTTTTGTCACTGTTACGACTATACATCTTCAACAGTTGCTTGCCAATGTTACCTTTTTCAAAAGCATCATCGAACTTGTTGTTATTTAAAATGGAGCCTAGTAACCCTAATCTGCTTTTAAAAACAACAGCATTATCTTCATGATTCACAAGTTTAGTTAAAAATCCAACCTTATCAGTAATATGATCTAACAATTCTTGTTGAGCCTCTTGATTATTTCTAAATGTAGCTGATAAAATCCTATAACTTAAATCTTTAATATTGTTATTTTTCCTAAATGACATACCATATGATTTGACGTTATTTTCATCATAAAGCCCTGTTAAATTTAATAATGATTTTAAAGCTTTAGAAATTGAAACACCTGATTCAATATCAGATGCTAAATCCTCCAACACAGTTAAATGTTCTAAAATTTCATTGTAATCAATGACACGTGGAATTCTTCCACCCTTAAATAAATCTTGTATATATTCAATTCCCTTGGATAATGGTGTTTGATTTTCAACAATTGCTAATTGGGCATTTTTCCTAACTTTATGTTTAGGTTTAGAATAATCACCAGTGTTCCCATTTCTGATGACAACATCTTCATCCTTTGGAACGTAATTGTCAACATATTTTGCTTCTCTTTGATCATTGTCCAAACTCAATCTCATTTGAAGGCCAGGTGGTACAATTTGACCCGGTAACACTGGCTTCCAATCGTCAGATGGCTCAAATAATTTTGGATAACAATTATCACTGTCAAACTTAGGACAAATCATGTCACCAACAATGTCATATGATTCTTCATCATCTAATTCAGCCTTTACTAGAGTGAATAGTATAAATGGCAGCAATTGGTAAGGAATCATCATACTTCGTGAATTAGACTAATGTATCAATTGTTGAATAATAGTGACATTTTTTCCTGGAAAATTTAACACCTAAGCGTTAATTTCATAAATTTCATTTTAATATATTTGATCCAATTCAACTGAAAAGGGTTACTGTTTTTATGGCTATACTTCTTGTTTTCTGTTGTTTAGTTAGGTTTTTTTGTTTCAGTCCGCGGTTGTCGGTTTGCAACAAAATAATACAAAATATTTTTTGTTTCTCTTATGCTTTTCTTAAACGTGTTATTAGCATCAACCACATAGGGATGGAACCCTGTCAGTTTTCAATTGGGTTATTGATAAATAATTGGGATATGAACACTTTTTTGCATTTGTAACATTTTTTTGGTGAATTCATACGCAAAAGTACTTTAAGTAAAGGTGGTGTACTTTTGCTAACTATTATATTCGTTTTCTTGGCTATTTCCGATGATGGACTTTATATGAAACATTTGGGGACATATTTTAAATTTTTTGATTACCTTCATTTACGCCATAACTTACATAACAGCCTAATCGAGTGCTGAGCGTTTTAGGTTTTATTCATTGCATACAAAATGTGTAATCTACCGTTTTCAATTTTGAAAAAAACAGTATCCAATATTTCTTACTGCTGTGAAGTATATGCTTCTGTTTTAATGATACTTGTGATCTCTCTTCTTCATTTAAAGATTTTCTTATCAAAAATTTTAATCGGACTTAGATAACAAAAAAGTTGAGATTTGATAATTGACTCATCAAATAAAGAGAATTTGTTTTCTTAAGAATATACATCGACAATGTCTAAACAAAATATGGATTGTGTAGAAGAGTTTGAAACCGATTCTATTTGTGAAAAATACGAATTCGATTACCCGGAAGGTGGCCAGAAAGATTGGTCAACAGTTATTGGTAGTTTTATTGGTCTCATTGTGTCTTATGGGATTCCAAATAATATGGGTGCTATAGAATCGTATATTACTGAACACATTTTGGTTGATACAAATAGCGTTGCTATTTCCATGATCTTTTCTGTTTTTTTATTTATCATGCTTATGTTCATGATGATAAGTGGAATTATCTTTGACATGTATGGTTATAAGCAATTATTTATCGTTGGCGGGATTTTAACATGTGGGGGTATGATTGCAACAGGCTCTTGTACTGAATTGTATCAATTCTTTTTAGCCTATTCTGTTTCTACAGGTTTAGGTTGTGCTTTGTTATCAACACCTGCTGCAGGACAATTTTTCAATGTTAAAAGAGGTTTGGCAACTTCTGTTCTTATGCCTGGTGCAAGTTTAGGAGGTGTTGTTTGGCCATTAGTTTGTCGTTCGTTGTATGTTAAAGTTGGTTTCCCATGGACAATGAGAATTTTAGGCTTTATTTACATTGTTGTTCTTGTTACCTCATATTTCTTAATGATAGACATGATGAACTTCAATCATTGAGATTATTAAATGAAGAAGAAAACAAAAACTATGATGATGAATTCCCTTCTAAATTTGATAATAGTGTTAAAACATTAAAAGATATGGTTGATGTTAAAGTTTTTAAAGATATTACTTTTCTTTGGGTTTCTGTAGCCATTTGTTTTGTTGAATTTTCAGTTATCACTGTCACAACTTATATTCCATCATATGCAATCTCTAAAGGGTTTACCGAAAGTGAATTGTTACTTGCTTTAACAATCGCCAATGCCAGTGGAGTTGTAGGAAGAATTATTCCAAGTCTTCTTTCTGATATCTTTGGTCCGTTTAACGTTAGTACCGTAATGTCATTGATAATGACATTATCAATCTTTGTTATTTGGTTACCATTTGGCAAATATTATGGAGGGCTTTTAACATTTTGTGTTGTCTTTGGTTTTGCCATGGCTGGTGCTTTAGCTGTTATTCCAGTTTGTACCTCCTCTATTTGTAAGCCAAAAGATTTTGGCAGGAATGTTGGTACCGTTTATTTTTTTGTTTCATTTGTTAATCTTATTGCTTTACCAATCGGAATGGTTTTAACAAAGACTAAGTTGAAATATGACGCAATGGTCATTTTAAGTGGATGTACGACATTATTTGCAAATCTTTCATTTCTCATTTGTCGTTTCAGAGTTGGTAAAGATTGGAAGTTAAATCAAAAGGTTTAATTTGTATTATTATAGTTATTTTATTCATTTCATATTTTTAAAAAAAAAATATATTTTCTGTTTAAATTTTAGTAATCTATACCTTCAAATGCTGAGCACTTTGAAGAAATTATGAACCTTAAAGTTATTCGCTTTCAATCAATTCAAGATATCACTTATTCTTCTATATTATTATGACAATAAACGACCAATTGAAATCCAGTTCTGGTCTGGTTTTACCTTCCTTTAGTTCCAATCGGCCAACTGTGTCTTTATCGGCAGTCTCTGGTGTTTCGAGTCCTCAATTGGAAACACAAAATCCAAAAGAAGAGGAAGAAATTGGAAACTCCAAATCTCTATTGGAACAATCTTATGCAAAAGAAACACCAATAGATGTTAAGGCTACAACCTCTGAAGGCAGAGGGCTTGCCTTGAATGAAGAAAGTAGTGAAGAGGAAGATGGAGGTGATGATGATGATGATGATAATAATGAAAGCGAGGAAATCCGCAATGAAAAATTGGAATTACAAGAGGATCCTGAAGAAGCTGATGATGATAATCGAACTGGACAAGAATTAGATTATGAAAATACAACTATTGCTGGACAAGTTATGGATTTAGAGGTGCCAGAAACAAGTGCAAAGACTGTGATTGAAGATAAAAAAATTGAAGATGAAGTTGCTGATGAAGTAAGGCGCTCTAGTGTTAACCAAGGCCCTGTTCAAAAACCAGAAGTTTTACCTAACTCTGGAGAAAGTCAAAACACAGACAATGTTGAATCTAATATTATGAAAACTTCAACTAAGTCAATCAATGATATACCTAATCCATCACCAAATTTACAAAAACAAAAGGCATTTGATTTCCAATCATTTTTGAAAGACTTCAAGTCAAAGGATTGTGTTCCTGTTCATAAATACTTAAGATCGTTTCTGAATCAATTTGGTAAGGGTATTTGGTCAGTTGATGAACAAATAAAACTGTTGAGAGATTTCAATTTATTTTTATTCAATAAACTTATTGAATTCCCACCATTCAATGAAATTGGCGGTGATGAAACTAAAATTGACAATTGTAAGGAAGGTTTGGAAAAACTTGTTTTAACAAGAGTTTATTCAGATGTATTCAGTCCTGAAATGCCATTTTTAAAATTAACAGACGGTCATAAAAATGATAAAATCCAAGATAAAAAATATTGGCTAAATTTGCATTTATATGACTGGCTTAAATTAGAATATTTAGATGTCCACTTTAAAAATTCAGTTGATTCTAATTTTATTAATTTGGCAACAAGTGAATTGTCAAAAATAAATCAATATAAATCGCCTAGAGATAAGATCATTTGTATATTAAATTCTTCTAAGGTTATCTTTGGGTTTATTCGACATCAAAAGGCGGAGGAAAATGCAGATTCTTTTGTTCCATTGTTAATCTATGTTTTAATTAAATCCAAAGTGAAAAATCTTTATTCCAATTTACAATACATTGAAAGATTTAGAAATGAAGAGTTTTTAGTTGGTGAAACATCATATTATGTTAGTACATTACAAATTGCCTGTAATTTTATTATTGGTTTAACAAAAGAACAGTTGACAATTGACGAGGATGAGTATAAAACAAACATTGAAGCCGCTAAGAATCGTATAATGGAAATTCAACAAAAACGTAACGAAGAAAATTCACCAAGTGAGATTTTAAGTAAATCGGCAGATATGATGAAACAATCGTTATCTAATACATTTTCTACATTGATGGATAGTATAGATGGTGTGGTTTCAGGTGCAAATTCCCCTCCACCTTCAGATCGCGAAACTGCCATTAGTGAATTAGAAAGAATTAAACAATTGTCAATTGAAGAACACAATAGAGAAGAATCACAGCATAGAAAAAAAGAAGATGTCTTTAACAATTTGAAAAATATTTTCCCCAATTTGGATGAAGATTTAATAAGAGATGTTATGGCTTCTACTGTTGATCAAGAAGGTGTTAACATTGGTGAATGTGTTAATAATTTGTTAATATTAGGTGAATAATATTCTTTTTTATAATTTTCTATTGATTCATTTAATTGTATACACCTCATTGCTGCAGCTTTAATGATAGAAATATTTCCGAAAACGGACTCCTATTGCTTTTAAACTACAAACAATTAAGAAAACACAAAGAATACGATAACAAACTTCTTTTATCTTTCAATGACAAGTAAATGTAAGCATAGTTTACTCTTTTCCTTTATACATTATAATTTTCCATTCTTTCCTAACAATTGTAAATTGTGTGGCCCTCATATCCAGTGTCTGAAAAGTGCTTGTGGCACAACACTCCAATCTCCATTTATTTTTTTATTTTTTCTTCTTTTTACTCTTGCTCATCTTTGCTGTTAGGTTTTTTCCTTAGGACATTACCATCGTAGAAGACAACAAAGACAACAAGCGGTTCACACGCCAGGAATCGACTCAGTAAGTGCAATTGGCCTGCCCTGTGGGGGTTTTTAGTGGAATATTTGAAGTAGGGGGGCATATTCAGAACACATTACAGCTCTAAGATGGGATCACTAACGGGTCCAAAGCCACAGCTTTGACAACGTGCTAGACACAGGACAACAAGGAGATCAGTTGGTACATTAAAACGCGTTTGGGGTGGGCGTACAGGAGGGTACAAAAAAGCCAAACAATGAAGAAGGGACACCAAATTGGGGATTCAATGTCAATATATTACAATTGGAGACGACATCAACAACAACAAGGAGTGAAAAATCGGCATCTCAGTAACATTACAACACTACGCCTAGCGTTTACAACCATTATGAAACATATTAAACGAACCTAGCAGGTCAAAAGTGTGCATTTCCAACATTTTTAAATTTCAATTTGCCACCCAGATCATCGTTTGCAATTACAATTCCAAAATTTTCCAAAATGCAAGATCATGCCTCTAAATTACGCTCAGATAAAACTTTAGGACACGAAAACACGCCCAATCAAAACCAACAGTTTCCAGCTACCCTGTAGCGCCCACAAATCGCGTTTTAAGTTCTTGTATAATTTTTATAGGGGAACCCCTGTCAATTTTTTTTTTGAAGTTCGTCTTTAAACGCATTTTCTGGCCGCTACAAGCATCATATAGACCTCTAATCCGCAGTTCTGTGAACTAGAGCACCCGATCTACCCTGTGGTACGCAACACGGGGCAAATATCTAAAATTGCATTTTTCTAGGCAACCAATCAAGTTATAGCTCTGTAACCAGCTTCAAAAGATGCATCAATTTTCAAGCCACAGAACCCCCCTATTTGTAAGCCCGTAACAGGCCTGTAGCGTAAGTTATAGCCAATAATGCATTTTTCAACTTTAAACGCATGCAGCTAATGAATAAACCAATAAAATAGCGCCATTTCTTTACTACACAAGCTGCATACCTTCCCGCATCATTTGAGCAACTATATTATCCTGTAAGTTGCCTGTAGCCCAAGTTATAGCCATTTTTGTGAATTTAACCATTCTATCTCAAGAATGAGGCACGATGGGGGTCCAATACCAAGCTCAAAATGTGCATGTGCGCGCGAAAAACATAAAAAACTTGGTTTGGAGGCAACAGAGCGCGAATTGACCGAGTTATAGCTCAACAACGTTTTGGGGCATACAAATATGCGTTTTCCTCAACAACGAACCGGCTAAACAGCACCCAATTAACCCACAATCTACTTACAACCACTAGCTACCAAATGAAATGCATACAAGGTCAAAATACCGGCTGGACGCCGAGTTATGACAGGTTTTACCAAAATTGTCCATATTGCAACATTTAACCGCCAATATCTCAGTAACTGCGGCCATTGGCAGCACCAAATTAATACCCAACATAAAATCAATCTGTCTTAATATAGCGGACCATTCTCCGCTTGAATACATTGAGTACGCGTCAAACCAAGTTGAAATAACGCAGTAACAAAGACACAGCAAAACGGCACACCACCATACTGGCACACAACATGCGCCGGGCGCTTCCGCGCATTTTGACACCCTTGTTAACTCCGTAACACATCCACAGACCGAGATATTGACGTTTTTAAAAATCGTAAATGCTCAGTACATTTGCCAATGGAAAATTCCCATATCTCAAGAACTACCAGAGATACCAACCTCAAAACTATACTCATAAAAAGAGAAAAATTCAAGCACCATATGTTACAAGGAATAGGCCGTAGGGCCATTATTTTAAAGACCCACCAAAACAGGCTATCTTGTGATTGGCGGCAGTTACAGACAAGCTGCACGCGGATCCGTAACCGGGGAAACTGGAGGAATATGGGTATGTGGTCTTTGTAGCGCCAGCTACGCTGCTATGGGACACTTTTTGCAATTTTATGATTTTCCAATGAACAAAACGGGCCTTTACTCGGTGCGTGTTGGAGGTGTGGCATTGCGCAGCTGACCCATTGGATAAACCATCGCTATCTATAATATATCTGACAATTTAGTGGTTTGGAACCATTTAGAGCTACTTTTCACCGCTGTTTCGCTCAAATCAGCCATTTTGACACCCTTTTTGACTATTGTAAAAGTTGTAGCCACCCAATGGCCCTCTAATTGGCCATTCTATAATCACTGACACATAATCTACCCACAGAACCAAATATACCCAAATTGACAATCTGAGGTCCAATCCTCGACCTTCCACCTACTGGCTGCCAATATTGATTGAAATTTGCCAACTGATTTTCCCGGGACGCGTTCAAAATGGTCCATAACTGTCGCCCATGGACCCTCCGTGTGCGCTTTTCTAGCCTTCCTGCCCTCAGCTGGTCGACGTAACTTGCCTGGCCCTCATATCCTATGTCTAAAAAGTGCTTGTGAAACAAGACTCCAATCTTCATTTACTTTTTTTTTTGTTTTCACTATCGCATTTCGAGAGAAAACTTGTATGAACAAAAATTCATTATTGATGGTCGTCGTCGCGTTAAAAGTACCCTCGTTATGCAGTAGTGAAGTTGAGGTCAAATCTAATATTCTGAACACGGTGCTGAACTACGCGGAGCATATATTACGTAATCCTTACTATTACGATACATTAATTCTATTTTTTAAAAGATGCTGTAAGAGATCAGAATCGATGTATCAAGACGCTTACGTAATACTTACGTAAGCTTAGCTAAGATTGCTGAGCAACCAGTTCAAGGTAGAGTATAGGAAATAACTGAATGAGTTGATATTCATTTCATAACAGTGACGTTCCTTATCCTAAGTATGATTATATAAAGTCTCCGTACGCTCACTGTATACT
Organism: Saturnispora sanitii; assembly: GCA_030563185.1. Taxonomy (NCBI): domain Eukaryota; kingdom Fungi; phylum Ascomycota; class Pichiomycetes; order Pichiales; family Pichiaceae; genus Saturnispora; species Saturnispora sanitii. Next base: position 243,976 of record JAKUBF010000006.1, on the reverse strand, counting down.
TCAACTCACTCGTACTCTCTTGTTAACTTTATTATGATTATACACTACTACTGGGTATACGTTATTACTAGATACTAGCCACCCATCTACTCATACTTCATGACTATGGCTATGGCTAGTCTCTTCACACCTAGTTATCCTCTTGAGACTCCTAGATCACGTGACGGCTCTAGCACGTTCCATCAAAGCTAGTTTGATTCCTTTCAGATGCAAAATAAGCACCGTGGCGCAGTGGAAGCGCGCAGGGCTCATAACCCTGATGTCGCTGGATCGAAACCAGCCGGTGCTAATTTTTTTAATGTCGCATTTTGTACAGATTAGCTAGAGTTGTGTATTTTTTTTTTCATATAAGGCTCCATATAACGCGTCCATTCCTTCTAATCATAGTCGCAAAATGGTGTCGTTCAAGCACGCTGTTCAAGCAGTGCTTTTTGCATCGGTAACACAAGCGTTTTATCTGCCTGGCGTGGCCCCGGTTTCGTATCAGGAGGGTGACAATGTGCCTCTTTTGGTGAACCACATCACACCATCGATGCGTAAGGAAGACACGCACTCGAAGACGTACCTTTACTCCTACGATTACTACTTAGAGCAGTTCCATTTTTGCCAGCCCAAAGAAGGCCTTAAAGCTCAATCTGAGTCGCTTGGCTCGATTCTTTTCGGTGACAGAATCTTCAACTCTCCCTTTGAATTGAGTGTGCTTCAAAACGTCACCTGTCAGCCACTTTGTGAGACCGCCTACCCAGGCCCGGACGCCAGTTTTGTAAACAAGAACATTGCCGCTGGGTTCCAACACAATTGGATTATCGACGGTTTACCAGTTGCCCGTACTTTGGAAGATCTCAAGACAGGTGAAACTTTTTACTCTCAAGGTTTCAACATTGGTTTTGAAGACGAAAATAGTATTCCATTCATTTACAACCATTATGATATATACGTTGAATACCATTTGAGATCTGATGGGACTTATAGAGTTGTCGGGTCGGTAGTTAACCCAAGATCTATTAAATACGATGAAGGCCAAGAAGATTGTGCATTGGATGATTTCCCTCCTGTTCATTTACTGGAAGATTCCGAAACTAAGGTTAAATTTACCTATTCTGTTTATTGGGTTCCTTCAAGTACCCCATGGGCTACTAGATGGGATAAATATCTTCATGTTTATGATCCAAAGATTCAATGGTTCGCATTGATCAATTTTTCCATTGTTGTTGTTATTTTAAGTTTCATTATGTCCCATGTCTTAATGACTAACTTGAAGAAAGATTTGGACAATTATAACAATGTTAATTTAGATGATAACGTTATTGATGAAATGGGTTGGAAATTAATCTATGGTGACGTCTTTAGAGCTCCAAAAAACCCAATGCTTTTATCCGTTTTAGTTGGGTCTGGTATGCAATTGATCTTGATGACCCTGACTACATGCTTATTTGCATTGCTTGGTTTGTTATCCCCTTCTAACAGAGGTTCTCTTTCAACCATCATGTTCATTCTTTATTCAGTTTATGGGTTCGTTGGTTCTTACTTTTCCGCCATTATCTACAAATTTTTTAATGGTCAAGATTGGAAGGTTAATATGGCCCTCACTCCATTGTTAGTCCCAGGGTTCATCTTTTCTGTTTTTATTTTTATCAATTTCTTCCTTATCTTTGCTAAATCATCAGGCGCAGTTCCAATTGGTACAATGATTGCCATTGTTTTAATCTGGTTTGTCATTTCAGTTCCATTATCATGTCTCGGCTCTCTCATGGGTATTAGAAAGGCCCCAATTGAAGTGCCTGTCAAAGTTAAGCAAATCCCAAGACAGATCCCACCACAACCTTGGTATAAGAGAACTTTTGCCATGGCAATGATTGCTGGTATTTTCCCATTCGGTGCCATTTCAATTGAAATGTATTTTATTTTCACATCAATTTGGTTCAATAGAATTTATTACATGTTTGGATTCTTATTCTTCTGCATTATCCTTATGCTTTTCACATCTGGTCTTGTCACTTTATTAATGACATATTTCAACCTTTGTAATGAAAATTACATGTGGCAATGGAAATCCTTCTTTATTGGTGCTGGGGTTTCTATTTACATTTTCTTACATTCATTGGCAATTACTAAGATGTCTTTGGGTAATTTAACATCCGTTGTGTTATACGTTGGTTATTCTGCTCTCATTTCCCTTGGTGTTGGTATCATGTGTGGCGCCATTGGGTTCATCGGTTCTCTATTTTTAACCTTGAATATGTATAAACAGTTGCGTATTGATTAATTTTTGTGTTGATTGTTTATCATATAATTATTTATTACATTTTTATTTCCCATTATTTGCTGAGCAGATGAGCACCTCCGATCTCCGCAAAACGGGAATTATGACATTTCGACGAAATTTTTCACTCATCGAATTTATTCAAGTCTCTTCTTTCACTTTTAAAGATGTCAACAGAGGAGGAACCTAAACAAGTTCAGGTGAAAATCAACTTACCTCACGGCCAGAGCATTGAGTTTGAGGCATATGACGTTGATACCATCCTTGACATCAGACAGTCTTTGAAGGATATTCCATCCACTCAGACTTTCACCTCTTATAACTTGACCAACTCTGGATCAAAGCTTGTTGACATTGTTAAGTTAGGTGAAATTGCAAAGAATAAAAATGTTTCCATGGATTTAGTTACTGTTGCCTACACAGAATTGTCTGCTAAAGAACATGTTCACATCATCAGAAGATTAGCTGCTTTGGATTTACACAAGGCCTCACTTGCCTCCATCACCGGTGAAGCCCATGGTGCTTCTTCTTGGGAATCTTTGGAATTATCACCTATCAAGATCAAGGAAGAGGAACCAGTTGAAGAAGATGCCAAGAAGGAAGAAGAAGATGTTGAGCCAAAGGCCACTTTGTTAACTGATGAAGAAAAGGCTCAAGTTTCAACCATAATTAATGAAATAATTGCCATCGATGATGAAAGTGTCCAATCCTTTGTTTCTAAAAAGACTGATTATTTAAAGCCAGCTCTTAAATCATTATCCTTGTCTTCTTGGAATCCAGTTTCCACTTCCAGAAGAATTTACGGTGATTTGTTATACTTGACCATCAGAACTTTAGAAGGCGAACTTCTTAACATCACTTCAAGTGTTACTGGTTTCTATGTTAATAACTCCTCAGAAAACAGATTTGATCCATCTATTAAAACCTCTGTTAAAGCTTCTAAGAACTACTCACTTTTAGATTTATTAGTTGCAATTTCTCCAAAGTTCTCTGAACAATTGTTAGCTAACGATTCTATTCAAGGTGAGATTGCTCCCGAATTATTTATTAACCCATCAAACTCTTTATTGGCCAATCCATGGCTGGTTGAAACTTCTGAACCAGTTGCTGATTTGTCCAAAACTCAAGAATATTTCCAACGCGGTTTTGATGCTGGTGAATTGTATAAAGATTGGAATAAGGAATATCAAACTGCTAAGGATGTTGTCATTGAAAATGCTAACCAATTAACCAAGGATCAATTATTCATTCAAATTTCATCTGATTTCAACATCGCTGCTATTCAAGGAGCCTTAGCTGTCGCCAGAGGCGAAGTTGAACCAATGTATCCAGAAGAAGATAGTAACACCTGGATCTACTTAAAGAACGGTATTTTCTATTCCAAGGTTATGGATTCATTAAACCACCATGCCAATTCCGGTGAAGAAGCCCCAAGAGTTGCCGCTGCTAGAGATGTTGCCGCTGTCAAATTAATGAACAGATACGATTTAAATGACGTTCACTGTTTATTAACCACGGTTGTCGATTATTGTGGTCAAAGAATCATTGCTCAAGCTCCTGTTCCTGGTATTTTCACTGATCCAGCTGATGAAAAGGCTACCACTGTTGAACCAGAATATGGGTTTACCTTTGGTCAATCTACTTTATTGACTGAAGAATCCATCGCCGAATCTTTCAAAGTTATTGGTGAAGCATTTGGTATGAAACCTCATAAGATTTGGACTGAAGATGGTGAAACTATCATTGATGCTTACACTTCTGGATTTACAAAGGGTATCCATGGTATTGATGGTAAGAAATATGCTATTGATTTATTTAGAACGACTCCATTAGATATTGAGTTTATTGAAAAATACGTTGATTTCTCTAAGGATGATTCTTACCCACACAGAGAAGTCACTCTTAGAAGAGAAGCTATCAACGAATGGGTTAGAAGAGAAACTGCCGTTGCTGTTAAGAAGCACACTTTACAATTAGAACAGGAAGGTGCAAATACCGAGGAAAAACAAACCATTGGTATCGACCCAACTCTTTTTGCTCTCAACCCAGATGCGTTCTCCTTACCAAAGGCTCCAAATGCGGAATTAGCTGCTCAATTGGAATCTGATGAAAACGATGTTAGAAACGTTTCTGAATTCTTAAACAAGGTTTTGATCCCAGAATTTGTTCAAGAGCAAGCCAAAGCTGAAGTCCAAAACCCAATCGATGGTATTCATTTATCTGAAATTCTTCATTCAAGAGGTATCAATATCAGATATCTTGGTACCATTGCCAAGTTAGCCTTAGAAGAAAAGGAAAAATACTACGCTCTTATTGCTGAAAAGAAAGCTGAAGTTGCTAAGATTAACACCGTTGAATTTGAAAAGGAAGAAATCAAAATGAAGGCCTTGAAGGAAAAGATCGAATCTAGAATTAAGGCTCAAAAGGAAGCTCAAGAAAAAAGTGAACCAATTCCAACTTTTGAACATGAAAAGGAGGAAGAAAAGGAAGAAGAAGTTGAATTAAGTGAAGAATTAGACACTGTGCCAGTCGATGGTTTATGTGAAAGCCTTTACCAATTATCCACTGAAGAAATGATTGCCAGAGGTACGAAACACTATTTAAGAAAGTCATTAGCTGACATTCCATTAGTTTTCTCCAAAAATGTTATTGCTCACACTTTAAACGTCTTATTAGCTTATGAAGCCAACCCATCACCAGCTACCCCAGAAATTGATCCAGAATTATTAGCCGTTTACCCATTTGTTGATTTATCAGCTTTGAAGGCTTCTGCTAAGGATGTGCATGATGCCATTGCCAGAGAGGTTTTCATCAGATATAGATTTGAATTACCAGAAAACTGGGTTGATACCATCAGACCATTGTCATTATGGAGAAACATCTCTCTTAAATTTGGTATCCAATGGACTGATAAGGCTTATGCTTTCACTGCAGTTGCTTTGAACATTCAAATCGAAACTCAAACTACTGCATTTGAAAAGGCTGTTTCTGCCTTAGAAAAGACTTCTTACAAGAAGAAGGGTAAGAAACAAGTTACTGCTGCCCCAAAGATGGACATTCAAACTACTACTTTTGTTCCAGCAGATATTGTTTCCATTGTCCCACTTGTTAAGGATTCTGTTTACGATTCTTCATTATTACCAAGAATCTGGTCCAGTATTGTTAACACGACTGACGAAAAAACCACCACTGCTGAATTGTTTCCTAAATTAAGTGAGTTGATCACCTTTGTTGAACAGTTGTATGGCCCAGTACACAGAACCACTGCTCTTTACATGTCTAGAATTTCTGATGTTTTATCTACAATCCCAGAAGGTGACCTTTTCGCTAGGAAGGCTTACCAAATTTTTGAAAGATACTGTGGTGTTGATTCTTACCAATCATCCTTGGCCTTGAACCAACTGATCGGTTGTGAAATCTCCAACGAAGCTTACATTAATGCTTTTAAATTATACAAGAGAATGATCACCCAATGGGTTTTAGCTAATGGTGAACTCCACCCAACTGTTATCTCATCCTTGAACACCGTTTTTGTCATTTCCTTGAACTTAGGTATGGTTGATGAATGTATTGCTATCTTAAAGAAGACAATTGAATTATCTGACAGAGCTTATGGTCCAAACTCAGTTGACTCATCCATTTTCAAGTACAGATTGTCACAATTATTAGCAAGAAGCAACAAGATCAATGAGTCCGTTTCTTATGCTAAGGATGGTTATAATGGTTTATTAGAATCTCTTGGTTTATTAAATAAGCACACTGTTGAAGCTAGAAAGTGGTCTGTTGATTTAGAAAGTTATATCAAATACCAATCCTCTCCAGCTAAGAAGATGGAAGATGCCAGAATGAATGCTGCTGCTGCCGCTGCCGCCGGTCCTTCACAAGCTTCCAGACCATCAAGTTCTAAAAAGCAGGATGCCGTTGCACCAAATCCAGAATTAGCTGCTAAGAGTGTTGATGATATCTTAGCTTTCATCAATGGTCCTTCTCAGTCTTTTGGTAAAAAGAATAAGAAGAAGAACTCCAAGAAATAATAGTTTACATTCGAATTCCTGTTTATAGTTTCATATAATATTTATTTAGATTTGTTAACGGCTAATGTTACATATATAAAAAAGAGATTAATTAAAAGTCATCATCCCCTTCGATATCACCGAATTCCCAACAACCTGTATGGTTAGACTTGGCAATGTTTTCTAAATCAATCAATTCCGTTCTTTCGGAGGTTAATAATTGCTCATAAGCTGATAATTTATTTTTCTTAACCAAACCCCAACCTTGTTGAATTATATCCTTATTAACAGACATAGTTGGATCTGAAACAATTACTTCAGGATCATAAATGACAACATCAAATTCAACATCAGGTCTTGGGTTCTTAAAGTTAACACATGCGACAACTTGCTTGTCTAATAAATCCTCCAAAAAATAAAGAGATTCCTTACGGTATTCAGCTTGTGACTCAGGTGGGATATTGACAAGTGACAATTGACAGATGTGGGCTTGCGGCTTATAGGAACTTAATGAGAATTCTGAAGCAGACGGAATGACCTTCAAGTCAGATAATGGAACTTCTTCAATTGTACCATAATCAAGGTGTTGAACTTCAACAGTATTTGATAATTTGTTAACAGATCTTACCTTTGCTCTGTAAAATTTACCGTTATCAGATAATTTAGCTGCAACAAGTTCACCACGTTTTGGTAAAGTGTAAATACCAGAAAATTTTGAACAAGCATTACGGAAGTGTTCCATGAATGCCTTTAACTTCTTGTTAGCATCATCAGTGATTTGAATAGCAATGGTCCCATCTGAGAGAATTTCAACAACCTTAGCATCAATGTATTCTTTTTCAATCTTCAAATCAGCAACATCTTGGGTTAATGCATCGACATCTTGGGAAGGATCATAATTTTCCCAAACACCAATTTTCTTACTTTTGGCATCACTTTGAGCTTCGGATAATTGAGCTCCAAATTTAGTGTCCTGTAATGATCTTTCATGTGCTTGGTATAAACCTTGGGACAAGAGTGTTTTTTGGAATGGTTCCTTTGAACCCGGGGCAAAAATGTTACCAATGAAGCCACCAACTCTGTCAATACCATAAATTTGAATTTCAACATCTCTTTGATAGAAAATATCAGTGGCTAAAGCAGTTGCCTTTTCAGATAATGCTAATTGATTGTTAGAATTGGACAATCCACCAAGAACTAACGTTAACTTAATAGCTTCCTTTGGAAGGTACATTCTAAATCTGTTACCAGATGAAACATGCTCAACAATAGCTGGAATGGAATTTCTATTTTTAAATGAGAATAAATATGGTTTAGCTCTTGCAGAATTTTCAGAAGCATCGACAACCTTACCTTGATCAATTGGAGAACCATGGAAACCAGAGTTGGATTTAATGGCTTGTGCTTCACATTCAATTAATTCATCCCAGTAAGCTGGTTTATCATCACCCTTTTTGTGTCTGATAACATTTGCGTAACCCTTGGTAACCAAATCCTTACCAATATTAACACCTGAATGTGTCATTAAAGTAACCATTGCTCTTTCATCAAATTGTTCATTGGCTTCTCTTATAGATTCAACGGTCACAGTAACGGACTTACCGATGATCTTCTTTCTAACATATTCCTTAGCAGCAGGAACAAATGGAGCTTGTATGATGTCAGAAGCTCTTGGACCTCTGATAGAGGCTAGTTGAACAGTGACATCTAAACCATTAGCTAACTTTAGAGCAATGGTGTCAGCAGAGATGACCTTAGTAACAATAGCATGAAATGTCTTACCTGGAGAAACAGCAGAACCAGAACCAGAAACTGATGACTTAGCAATAGAAGCAGCATGTGACTTCCATAAATTCTTACCAGCTTCTCTAGCAACCTTTTCTTCTTTACGCAAAATTGACATTCCAGTAGAACCAATTAAAGCAGATTGCCAATCAGCAATTTCAGCCAACCCTTCTGATAAAATCTTTTCAGAAATATTACCAGCTGGGTGGTTAACTTTACCAATAAAGACACCAGTAGATGATTCACCTAATAAAGAAATAGTAACCGATCTCATGTTTAATCTTTCTTCAACAAAACTCTTAGCAGTATCACCAAATGGTTCACCAGCTTCATCTTGAGATGATGATCTTGGGGCCTTGACACCAGCAAGTAAAACTGGTAAAACACAATGCGTACCCTTGGTTAACAACAACCTAACTAATAATCTGTCACCAGATATGACCTTTTCAACAATAGATTGAATAGGTGTAGAAATGGATGCTTTGACAGCAGCATCATCAGGTCTTGAAATTAGATTTATTTGTTTAGCAGCTGGGTCCCAAACACCAATGTTAGCAGATTGAGCCTTTTCTTGAGCTACCTTAAACTTTATCAACTCTTCATCTTCGTTATCGTCAAATGAACCGACATTATCTTTGAGTTTGGCTGCACCATTAACCAAGATATATTCAATCAAAGAAGGAAATAATGGTGTTGAAATGTCACCAAATTCACGACCATTGTTAGTCTTATAGTTGACCCAAAACTTAATCTTCTTACCAACAAGCAAGTTTCTCAATAATTCACGTGATTCAAATGCATATTTTTCGTTGATTTGAAGTCTTGGTGCTTGTAAATATTGTAATGACAGAACTCTTTCTTCAGAACCATTGGGAGAAGTTAAGACAATGGTATCAGCAGAAATGATGCTCTTGATCTTAGCAAAATAAACTTGTGACATACTTAATTTAAAAAAGATCAATACGTGTTCATTAAATGATCTCGTTTACTAATGTTGAAAATCTCAAAATTATCAGCGAGTTTAGGAATCAGAAATGCTCAGCATTTTCAATTGTTTCAAAAGTGAATTTTCTCTTTCTAACCAAGCTAACTCTCCTGGATTACACACCATCTCAGCTTCCAATCGCTCAACAATAAGTTGAATCTGTAATTTACTAACTGATGGGTCCAATTCTTTGGCTGCAAGAAGCATCCACAAAATCGATTTTCTATTACGTTGGCAACCAAAGGTGTTAGTGTTTGGAATCTCAAGCTTATCAGGATTTTCCCCTTCATAAAACATTTCTTGATATGGGAGAGATTCTTTAGGGATTGGTTTGCCAAATGAATAATATATGTATGCAATTCTTAACATGAGTTGACTAGTAACAGTGTCACCTAATAATTTGGAATCTATGAGTTTCTTGAATAAGGCAATTGAATCGGAAAAGTAAATATTCGTTAAAGTAGGTGCATTGTCCAAAGTAGGTGATGCAAATGCCATTGTTTGACCTAAAAGAAATAATTGTTCACCGATTAAAATGTTGAGTCTGACACTATGACTTTTCAAGTTATATTTTGATAAATATGAATAAAAACAAGTGTCAATCGCAGGAATAATAGTTTCACTCATCATTTTAGCAGTGATGGGTTGCGGTTGTGAAAATGAATCAAAATTGGTTGATTGCATATTGAAAGGATTAACACGTTTGAATGAACCTAATAACAATGACGCAACTGTATACTCTTGTAAAACAACCAAATGAAAATAAGCCTTATCATTTGTCATATCCTTTTTGATGAGTTCATAAATAGTATATGAATTTTTGAAATCATTTAACATGAAATACCAATCACCTAATTTTTTAATAATCATTTCTGGACTATGAGATAAGTAATAACCATCAGCGGAATTGTACATAGGTTCATCCTCTTCTATTTCGGCACTGGCTTTACCGAATTGAAAAAATGACGATTTGTTTGACGAACCCCATTTTTTAGTATTAAACAATCGATTAGTTAAGCTTCTCTTCGGTGTAACTATATCATGATTCCATTCTTTTATTTTCAAATGCATAAATGGTAACATTTCTTTAGTAACAATATCTAATAACTGAGATTTCCATGAGTTATAGACATCCTGAGATAATGAAATAAAGTTTGAATTGAAGGAAGGTGAATTTAATTTAATATCATCGCCCTTTTTACTAATTACAGGTATAATAATAGACTTAATTTCAAATAACTCTTGTATGTTCAATGCATTTTCTAACATTTTTGTATCATTATCATCAACTAATATGAGAACGGTTGATTTTATTGAACTTAAATCAACCCATTTTGGTATTTTTTCCTTGTTTGTTAAAGAATCAATCATATTTCTAATGTTTTCAATTGACTCATTACCAGACACAATAAACAACCTCATAATTGGATGATTAAAACAATCAAATGGATTCATTGAATCATTGGAGGTAATGAGACTCAAATATTTTAAATATATGCTATTTTCTAAAATTGTTTTATCTCGGTAGAGATTAGTTTCACTAACTAAAGAATCTAATTCACTCACATAATCCTTTAATTGTTTATCAATTGCGTTTAATTCGAATAGTTCTTGTTGTTGTTTATAATCAATGTCATTCAAAACATCTCTAACGAACTTGACATTTTGTGTATTTTGACGAATTGTTTCTTCAAAGTACTGAAAGAATTCTAAAAAAGTTTGACATTGTATCCCATATGGATTTAAAAGTGATAATGCATCCTTTGATTCGATTACTGATAATCTTGGAGAGTATGAATTCATAAGAACTTGATGAGTTAGCAAAGACGGTGGTCCACGCATGTCAGACCCAAAAGTTTTTGTAATTAAATCAATATGTTTGTTGGACAAATACGCAGGTAGTGCCACTGGCATCAAGACTCAATTAATTTTAACTATACACAAAAAATGATAAACTTCACTTGTATTTTCAAACTAAAATTTAATGATTACGTAACAAATGCTCATATACATATTTCACTATTTTAAAGTTGCTTAATGATTCCCTTTTTTAAAAAAATAGAACTGAATTGTTATTAAAAATACATAATATATAAGCGTGAAATGTAAATAATAAAAAGCGTTTAAAACAAACCGCTTGGAGGAACTGCCTCCATCATTTTTTCTTCCTTCTCATCAACACCATCAATGGCATCTTCTTTCGAACCAGTAAATGCAAATAATCCCCATGCAAGTGCAGCTAAAGCACCAGTAGTAAGTGCTGCCATACCAAGTGCAGCACCAACAGTTTCACCCATGGTGAAATCATTGGTTTTTGCCTGAACGTTTGGAGTAGATGTTGGTTTCGGTTGTGAGGTATGAGCGGAAGTGTGAGAAGAAGTGAATGAGCCTGAAAGAACAAACATAGAAGTGTATTTCATGATGTTAACTTGAGCATCATCAACTTGTAAATTTTTGGCATTAACAGAAAATGGAACCCATGAATCACCATTAAAGTAAGCATTGGAAACATGGAGTTTATTAGTCAAATTAATATTACCAGAAACCATGATAGATTTCCCATGAACAAAAGATTGGGAATTGTTATTCATTTCCACCAATGAAATGGAGGTTAAAGAAGAAGAATTTAAATCCAACCCATTAGATAATGAGGTCCAAGTACCATTTTTAAAATAACCAATGTAATTTTGACCTAAGACAATAATTTGATCATCTAATGATTTTTCATTTTGAGTTTCATTAGCAAAAATGAATTGTTTAACCGGACCATGTAAAGAATTGGATAAATCAACAATGTCAACTAAACCACTAGAAGTATTGTAAACACCTAAGTAGCCATCCTTGTCATCACTGGTAAAATTACCACCAATTAAAACTTGATAATCGGCAAAATAATTCAGCCAATTAACATCACCTGAGAATTTAGAGTTCAAAGTTCTGGTAACGAATAATTCATCGTTGGATGATTCTAATGTACATAAATCAGTACATTTACCAGGTATATCGAATCTCCCACCAATGATAACAGATTCAAATTCAGGGTCTAAAACCATGGTGTTAACAACACCATTAATGGATGAATTCAAGGAAACAAGTGATTCAACTGTCATATTGTAAACAGAAAATGTGTTAACGTCATTGTTTTTATAAGAACCAGAACCATTGGTAGCAATGTATAAAGTATCATCATAATACATGAGTGAATTAACATATCCATTATCTTCAACGGAAAATCCATTAATGAGTTGGTTCACTGTGCCATTATCTAACGAATAAAGATTAGAGCCACCTAAAATGACAAATGAATCATTGACATACACAGCAGACCACAAATTAGAAATTGAATTTTGAATTGCAGATAATTCATTATTGTTGAAATTCAAAATGTTATTGGCTAAAGTATCAAATTTAACTATGTTACCCATGACAAGGGAATGATCAGAATTGGTATTATTAACAGAGGAAATCATGGCACCAGTTAAATTCATATTCAAAAGGTTTGTCTTTTGGAATTGAGATTGAGAATCCAAATTAAAAACAGAATTAGATTCAGATTGGCCAATTACCAAATATTCAGAATTGTTATAGAGGAAACCCTGAACATAAGAAATTGGAGAGCTGTTATTAAAGTTTAAGGAAACTAATGATGAATTTGAACCTTGAAAAACAGCTAAATCGCCATCATCACTCTTCGTTAAAGAAGATCCAAATAAGATCAATTCTTCTGGGGTACCATAATCACCTTCAACAGAATTAGAAAATGAACCCAAAGAAAATGAATCACCAATAATAATGGAATCATTATCATAACCCGTAATTTCATAACCAATAGCATTTTGAGTTGAATTATCAGCAGAAAATCCACCAGATAAAATAATAGAAGTGTCATTAATTGAAATACCATTGATACTGTTTGATTTTAAAAATTGTGAAGTTAACATGTTGATATCGGTTTCACCAACAGGTTGATCGACCAAAGGGCCAGAAAGTGAAAAATTAGCTAATGAATATTCAAATAAATTGTTCAACTCCATAGTTGAAGAATTGTTTCTTAAAATATTAAAATACTGTTTAACATCAAGTTGAAGATAATTGAATTGAGCAGATCCAGCTGTCAGAATTGTATCTTGACCGATGTTCAAACCTGAATCAAATGTCATTTCAATGTAAGCATCATTGGTTGCAGAATAATCAATGTTACCAGAAAACAGAACATCATATTTCTCTTCTTCATTAGTTTGATAAATCAATTGAGTTGATAATTGAGTACCATCACCTTGGTATAAACTTGCCCTAACAATTCCCCTTTGAGCGCATGTATTATCAGCAGCACAACCAACGGTATAAAGTAAAACGTTATATTCACCAGAAATTGGAATGTCAATATTGTATTTAATGCCAATTTTATCATTTGCAGATTGTGAGACAGTAGTGGTAAGATAACTACCAACAGGACTTTCGGTCCATTGGGTAGAACCAATAGGTTCCGAGAATACATTTAATTGATAAGTATCTTGCTGATTCGTACAAAAATTTTGATTCAGTGAATTTGGAGCAAAGACAGTGATACCAGATCTGAATAACTCCACACCATCAAGCGCAGCATTGTTGCCATAAAATTCCATAACTTGAACTTGAAAACTTTCCACACCAATTAAATTGACAAATGCATAATCTTGATAATAATCTGTAAGTGAGAGAACTGTCTGGTTATCATGGAAAAAAGTTTCATAATTTGAGACGCCTGCATCATTCAATTTTTGTGTCAAATCAGAAGGTGTCAACAACGGACAATATGCATCACAATGTTTCAATTCTAAAGTTTCTGGATCAATGTATGTCATATTCATGATACCATTTGCAGGTGAAGTGATAACTCTAAAAAGGGACACACCTTGATTTGAATCACGGGAATTGTAAATTCTTAATTTAGCTGGAGTTGACACAGACCTTAAAGAAGCTTGCCATGAACCTAATTCACCAGCGGGTAAAACCCAAGGCAAAGGATTGTTTGGATCAGGACATATTATATCTTGAGAATTTTCACCGCCAGAAGCAGAAACTTGAGAAGGGTCAATTGGAATCATTTGGGAAACGTCTCTTACACTTGTAACGTTTGATTTTTGGGATGTGATATTGGTATTAGATGAGGTAATGTTCAAGAATTGGCTATCTCCTAAATCATTGAACACACCACCGAATATTATGCTTTCATAGTATTTATTAATAGAATTAATTTGAGAGCCTTCATTAAAACCACCAAAAGGTAACGAGAAAAGAGACTCATCCTCGTAGTTGTAAACAAGGGCACCGTGTGATCCGTTGTATGATAAATCACCACCTAAATAAAGAAGACGGTCTGTTTGATCGTAAAAAACAGCTTTGACAGATCCATTGACATTTGACCAGTTGGGAAGTTTTTGAAAAGCTTCACCTGATGTGTAAAGATATGGTTCATTGTTTAAGACAATTATAGATGAGTTTTCATGTGTTTGTTGCCATATACTGGCATGAGCGGCATCGAAATCAGATGGCAAAGATTGCACAATGGAGACATCGCTGGAACGCGTATCTATTTGGTAAATGTTATTACTGGTGTTAGAAGTGATATTGACCTGAGATTCGTTTTGTATCAAAGAAGCAGCGTCAAAAAGACCTAAGAAAAGCAACTGTTCAGTCACATCATTAGATCCAGATTCCGTACTTGAAACGGCGTTAATGACGTTAGAAAACAGCAGTAAAAATGTGTATTTGAACATGACCGTAATAAAAAATATTGTATTCAAAAGTGAGATCAAATATGGATTGCAGAACGAAAAGAAAGGCGTCTGTTGTTTAGCTAACAGAACATAGAAATGTTAAAAAATGAAAATTATTTTGTTCTGTTTATTTACAGACGCGCCACGTTAAAATGGCTGGTTAAAAAAGTAAACAGAAAAATTATAAAAATTAGGTAATTACCAGAGATGCATATTGCAGAGGCATTTTGGGAAGCTTTGCGTGGCTCTCTGGAGTCTCGTATACGCCCAAATGAATGGAGAAGAGCCACAAAAACCCCAGGAGGAAAAAACTTAGTGCAAAACGAGCCGCTTTCGGTTTCTATATTGGCTAGAAACTTCCATGTTCTTTCACAAAAAGCTCAGGAACTAGGGGCTATTATTAAGTCTCTGGCAGGGATATTTACATGGAGACACCCTGATAGGACTATCTTGTGTCTTTTTCTATTTACCTGGGGCTCTATTTATCCCTATTTTTTTCTAATTTATCCCGTTATCTATGTTCTGGTTTTCATGAGCAATAAATATCTCCAGAAACATCCATTGAAACCAATTGTGGTACCAGATGATATACCTATTGGGTTTGATGATGGGACAATGGCCATGCACTCGCTGGATTATTTAGAAACAGATTTATTTGGATGGCTTTGGGAATTTCCTGATGATAGAGTCAATTATAATAAATCTGCCAATCTATTTAAAGAAGTTGATCAATTGTTAGATGATCATGAGTTGTTAGAGGAAGATAATAATCAAACTGCGTCATTGTTAAAAAACATGGAAGATATTCAAGCAGCTACAACTAAAATGATGAAAATCATTTACAACATTGAATCTAAAATTAATGCATATTGTAGTTTCATTAATGACATAGAATCCACTCAGTTGTATTTGAAAATGTTTACTGTCATAACATTGGCGATTCTTTTAGGTCCTTACATCCCCTGGAGGGTTGTTTTCATATTAACTGTTTGGATCGTTATGTTATTAACCCATCCCAAGAAAAATGATTTAATCTCAAGTATCGTTGGTAACACTCATAGTGGTATGAGCAACAGTCCAGTTTCCTGCAAAGAAACATTATTAAATACTAACAACAGTAGAATTAAAAAAGATAAAGGTTTATTTTCTGCCTCAAATATCATTATCAATGATCCTAAAATTATTAAAAAAGTACAAATACTTGAATTACAACAACAAAATCCAACTAATGCAAACAGTTTCCAAAGTTCTAAATACACAACAAATGTATTTAATTTGAGTGATGAATGTAGGAAACAAAGAAAATTACCTGAATTTTCTTCAAGTTTAAGTGAAGTTAAACCACCAATGAAATGGTATTTTACTAACCAATCACATTGGGAAATTGATAAGAAAAATGACTGGATTCATGAAATGGATATTGTTAATGAAGTCGAAGTAAAATCAGATGGATGGGTTTACGATTTAACTAGAGAATTTAGACGGCGCAGATTAACTAGAGAATGTGAAATGGAATATATATAATGATTGATATACACAAAGAATGGGAGTTTATTTTTAGCTTTCTTTCGTTATACCCAGCATAAATAAAAGTAGTTCATGTGAAATTTCCTGAACGTGATGACCAATAATATAATATTCACAAAAGAAATCAATTGTATTCCAATAAGCTAATAAATATACATATGTTCGTTAGTTGACTTTTTGGACACTTTATTCGCTGGTAGCTTTTTACCTTGCAAGTATATCACCTGATCATTAAAATATTTGCTGAGTGGAAGAAAATATACCACTTTGGATTATTCTCCAGAAATTATACCCTGAAATAATAAACCAGAACAATCACCTTGGCCTGTGTAATGTATATATGGATCATCCTTTTGTAAAATAGAAGAACATAAGAAACAGAAATTTGTCTCGCATTGTGAACATTTAACTTTATTACAGCCTTCAAATTTTTCTATGTAACATTTACAACTTGGGCACTCAACAATTTTAGATGAACCCGATTGTAATAATTGTTTTAATTCAATATCTGCTATCAATTCACGTGATAGTCTATTTAATAAGTCTCTCCCGTATGTAAAAATTAATTTTTGTAAAACACCTTCCTTTTCATCGTTTTCAGTTTTAATGAATTCAACAAAATCTCTTGTATCTGATAATACACTCAATAAATAATTATTGTTGGCAATCCATAAAGATAAGTCATCATTTGACACCATTGACATTTCAAGCATACATGGATTGATACCATGCCATGAATGTTTACACCTTGAACAAAACGCGAACTTACAACTTGAGCATATAGTTAATTTTTCATCAATGTCTCTTTTAATAAATTTCAACTGACATGTTTCCCTTGGGCACGTTACAACTCTTTGTGGGAACCATATCTGATACCTTTGTAATTTGATAGAATGATTAAAATCAATATATCGATTAATTAAAGTATCTCTATCTTCTACCAATTCATCTTTAAATATACGTTGTAATAATTCAACTTTTAATGGTAATTGAAAATAAACATTGTCAAATACATCCCAGTTTTTAATTTTATATCTCTCAGCTTGGTTTTTCAATTCTTTATTTCTTTCAATCGTTAATTTAGTACAATCAATTGATGGGCAATGAATATCATCAACTTCACCTCTTTGAATTTTATGCTTGAAAAAATCACTTAAGCATTCATTACAAAATATATGATTACATTTATCAAACATTGAGCAATTTATACCTTTAAAATCTCTAAAACAAATTTCACAATTAAATGTCTTTTCATTAAAATCCTGTATTTTTCTATTATGGTCAAACAATTGAATCTTTTCAAACACTTCAATTTGATCAATGGGTATTTTCAGATCAATCAACTCTAACTCGAATTTTGATTTAATAAAATCAATATATGAAAATAAAATGCAATCTTTAAAATCTTCCCAAATGGCTTTCAATTCACCTTCTAATTCAGCTTTCTTATTTTCTGACATCCAAATAGCGTAAAATTCAACATGAGGGGGTGAATCATACGGATAATTATCATCCATATTAAATTTCACGTCTACACTTGGTAAATAATCAACTTGAGTTTTAATTTCAGCATGTGGTTGTAATAACGTCACATTTGTATTTAAAAAAATAGGTATGCTAATTTCTAGTACTTTATTTTCATGGTCTACTTTGGACTCTGGATATATAGCTTGAATGGTATCTAATTCTTCATTACAAATATCCATATTACAAAATGATATAAAAAAAAAATAAATGGATCAATCTAGAAAAAATTGCTCATTTGATCTATTATCGGGGGATTCCACTTGACTAAGTTATTGATTGGAAAAATTCCAGATTTAAAACTTCCAATGCATCCAATCTATTCCATTTGTCCCAAACTAAGCACATTTCAACGACTTTGATAAAGTTAATTAGTGATTTATCTAGTTTAACAAATGGACCAGATGATTCATTTGAATTGAACCCTTGAGTTAAATCATCAGATGACGTTAACTTAACATTTTCAAATGCTGAAATAATTTGACCAACTTTATTACTGCTGTTACTAGTTTTCCTACCAGTTGGACCAGTCACGTTTCTTTCCATTAAAATATTTCTATTAGGGTATTGGTGGTGGTGGTGGTGGTGGTGGTGGTTATTGGTTTTATTATTAGCCCATTTAGTTGTAACTTCCTTGGCCTCATTTTTAACTAAACTTTCAATTGACCATGAATTAAGATAAAAATCTAAATGAGGTCTTTTATGTTTTAAATATGGATAATTTAATGTACCAGTGTTTGTGAAAGCTTTAAAAATAATTGTATTTTTATTAACCATTGACTTAGCCCTACGATAACTTTTATTGTTTGGATTCATTTGTTGTAATGATGGTTTTTGATTAATTGTTAAAGAGGAAAAGGATGTTGATCTTCTAACCCCATTATTATTGTTACTATTATTGAGTAAATTGTTATTGATATTTGATGGGTATGATGCAACTGATGTTGCACTCAAGACGGGTATAAATGACCTTCTCTTCCTAGAATTCTCAAACTGCATAGTTGATGATCTCGTTAATGCTGTTAAATTGTTTGTTATTGTCCCAGATCTTGACATTGATGAAATATTACCTAAGGTACCAGATCTTGAAATTGATTTAATTGACCCATTAGAATTGGCATTGGTATTGGTATTATTATTATTGTATGAGCTCAATTGACCAATTGTAGATGATGATCTGGAAATTGAACTTAAGTTAGTCATTGTCGAACTTTTTGTAATGTTATCAGTTCTGCTGATATTTGATTGCCTGGATAGTGATGAGGAACCTATAGTGGTATTACCAATATCTTGATTAGTTAGTCCATCTTGTCTTGATATTAACCTTGGTATTTTGCTTTCCTTTTGTTGTAGTGATCTCTGTGAGTGATTAACCTGATCACCTTCATAATCAGGTACACCACCATAAACATTTAATTCATATTTCAACTTTTTAATCACCTTATCAATGGACCTGAATTCTTCCATTCCACCCTTTGGGGTAATTAACCCAATGCATTTGTCCAATAATTCCCATTCATCTTTAGTATTGAATAAAGGTTTGCCTGTCAAGCATTCCATCATGACACAACCTGCAGACCAGATGTCAATTTTTTGATCGTACCTGGCACCCAACATAACTTCAGGAGCACGATAAAATCTAGATTGGATATATGAATGTGATAAATGATTAGGAATAGTGGAAGAACCAAAATCAATTAATTTAAAATGTAACCACGATTGATCATCTTTACCAATACCTTCAATACCATGTTCAATAAAAATTGCCATTGATTTGTGATCCAAGAGGATGTTTTCAGGTTTTATATCACAATGGATAACGTTTTGATCATGGATCCATCCAAGACCTGAAAATGTACAATCCATTGCGTTTCTTATACAATTCAATGGTAAACTTTTGAATTCATTCTTTTTAAGAATGTCTAATAATGAAAAGCCTAGCAGCTCAGTAACTATCACTACATGATTGGCAGTTGTGAAATGTTCAATGTATTTAACAGTGGTATTATGATTTGTATTTGACAATTGCTTCAGAAATTTGATTTCCAATTGTATCTGTTTTTTGTTAGGTTCCAATGGGACAATTTTGGCGGCTAAAAGATTTTCCGGGGCATTCAAGTCTCTTACCTTGTAAACAACCCCAAAGGAACCCTTCCCTATGATCTTTTCCCTTTTATATTTATCCATTTTTGTTGAATCAATTCAAATCAAAACAAAAACATTTAAAAAAAAAAAAAAATTCCAAAAAAAAAATATTTGACACTTGAACATCATCATCATCAATTCATCCAGCATAGACATTGTAATTGAATACTATGGAAACTCGCGAGCAATTACTTTTATTGCAGATATTATATTCACAAAGGCCAAATTTTGATTTTGACAAGCTTTTAGCCGATTTCAATGTACATAAAATGTCGCCCGAACCAATTACAGGCAACATTGACTTGGCTATCCAGCAAGCATTAGTTGATGCTCCACGTAGAGTAACAGAAGCTTATTTTGGTACTGATGATGGGCTTCTCAAATTAGAAACATCGTGTGAATCACTTTATGAAGCTAGAGTTAATGAAATTAAAGATCAAATCAAAGCTAATCAACTACTATATACAGAAATGTTAAGCAAAAATTAAAGTAACACGGAACCTAAAATAATACCAGTGGCAACAGAAACGTTCAATGAATCAACACCTTCTGGTTGTGTACCAGTTCCTAAAGTTAAAACAGCATCAGATTTGTTCAATAATGATGTCCTAATACCTTCACCTTCAGAACCAACCATGATTAAAACTGGAGATTTTTGAAGCATTTCCTTGATTTCAGCAGTTGATGTTGATTCAATCTTTCTACTGTTGGAGTCTGCAGCTATAATTTTCCAACCGTTAATTTTGGATCTGTCGATAAATTCTAATGGCTTGTTGACTGTACCAATGTTGAGAAATTCCATAGCACCGGCTGAAACTTTACTAACAGTATTGTTCAATGGAGCACAGTTACGCTCTGATAAAAGAACCATATCAGCACCTAAATAATATGCAGTTCTCATGATGGCACCAACGTTATGTGGGTCTGTTAATTCATCTAAATAAATGGCTATTGGAAATCTCTTATTAGATTTACTAATTTCTGTTTTGGTTTTACCCAGGGATGAAACGTTGATTTCACCAGGTTCTGACCATTCCAAATATTGCACTGGGTCGATGGATAACTTTCTACATTTTAAAACAAACCCATTATGTACAGAATTATTAGTTAATTGATTCAATTCCATTTTATTACTCTTTTCAATATTGATGTATGCATTCTTAGCCAATTTTTCCACTTCTGCGTCTTCATTTTGTAAATACAGTGTCCCTATTTCTCTCTTATCAGCCTTGATAGCTGCAATGACGGAATTTCTACCATATACATAATCATACAATGGGTCTCGTGAAAGATTGTAAAGAATTTGCTTTAAAGGTCTATTCTCTCTTTGTCTCTGTTGTTGTTTCTGATCTCTCCTTGAAACACGTTGGCCTTCTTCTTTGATATCTCTAGCATGGTGATGTGCATGTTTCCTTTTGAACCATGATTCTTTATCCTGACCATCTCTTTCCCATGCTTTAAGTTTACGTTCAACTGGGAAGTTTTTCTCAAATTTGATAGGACCTTCCTTGTGGTTTTTCACTGGAAATGGTGCTCTGATATAAGCTTTTGTAAATGTCAGTGATTTCAACATATTAAATTGTGTTTCAATATGTACAATATGTCAAAAATCTTGAAATAAGGTTTAAAAATTGAAAAATTGAAAAAAATTTTTTTTTTTTTTTTTTTTTACACCCATGTGCTTGAGTAATTCATTATCAGTTCAAAATAAAACATGGGTGATTTGTTCCAATTCGGGGCAATTGGTCAAGGTGTTTATTTTGACGTGGTCAATAGGCTAATACCATATTATAAAGCCAGTGTTAAGAATGCCTGGAATTATAGGGTCATCCCTGCAACAATTTACATCTTCTTTACAAATTTACTACCGGCTATAGCATTTGCTCAGGATATGTTTGACCATACCAAAAATTCATATGGAGTCAATGAGATTTTGTTATCATCCGCTATGGGTGGTATTGTATTTGGTATATTTAGTGGATCACCCTTGTGTATTGTTGGTGTTACTGGTCCCATTTCAATTTTTTGCAGTACCATTTACGAATTGATGACTCCAAGAGGAACACCATATTTCCAATTCATGGCTTGGGTATGTATTTGGTCTTTGATAATTGACATTATAATATGTATGTGGAATTTAGTTAACTTTATGAGATTTGTTACCAAGTTTTCATGTGATGTTTTTGGCTTGTTTATTAACATCGTTTATATTCAAAAGGGGATTCAAATATTATTGAAACAATTTGAATATGATGTACAAGCGGGGTTTGCAAGTACTGTTTTAGCCCTATGTATGGGAATATTTGGAGTTGGTGCTATTTTCTTTGGTACTAAATCCAATTATTTACCAAAAGATATCAGAACATTCATTAAAGATTATTCAACACCATTGTGTGTTGTTTTCTTTACGGGGTTTATTCATTTTGGTGGTTATTTAAATAATGTGAATTTTCTCAAATTATCTATCACTAAATCTTTTGAACCAACAGATTCATTAGCAAGATCAAGCAATTGGTTTATTTATTTTTGGAGAGATATATCTGTAGGTGATATATTTTTAGCCCTCCCATTTGGATTTTTATTAACCATTTTGTTCTATTATGATCATAGCATTTCAAGTATTATGTGCCATTCAAATGAATTTCCATTAAAAAATCCAATTACATTTCATTATGACTTTTTACTACTTGGTATTACAACTTTTCTTGCAGGTATACTAGGTATCCCTCCACCCAATGGATTAATTCCACAGGCACCATTACACACTCAATCTTTATGTGTTCATGATCATAATGGGAAAATAATCTCTGTAGTTGAACAAAGATTAAGTAATACATTACAAGGGTTAATAACAATTGGTATGATGACAAGACCATTATTAGTAGTATTGGGTCAAATACCTACAGGTGTATTAGCAGGATTATTTTGGATTATGAGTATACCTGCATTGGATTCAAATATTATCATTCAAAGGATGAGATATTTGGGACTAAATTCAAGGTACAGGAATAGTATAATTGATAAATTCAAAGAAGGTTTAATTTATGATTTTCATGTTAATCTATTCCCAAAAGAATTTTATAAAGTCCCATTGAAAGTTCATTATAAATTTCTTATTTGTTCATTGATTGCATTTACTGGTGAATTTGCCATAACATGTACTAAGGGTGCTGTGGGGTTCCCTGGTGTATTGATGTTGATTTTAATAATAGTTCAATTAACATTTAAAAAAATATTTGGAGAATATTTAAAATATTTAGATGGTGATGTTGTGGATAAGAAAATTGCTAGTGGGTTATGGTTACGCAAGTGAACAATACTTTGTGTATTTCTTTTTAATAATTTATTATATTTAATTTATCTTTACTATATACATAATATAAACATTAACTAATCAAAATCTTATTTCTTACCTAAGTTTTGTAACTTAAGCATATCCATCAAACCAGATAATTCGATAGGTTGAGTTTCCCTTCTTTGCTTGTTAGCCTTTTGGAAAATAGGTTTCTTGTTATCAACAGGATCAGCACTGATAGATAAATTATGAGTGTCTAAGTTAATCTTGACATCGGTGACCTTTAATGGTAACTTGACTTCCCTGGCAAATAAACCATCCATGGATTCATTTTGAGCTCTAGTAGTGATACTCTTTAATTTGGATGAAGTAGCTAAGGATCTGAGAGTAGCGGTAAACCCGTTAACAGCCAGGAGAGAATTTTCACTGACCACACGACCTAATTGGACTCTGTGAGTGTAAGAACCATTTGGAGTTTGAATTAATCTACCAGAAAGGTTGTATGATAAACCAGCGGTACCGGAAAGTTTCTTAAATTCAGCTTCTGGGATAATAGAAGATTTGTTGAATTGAATTAATTCAGGTTCAGTGGCTTTAATATATTTGATAAAATCAATAAAATATTGGTTCTTTGATTTTCTTTCCATAGAGAGAGAATTAGTTAAAACTTCAGGGTGAGTTTTGGCTAACCATTCAAGGAAAGGTTTCCTTAATTGTTTTAAAACTGGAGCAATGACGTTTTTGAATTCATTTGAATTTGGTGAGACCTTGGCTAAACCTAATTCTTCAGCTAAAGTATGAGAACTTAATTTGTCTAAGACAGAAGCAAACAGTGGGTTCTTTCTTTCAGCATAACTTTCGTATTTGGCACTAGAATCATTCAACTGGGATTTGTATTGGGCATGAACTGGTAAACCCATTTCTCTGAACTTGAGTTTTTGTTTGTATGAAGAGTTGACGGTGGAAAATGAAGGCACACTGTATTTGTTATCCAAATCATTGACAACAATTCTTCTAGTCTTGATTTTTCTAGGAATACGCATCTTGAGACCATAGTCCTTTCTGGAGAATGAAGCAGAAGGAGCTTCGACAATTTGTTGTGTAGGAAAGGCACCATTTGCGTTCAAAAGAGGGTCAGCAACAGTAGCTTGTAGTTGAGCGATCTTGGTGGTTTTAAAGAGACGAGAAACGTCAGACACCCCAGAGACTGTTTTGAACATACTACTGGTTTTTGATGAAAAGATTATGAATGTCCAACTTGAATTGAAAAATTTTGAATGGTGAATTTTTGTGTAAATATTTTTTTTGTATCACGTGACTGTTTCAGCTTTACTATTTTTTAGCTGTTTATATAAGAGATGTCTGAAATTCTCAATAAACGGCAAGAAAGGGAACTACGTTTAGCTGTTGTTCAGTATTTGAAGGATCAGTTACCAATGAGTGTTTTTTCCCCGGTCAAAAAGGAGCTTTTGGGCCAAGATCAACAGTGCCAAGAACCAGATCAAGATGAGACAATGCCTGAAATGTATTTGGAAAAGAAGTGGTCAACGGTTTTGAGGTTACAAAAGAGAATATTAGAATTGGAAGAACGAATGTCGGGGTTGGAGGTGGAAAATACACGTCTTCTAAAATCTTTTACTGAAGATGATTATGCGATAAAACAACAACCCATTGAAGAACAACAACAACTTTCAATTAACTGGATCCCTACTCATTTGAAAGCTGCATTATCATACCATTCGGCACCAGTTTCTGCCATTGCATTGCATCCATATAAACCAATATTAGCATCAGCTTCCCATGAGGGAGATATTGCGATTTGGGATTTGTTCAACTTATCACAACCAATGAAGGTTTTGAAAAATGCCCATTCAAGACAAATCAATGATTTGAAATTTCAACCTATACCACCACCATTGCAAGCATCCAATTCTAACTCATCTATTTTACTATGTTCATGTTCTTCTGATCAAAGTATAAAGTTATGGGATATTATGAATTTTACTATTCCTGCTCAAACATTTTCAGGTGCCCATAATCATATCATTTCACAAGTTGAATTTTACAAAAATGGTGAAATGTTAATTTCATGTTCAAGAGATCATTCAATTAAAGTTTGGAATTTAAAACTAAATATTTTAATAAAGACAATCAATGGTCATTCGGAATGGGTTAGGAATTTATCAGTTTTCGGCGATTGGTTATTATCCTGTTCTAATGACACGAGTATAAGATTAACTTATTTACCAACGTTTACAGGTGTTGGAATCTGTGTTGATAATGATAATCAAATCATTGAAGATGTTGAATTTTTACCTGTAAAATCAAAGAAATATATTGAGACAACAAATGTTGAAAATAATAATGATGAAACCTCATTAGATAATGGTATTTCAGAATATTGCATAAGTGTAGATAGATCGAAAATGATTAAAATTTGGAAATTACCAAAAGTTATAAAATCGTTAAATAAAGATAATTCATATGAACCATCATCTAACCCTAATGGTAAATTGATTAAATCAATTAAGGGTCATAAATCATGGATCAAAGGAATTTCTATTCACCCAAATGGTAGATTTTTTGCTACATGTGGTGACGATGGGTATATAAAAATATGGGATTTAAAAATGATGTTTTCAACAAATGACAACAATGGTTTAATTAAAGAATTAAAACATGGTGATGATGGTACATTTATTAATAAAGTTAAATTTGCTTCACCAATACTAACCAATGATGATAGAGTATTGAATGATAAAATGAGATGTTTTATGATAAGTGGTGGGACAGATGATATGATTAACATTTGGGATTAATTATTAATCTTGTTAAGTTTTTGTAATTTGTTTATCCATTTAATACCACAAGCTTTTGAGCAAAATCTTCTTTTAATTGTCATTAATTTACAACCTTTGAAATCCCACCATTCTAACATTTCACCAATTGATTCAATACAAATATTTTCACAAATACCACACGTTTCACCATTCGAACCATAAATTAATGATTTAATGGTTTTATCATAAATGGTTTTTGGTGCAACATTGGACCAATTAGACAATTCACTTGATGATATTTTATAATCGGATATTTCTCTTAAAATTAATTCAGTTAACTTGGGTAACCATGGAAGGGTATCATATTTTGCAGTTAATAAATTATTAGAAAATGGCATAAAGAAACCATCATTGTAAGCGTTTTCTTGTAATGTAGTTAAAGATCGAAGTAATTTAGAATCGGGTTTTGGCTTTGATTTGTTTATAATTTTGGCACTGCCTATTGATATCCAGTGAATTTCAGTGTAAAATTTAATTACCTTGTCCGTATCCTTTACTGATTTATCATCATTGGATAAATTTAACAATTCTTGATCAATTTCAAAAACTTTATTGTTAACATTATCCAATTTAATCAAACTGTTATTATGACCAAGAGCTAAAACTTTTAAATTTTTTAAATTTAAAATGTTGTGAGGTAAAAATTTGAATTTGTTTAACCCTAAATTTAAATTTTCTAAATTTTCTGCATGATCAATCATACCTGGTAACCTTGCAATTTTATTATTTCTGAAACTTAAAGTTTTTAAATTTTTCAATGAGAATATTTTAGGTGAGATTGATCTAAGTTTGTTATCAGATAGATCAACAAAAAGTGATGGTTGTTCTCCATTATTTGAAATGTTAATATAATCATTAAAATCAAAAAGTTGATTAGGGATTGAATTTAAATTGAGTTGGTTTAAATTAATTGCCAATTCATTTGATTGGAAATCAATTAAATATTCAGCATTTTCAAATATACCGTTTAAAATATTACTTGTGTTCATTTGTAGTTGTCTATCATTATCCACAATAAAATACGTTGGTTCATCATAAAGGTTTGGTTTGTAATTTTGAGGTAGTTTATCAGTGTCTAATCTGTAACCAAATACATGACCATTGTTATCAATGGCCAGTGGAAGTAGTCCTTTGTCTTCATCAACGTCAACGTTCATATGTCCATCGGAATCTTGGTAGTCCTGCTCAGATATCAAATCAAAACGAAGGGTTTTCCTCTTGTTAGGTTGGAGATCGGTCCCCTGACGGGACATATGATGTTTCCTGTTAAAAATTGGAGGTGAATCTGGTGGTGGTGGCGATGATGGTAATACCGTTGATTGTGATTGTGACTGTGATTGCGACTGCGAAAAAGTCATTGATTGCGACTGTGTTTGGGTGTAGTGGACATGATCCCTGAGGTTTTTCTCCACTACACTGCTTGAAGAAGCTGGATGTGCCGAGGGTAAATCTGAAGTGGCAGCTAAATTTGAAAAACTGCTGCGGGGTCTTTTCGGGTGCCCCGGAAAATAGTCGAGCTCTGTATCGCTGGAATCCATACGAAACGAGATTAAACTAGACGTGTTTTTGAAAAGGAAAACAGACGCGTCTATTCAAATAATTTTTCACTCGCTTAGAAATGCTCAGCGTATTTGAGGTTGGCCAAACACTACAGCACAGGTGAGTCTGCGGCGGTGCCTGTTGCTACTGTTAAAAACAGTATTTTCTGGTTCTGGGGCTGCAGTGGTTGCCAACTGGGCGTGCAGTTCCTCGAGATTCCCCACCGAACTACAGGCACTTTTTTCCTCGGCAGAAGCACTTTCTGTCACTGTTTCTGTTTCTGTGGCATAAACAAGCGAGGCCATAAACGGGTATGACCCCCTACGTGGACCCAATGTTGTAGGCTCTGTTGCACTTCTTCCGAGCTGTTCACTAGCAATTTCTAACGTCACTTTACCCATCCCTGGATAAGAAGGAAGTTTCTATCGAATTGTATTTTTTTACCCCACAAAAAATCGCAAGATCTTTTGATCTTGAAAAAATAAAAAAATAGCACCGGCTGGTTTCGATCCAGCGACATCAGGGTTATGAGCCCTGCGCGCTTCCACTGCGCCACGGTGCTTTTATAGAGCAGTTTTTATTTTATTTTTTATTTATGCAAATGATTTGCTCAAAATATACAGTTTTGCCATTTTTACCAAGTTTTCACGGCTTGAAACTAAAAATAAAAAGTTACTAAACATAAAAATAAACTTTTATTAAACTTTTATAATTACAAACCCCAATTTTTATTTTATTATTATATTTCATTTTTTCATGGCTTTAAAACAACTAAAATTAGATTAATTTATATATCATTATATACCGAAGAGTCTCTATTTTTCAATACAGTAACCCTATCTTAAACAACCCTTCAAGTCATTGTAACATACTAAAGAAACCTAATTTAATCGCGAAATCCATTTTTAGGTTTCTTAAATTTTTCATGTTTTGGAATGAACACGCGTAATATTTAATTATAATATATCTTTTCAATAGTTAAGCACCCACCTGAAATGGACGCAAGTGAAATTGATTTTTCCAAATGGAAAGACTGTCTCATAGTCAACAATGATTTAGAGTCGGCTGCACAAGGGAAGGCATCATTATCTAAATATTTAAACCAATTATCCAACACCTTTAATAATAATAAGAATAACAACGATTCATTAAATCAATTAATAGATCAATTGGATTTACTATGGGATTTCTTCAATACTCAATATGGTGATCAAAAAATTATTCATATTCTTTCAGTTCAATTGATGAAAAGATTCGCATTAATTTATTCCAACATATTAACTTCAATGTTAATAAATTCAAATCATCAATTTAACAATAAATTAATTGACATTTCAAATAAAATTGATAATATACTTTCATCAAATTTGAAAAAATTATCATTTAAATTGAATTGGCATACTACAGTTAAACATTTTTCAGTTATCTTATTTCAATCATTATTTGATAAATTTAATGGATTTTTAAATGTTTATAAATCTCAAATGTTAACTTGTGTTTATAAACATTTATCTAAAATTAATGATAATTTAAACAATTCAATTGAAAATAGTTTATTCGTGGCTAATTATGTTAACGATTTAACAATATTGTCAAATATAATTATTTCAAATGATATAAAATCAATTACGGATGATAAATTATTTAATAGATTACTTAAAATGGTTAAATTTTTAATCTTGAAAGTTAATAACTCTTTTAAATATCCAATTATTACTGTTTCAAATGCATTTAATATATTGACAAATTTATTAAAATCTGATAAATTTTTGTCACCATTATTATTAAAAAATTCAAAATTTAACATACTCAATTACATTTCATTGATATCAAACTATACTAATCTATTGATAAATGCAATGGATACAAAATTCAAGGTTTTAAGGTTTTCATTATCAAAAAATTTAAGTGATTTATTGTTATTTTCATTTATTAATTTTCAAAATGATTTGAATGTTGATGAAAATAATGATTTAAATTTACAAGTTTGTTTAAATTTTTTGTTATTTGAATATAGAAAGGAAAATCAACCGAAACTGATTCGAATCGGGTTAATCGAATCATTGAATCAGTTCCTATCTAATTTAAACCTTTATTTCAAATCTATAAATGATGGTTTAAATTTCATTTCAAAAAAATTCTTTAAAATTCTCAATATTTTATTGTTTCATTTTTTTGATTTTGAAGGTAGTAACAACAGTACTGATGCAATCAATTTTAAATTAATTAAAAATAAATTAAAAGAAGGTGGAAAATATGTATCATTGAATAATTCAACTTCATCAAATTTTGCCAATCATTCACTTAATCATTTGAGTATAATTTTTGATTTAATCATTAAATTAATTGAAAATGATTTAAATAAAATGATAATTTTGTCCAAATTGATTTTCTTTGATACAAAAAATAACGATTTATTAAACATTTTGCCATTGGATAAATTAATTATCTCAAATTCAATTAAAATTGAAAATATTTGGTACTGTTTATCAATTTTTCAACTTATTGATCAATTAATTGATCATCTGGGAGAATTTTTATTAACAAACACTAAGGATTTAAATGATGATTTGGATTACGCTACTAAAATCATCAATAAATTATTAGAATTTTGTTATAACAAAAATTTCCAAATTAGAATTATCTCAGTTAATTTAATCAATAAAATTTTAAAGGTTAAACCCGATTTAATTTCTAGTATTGTCGAAACAAAATTGGATGAATTAATTACATCATTTAATGACCTTGAAAATAATGGAAATGGAGGTAATTTTAATGAAAACCATGGATTGTCACTATTAATTTCATCTGTACTTTCATCACCAATTTCAAAGGATTATATTTCCAATGATTTTATTTTAAACTCCTTTTCAAATTCAATGAATTTTTTAAAGAAATTTAATTCAAGTTTAATTTCTAACAATTTATTTTCAAATGATTCCAATTTAATTTCAAACATTGATTATGAAAGACAATTAATTTCATGGATCTCACTTATTGGGGTTTTCAATTTTAATAAATTTAATAATTATATTCTAATTCAAGATTCCACAAATCAATTTTTAACAATTTGGAAAAATTTATTGAAATTGAATTTTATCAATGAAAAAGTTGTTAACATTAGTGAAATTCTTAAATTATTAGAAGTAAAAAATTATTCCCTAGTTTGTTTATCAACTTTCATTTCATATTTAATTTCCAATGATAAATTATCAGATGATTATACGAAATCAATCAATCAAATTTTATCCATGAGTTTTACATCAATTTCAACTTTAAGTTCGAAAAATGTGAACGCATCATTAAACTCATCAATAAATATTAATAAATTAAGAATTTATCAAAATTATCTTAAATTGTTACCATATTTGAACATCAAGAATGAAATCAACTCTTCCATGCTAATTGAAATCGTTAAAAATTTTTCTGATATTACTCAATATCGACCATCAAAGGTGTCTAATTTTATCAAAAATTCTTCAGAAGATTCTGATATTTTTAAATATGATGATCAATTTGGTCTCACCAGTAAATTCACGGATGATATTTTAAGTAATCATATAGATGAACTATTATTTAAATTGAAGCCTAACAAAGGTGAAAAACTCAAAGGAATAATTGAGCAATTTGACAACGACAATGAAGATGAAGAAGATAGTAGTTACATTTTCAGTTTTGATAAACAATTGGATAATTCAAATTTTAACTATTTTAACTATTCAAACTTTAATGATCCATTGTTAAAATTATCCAATGGGATTGATATTGGTTACACAAAATCTAATTTAAATTGTCCTGATTTTCATACTATGATTATTGACATTTCAATTGAAATTTTTACTTTTACTTTTCCACATTTATCAACTAAAATTCAACAATCAATTATTGAATCCATTAGAAGTGATCTATTTTACAAAACTCAAGAATCAACTCCAGCAACTACTACCAATGCCAATAGTAAGGACGAAGAAGAAGCTATTATTATTAACAATAAATCTATTGAGTTGAGAAGATTATCAATCGGGATAAATTCAACAATTGCATTAACTTCATTATTTTCCTATATGCTAAATAAAAAGCTTACTTTTTCCGTTGAAATTTTTAATTTGTTATTGGAAACTATTAAAAATATTGATTTCAAAAATGACAAGGTTAGGTTTTTGAATTGTAAAAATATCGGGTTGATAAATTTAATTTACAACAATGAAGAGTCACAGAATCAAATTTCGATTTTATTTAATTCAATTATTGAAAACTCTTTTAATGTCAATTTAAGATCATTTAATGTTTTATCGCTAGGACATTTAACATCTCCATCTAATGATAGCTTAATCCAACAGGCCATTTTTACATTATTATTTGATCCTAATCCAATGATTCATTCAAGTTCACTTTTAAGTTTAAAACAATTTATTAAAAAGATTTCAAATCATCATCAATTGAACATTCAATTAATTTTAAAAGTTGTCCATTCATTAGAACAAATTTTAATTGATGATAAGTTTGGGTTCGATTCATCTATTATTGTCAGTAATGACATGAACGTTTTACCAGGTTTAAATTCTAATTTATTAATAAGTCAAACCGTTAATGAATTGATTAATCAAAGTGGACCATCAATTAGCCAATGGGATGAAGTATTGAAAGTGAGAATTTTGAATTTAATGAATTGGAATTTAAAGTTGACAAATGTTTTCAATTTTGAGATTAATTTATTAGAAAATATTAAATTTTTGAACTCTATTTTAATGTTCGACAAAAGCTTATTAAACAACGAGGAATTTTTGAATTTAATTGAAGAATGTATTAAATTTAACGTTTATTTGGGTATTAACAATACTAATAGATTTAATAACGTTGATTTTAACCAAAATGAATTATTCCCAATGAACTCAAGTGATTTAATTTCCCAAGTTTGCATTGATTCTATTTATCAATATATTAAATTAACAAATGATATCAAACTGAGCGATTCATTAATGAATTTAATTTGGATTATATTTGAAAAATTCCCATCTAATCAAACGATTTGGGAAATCTTGAAAATTTCAATCAATGATCAACTCACAACTCAGTGCAATTCAAATGATAAATCCAAAATATTTGATAGGTTAATTAAAGGTTTTTTTATCACTAAAAATCAGTTGGATAAACCATTTTACGACGAATTTAAAACTAGAATTAATAACAATTGGTTAACTCAGGTTAAAATACAAGCTAATAAATCAACCAATACTGATACCAAAGAAATTGCAACCGATGACGATTACGATGATGTTCAAGTTGATAGAAAGCAGCCTGTTGATGACAACCTGGAGTTCAATAAAGTATTAAGTTTAAATGAAGAGGAAACGAATTGGTTATTTAAAACGCACATGATCAAGCTAATCAACATAACACTTGATAAATGTTTTAAGGATATGGAATTACGTAAAATTGCATTAGGGAAAATCGACCAACTTATCAAGATATCCTTTATTTCATCAACAAACAATATCCAAAGTTTAAGAATTGAATCGTTGAAATTGTTAAATAAAACATGGGATTTGTTTTATAATGAAATGGATCCTATTTTTCCTGAGAAGCATTTACTAGATCAACAAAATGCCCAAATTGTTTCAACTATTATACCAACTTTTAATAAAAATTCTAATTTTGAAATCGTGTCACTAGGGTTATTAATTTCATCTAAACTGATTTCATCCAAGGGTGAAAATAACATGAATAGGTTAGTGAATATCCTTTCCTCATCATTAGAAAATTTTGCTATTATGAATAAGTTGGGAAATACAATTAACGAAGGTGAGGAGGAAATTAACGGGATTATAAAAATCGGTAAATTAGAAATTTCATCTGCTAAATCGATTGAAAAGGTCAAATTAAAAATCCTCCAATCTTGGTCTAACATAGTAAATGAAAATGGCAATAATGATTTAGTATCGAAATACTTGGATGTTTTAATTCCATTATTAATTAACACAATAAGGGAAAATGCCGTTCAGAAATACTCACCAAGTAATTCTAATAGTGATACTATTGATGATGCATGTAACATTGATTTAATTGAATGCTTTACTAATTTAGTGGAATCTCATTTGGATAAAATCGATACAGTGCTAGGTGACGATTTAGGAAAAATATTCATTATAGTGTTTAGTGAATTGATTGAATATTTCATAAAGATGATTGGTAAGCCTAGTGAAGAGGAAGATTTGAGAATGTTGAAATCGTTCAGGAAGTTATTAAACGTTGATTTTTCAGTTGATATTATTTTCAACGAATCGATTTTTATTGAAGTGGTTGATTTGTTCAATAAGTTGGTTTTAATTAATGATGGTGACATTTTAATTGAAATTAGTTTGACTTTGAAAGAATTGTTTATTAAATCAATTTGTAAATCAGGATTGGATGAAGAGAAAGTTGACAAGCTGTTTGAATTAGTTAGATTACAGTTGAAAATCATTACAAAAAAATTGCCATTCATTAAAACGAGAGAAATTTCAGATGATTATTCAATTGATTTGAATGGGAAAGATTTGCTTATTTTAAGAAAAGTGTTTATTAGTGTTATTGAAATGAATGATAAATTGCCAAATGATATTGCAAAGGATATTTTAATTAACTTAACATTTATGTTAATTTTAATTCATAAATTAAAGAATACAGAATTAGTTTCATTTATGCTCCCGATTTACCAAATGGTTTTTAATAAATATAGAGAATTGACTACAGAGGAGGAAGATGCGAACTACAACAACCTATTGAATATTTTTAAATTGAATTTAGATTCAGAGGATGATCAACTCATTTCCTTCATCATGATTAAATCAATTCCTAGCTTGTTAATTAGTAAAGATCAAATTGAGGCGTTGACAGATGTCATTGTTAACGGGCTACTCAGCGTATCTTCTGATGAAGATGACACTGAAGACGAACAGATGTTCCCTATCATCGTTAAAACATTCAGATCTTTAATCATCGATGAAACTAATATCTCCAAAAAGATTTTACCAACGCTTATGAGAAAGTTTTTTAGTCAGATGTCAAATATGAGAGAGCCAAAATTATTGATTGAATTAACAATGGGGCTAATTAAACGTTCGCCTGAAAAAATCTCACTGACTTATCAACTAATTATCAAATTGATCCTTTCATTTAAATCTGTTTACCAAGAAGATGAGAAATACTTACAGGATAAATTGATTGAATTAGTCAGATTTAACTCAACAGAGTTTAAAAGTGTATTAAATGAGCAATTATCGATTGAGGAAAGAAATGAAATTGAAATTTTCTTAAAATCCAATCAAAACGAATTACATTCTAACGGTAAAGCCCATGTTAAATTAAAACAATTTATTTAATGATAGAGAAAATAAAACCTTACCTAAAATCTGAGTTATAGTTTTTTATATACTGCTTAAAAAATGCTTCCGTGACGTGAAGACCTGGATGATGATCACTATCTTTATAAAAAAATACTTAAAGGGAAATAACACGTGTTGACTGTATCTTTTAATGTTCTATCAGTTTTATTACAAACAGGGAAATGAAACAAGGGCAAATTTTTTTGCGTAATTGCCATACTTTGCATCAAATGAGCTGAGCACCTTCTAAGAATCCTTTTCAATGCCGTTTATTTTCTTTAACTGCATACTCGGACAGCATTTCAGCAACCAATGAAGCAAAAAGTCCGGATAACCATCCATTTTGTTCAGCAAAGATTATTCTTCATGACACAATACCGATAGAATTTTGAACATTTTGCTGCTAACGTGTAAAATGTAACTTAATCTCACCGTTAATCGTATCATAATTTGGTTTACTAAGCGTCTTGGTTAAGATCCTTTTAAAACTTAGCCTAATACACTCCAATTTCTACCTCAAGCTAGAAAGGAGTAAAAATAACTCAATTTTTTACATCAACAAAACCCTCATCATCTTGTTGTGAATCTTTGAAAGTTAATATATAAATTTCATATGAAACTATTTAACACGTTAAAGATTAATAGTTAGAAAATAAAGAACTTCTAAATGATAGACAGCTAATATTCGGAATATGTCGTTGGCCGCTTAGAATGGTGACACAATAAAATATCACGTGATCTAAAGAATTAATTTGCTACTTCGCAACAGAAACTTATTAAAATAATTGTTCTATTTATTTAATAACATAATATTGCTCAATAAATGTGCCATTTTAATTGAACATAGTATTTTGGATTATTTGATAGATCAGACGAGAAACTACGAATAAATGGTTAAAACATGTACACAAATAGAAACTAAGATATTTTTTTTCAAAAAGACGCTCAGAAAGTTTCTCAGGAGCTCATCACATCAAATTAATGCGACCAGAGCCAAACTGAACATAGCACCCAACCATTGTGGAACCATGACAGCACCAGAGTTATGATAATCAACATATCCTGGAGTACTAATATCATTGGCACTGGTAGATGGTGTGCTAACAACAACTGAAGGGGTGACAGTAACCACAGATGATGCACTAGGAGTTGGCTTAATAACCTGGATTTGGTACTTAGTAATCTCACCGTGGTCACCATAATTGGTTAATGTCTTGGTGGTTGTATTGGTGACAGTTGAAGCAAACACTTCTTGGGTATCACAAGGAACGGTGATTGTTGTCCCGTTGATTTCAGTGACAGTTAAATTAATACCAGGGGTTGGTTTCAAAATGTCGATTTCATAACCTGTGACATTACCATCATCATCACACTGAGTAATTGTTGAAGTAATGGCCTTGGTGATTGTGGAATCATAACCTTCAGTGGTAACACATGGGATAGTAACAGTAACACCATTCACAACAGTCTTAGTAACAGCTTGAGCTGGAACAATAACTAATGGCTGGGTAAAAGTTTTACCCTGAGCATCAGTAGTGATGGTTTCAGTTGTGATGATTTTAGTGCCAGTTATCTTAGAAGTTACAGTTAATGTTGAAGGCATTGGAACAAAAACAACGATTTCAATGATAGTTGATTGGCCTGCAACAGATGTAACAGTTGATGTGGTAATTGATGGAACATCAGTAGTAATAGTTGTAACCTGGAATGGAACAATAACGACTTTATCAGTAATGGTAGTTGAGCCATTGGTGATGACAGAAGTGACTGTATGAAGAGATTCAGTGCCATTAGTAATAGTTCTAATACCATATGGAACGTAAATTTCAACATGAGTAGTAACAGGCTTACCATTAGAATTTATTTCAATAACAGTAGAAGTCATAGTAGATGGGACATCAGTGGCGATGGTAGTAATTTGGAATGGAACCACAACAACCTTTTCAATAAATGTGGTAGAAGAGTTAGAAACAGTTGACGTGATAGTGTGAAGTGGTTCAGTACCACCAGTAACAGTTGTCAAACCATATGGAGTGTAAACAACAACATGGGTGGTAGTTGGTTTACCGGCAGAATCTGTTTCAACAACAGTGGAAGTGACAGCAGATGAAACATCAGTGGCAACAGTGGTAACTGAGAATGGAACAACAACAACCTTGTCAGTGAACGTGGTAGATTTGTTGGAGTAAACAGATGTGATGGTGTGAAGTGGCTCAGCACCATCAGTAATACTTGTAGTACCGTATGGAGTGTAAATGACAACATGGGTAGTAACTGGCTTGTTATTAGAACCTAATTCAGTAACAGTTGAAGTGAAAACGGTGGAGACATCGGTGGCAACAGTGGTAATTTGGAATGGAACAACAACAACTTTATCAGTGACGGTAGTAGATGAATTGGAGATGGTTGATGTAACAGTGTGGAGTGGCTCGGTACCATCAGTGACAGTCCTAGTACCATATGGAGTGTAAATGACAACATGGGTAGTAGTTGGTTTACCGGCAGAGTCAGTTTCAACAACAGTGGAAGTGACAGCAGATGAAACATCAGTGGCAACAGTGGTAATTTGGAATGGGACGACGATGACTTCTTCAGTGAAAGTAGTTGAAGAGTTAGAAACAGTTGAAGTAACAGTGTGAAGTGGTTCAGTACCACCGGTAATAGTTGTACTAACATATGGAATGTAAACAACAACATGGGTAGTAGTTGGTTCACCATCAGCATTGGTTTCAACAACAGTGGAAGTTAATTCAGTGGAGACATCAGTTTGCACAGTAGTAACACCATATGGAACAACAATGACTTCTTCAGTGTAAGTAGTTGAAGAGTTAGAAACAGTTGAAGTGACAGTGTGAAGTGGTTCAGTACCATCGGTAATAGTTGTACTAACATATGGAATGTAAACAACAACATGGGTAGTAGTTGATTCACCATCAGCATTAGTTTCAATAACAGTGGAAGTTAATTCAGTGGAGACATCAGTTTGCACAGTAGTAACACCATATGGAACAACAACAACCTTCTCAGTAAACGTGGTAGAAGAGTTAGAAACAGTTGAAGTAACAGTGTGAAGTGGTTCAGTACCATCGGTAATAGCTGTACTAACATATGGAATGTAAACAACAACATGGGTAGTAGTTGGTTCACCATCAGCATTGGTTTCAACAACAGTGGAAGTTAATTCAGTGGAGACATCAGTTTGCACAGTAGTAACACCATATGGAACAACAATGACTTCTTCAGTGTAAGTAGTTGAAGAGTTAGAAACAGTTGAAGTGACAGTGTGAAGTGGTTCAGTACCATCGGTAATAGTTGTACTAACATATGGAATGTAAACAACAACATGGGTAGTAGTTGATTCACCATCAGCATTAGTTTCAATAACAGTGGAAGTTAATTCAGTGGAGACATCAGTTTGCACAGTAGTAACACCATATGGAACAACAACAACCCTTTCTGTGGCAGTAGTAGAATCGTTGGAGATAGTTGAAGTGAACGTATGTAATGGATCAGTACCTTGAGTGATGGTAGTGAGAGGAATAGGAACAACAGTAATGTAATAAGGACCTTCATCACCATTAGGATAAGTAGTTGTTGAAGTTTGAATAGTGGTAACATCCCCACTAGTAATAGTAGACGTAGAATAGGGAAGGTATTCAACAGGTTTGGTAAAGGTGATACCATTATTTAAAGTAGTAACGGTGTAAGAATCAACAGATTCAGTGACAAAACTAACATGAGTAGTTCTTAAAACATCAGTTTTCATGACGACGCTACCACAGTTTGCATCAGGATTAGCAACAGGAACACTAGCATATTTTGAAAAATTGGTAACGACATTACCGGATGGAGATACGAAACGGATAATCATACCACCTTCACCTGCATAGTTGATATTCACAAATCTAGCAGGAACGTAAACATCTGCATCCATGAAAACAATTTGGCGGTAAACGGACATGAGCTTGTAAAAACCAACATGATAAATAGCTTTACCAAGTGGAGGAGGATTATTTTTTGAAAGACCAGGGTCACAACAAGAGAATGCACCTTCACCAATCCAAACCATAACGGTATCATCAGCTCTACGAACTTCCAAGAGCCATAACCCAGTTTCATCCATTTTTAGGTACCCAGTGAACTCAAATGTGAAATGATTATTGGTAACCTTTAAACCATGGAAGTTACTAGTGTCATCAACACCACCGGCAGCAGTAAAAAAATAATCCATTGAATGAACACCTTTAATAGTACCTTCAAGTTTTTCAGTCAAATACCCAGAAGAAACGTACGTAGAATGTTGATATGAATTTGATAAATACGTGTAATAGTACCATTTTAACAAAAACCCACTGTCACCTGTATGAACATTAGTACAGGCGTTTGAATTTGTAAGAACAGTAGTAGAAGGAGGAATAAATGTGGTCGTATCAGCATGCGTAACAAGTGCTGAGCACAACAGGGATAAGATGATACAGATCGGCAAGTTAAAGGGCTTACTAATCATCATCTTTAAAGATATTTTTTAAACATTACTCAAGATAGATCCCCATTTTCCAAGAATTGTAGAGATATTTATACTAATAATACTAACAGCTAAACTTTGAATTAAACGCCTGCATAAGAATCCGGCATTAAAATTTTTTAATTTGCTTGTTTTCGGGTTTACACAAATGCAGGAGTAAAAAGTTTTTGAAAAATGCATTTTTTTTTAACAAAAACCGTGCGTAGATGATACAATCAATAAATTGAAATCAACAGAAAGCCACGAGCGATTAACGATATCCATATCACTTTGTATGATATCTGCTTGGACTTAATTTTTTTACTTTAAGCTGTTAAGAATTCTTTAAACAAAACATATTTTTTGTTTATACCAGCAACTTAGAAGTTGAAAAAAGGAACCAGTTATTGTTGCTGAAAAAACAGGTACTTTTTCACAAAGAAGGGCTGCAGGTCATCAAAGAGAGCTTTCTGTGCTGACGAGTTTTGGGTCATGGCCCACAAAGGTTTTTATTTTGTTTAGTAAGAGATTGCTGTAGTTTATATGAACCTGGGATATGGTTATACGCAACGGCTATGCTCTTGCATTTTGATTGCCAAGCTTTACAAATAAAATTTTGCATCACTGACCTCCCAGTTTTTAAGTAATTTTTTTTTTAACATTAGTCCTATTTATTTATGTGGAATGAATATGTACATAAAGCAGCTGGAAAACCCTTATATATAATTGCAGTTCAAATTATTTATTCGGCTCTCTACTGCGTGTATTATACCAATGTGCCTCTCCGCATTTGTGCCGCAAATAATTGTTGACATAATATTGCATGAAAGTATATACACTCCCTGAATGTAACTCCGAGCAACGGCCGAACCCAAAAAATACCCCTATGTATGCAATTTTAACAGACGCACACATTTACTGCATTTTTTTTAGAAAGAGCAAATTATGAATTAATTTTGCTTACTACAGTATCAACAGGGCTAAGTTTTACCAACAATTTGGTGTGAACAAAAGACTTTTAAAAAAGATGAACAGAAAGTTTCAATCGTAGCCCGATTTTGCTTACAGTTCTTAGTTGATCCAAATTTCCTAT
This sequence comes from Saturnispora sanitii, assembly GCA_030563185.1. Lineage (NCBI taxonomy): Eukaryota > Fungi > Ascomycota > Pichiomycetes > Pichiales > Pichiaceae > Saturnispora > Saturnispora sanitii. Next base: position 203,340 of record JAKUBF010000006.1, on the reverse strand, counting down.
CAACTAACGGTAATTGCTTTAAACTTTTTTAATAATGTATGGTATCTACTACTAATATAGAGGACCGAAATTATTTTCCGATAACACTTGTACTGAAGCAAAATATCTTTTTTTGTGAATTCAAAGTTCCTGTTATGAACTTTTAAAATAAAAAAAATGTTTTTTTGTCATTGATCATCACTCAATATCCTTACAGTATAAGCTGAACGATGAACACACATAGTGGTTAATTTACTCATTTAATTGATATAAAAAAGTTTTACAATGTTTTAGTTTGAATGTCAAGGTTAATATTTTTCTGTGTTTATGTACTATACTTCACACAAAATAATTCAAAAAAATATGCAATAAAATGGAGAAACTATTTATGTAAGCAATAATTTTGAATTATAAAACCGGGCAAAGACAGGGAGGGATTTTTGTTAATCTCTCCCAATAAAAAATATTTTATACTGCCGTATTGAGAGGGGGGAAACTGAATAATGGGGTTTCTCAAAATGTATGACACATCGGTTTCAAAAATTTAAGTGAATTGTGGGTTCATATGCATTTTGAGAGTTAGTCATAATAGATTTTATAGATCAGATTAATGAAAACTGGAATGATGATGACAGTATTTACAGATAAAAACAACTATATCAAAGATATTAACACACATTGGAGGTATTGTTTTGCGTTCTATAATTAACATTATTACAAACCAAGAAATAAAACGAGGGCTGAAAATTTGTACACTTGCCATACTCGACATGCACTAAGCTGAGCATCTTCTAAAAATCATGCACGTTCTGTTTAACACAGAAAATCCCGCTTGCACGGCACCGAAAGATACTTAACTGTATCAAAGCTTACTAAAGTACAAAGTGTACTTGATTAGTACCAGTAATTGTCTCATAATTTGGTATTTCCAGCGTCTCGGTTAAAATCACATTGAACCACTTTCAGTTTTAACTAGGGAAAAGCAAAAAATTCGTTAATACCAAGCGTTATTCAAACAAAAATACTCATCATCAACTAAAATTAATAAACGGTTAAAACATGTACGTGCAAAAATATACGTAACTAAAATATTTTTTTTATAAAAGACAAGATCAAAAAGTGTTCAAAGAGCTCATCACATTAAATCAAAGCGATCAAAACTAAACTGAAAAAGGTGCCCAACCATTTTGGGTCCATAACAGCACCAGAGTTGTCAAAATAAACAAATTCTGGAGTTTTTGTAGCGCTGGCACTAACAGATGGAGTACTAACAACAACAGAAGGAGTGACAGTAACAAAAGATGATTCACTAGGAGTTGGCTTAATAACCTGGACTTCATACCCAGTAACCTCGCCATGGTCACCATAATTGGTTAATGTTTTGGTGATTGTATCAGTGACAGTTGGAACAAAAATTTCTTCGGTTTCACAAGGAACGGTGATTGTTGTCCCGTTGATTTCAGTGACAGTTAAATTAATACCTGGGGTTGGTTTCAAAATGACAACTTCATAACCAGTGACATTACCATTTTCATCACACTGGGTGATGGTCGATGTGACCACCTTGGTGATAGTGGAATCGTAACTGTTAGTAGTAACACATGGGACCGAACTGGTGATGGTCTCAGATGTAGTTAAAGTTGAAGGCGTTGGAGCAGAAGCTGATGTTTCAATAATAGTTGATAAACCTGCAACATCGTTACCTTTTGAAGCTGAGATTGAGGAAGTGATATCAGTTGTGGAAGAAGTAAAAGTGGTTGATTGAGTGTTGGTAGCGTTATCAGTGGTAGTGTTATCAGTGTTAGTTGTAGTGCTATCAGTAGTGCTGGTAGTACTATCAGTACCAATTGAAGTGCCATCAGTAGTAGTGCTATCAGTAGTGCTGGTAGTACTATCAGTACCAATGGAAGTAGTAGTGCTAGTGCCATCAGTAGTAGTGCTAGTGCCATCAATGGTAGTTGCAGAGCCATTAACGCTAGTGCTAGTCGTGGTATCAGTGATAGTTGCAGTGGTACTGTTAGTATTATCAGTGGTAGTTGTAGTGTTATCACTTGTAGTTGTAGTGGTATCAGTGGTAGTTGTAGTGGTATCAGTGGTAGTTGCAGTGGTATCAGTTGTAGTTGTAGTGTTATCAGTTGTAGTTGTAGTGGTATCAGTGGTAGTTGTAGTGGTATCAGTGGTAGTTGTAGTGGTATCAGTGGTAGTTGCAGTGGTATCAGTTGTAGTTGTAGTGGTATCAGTGGTAGTTGATGTATTACAAACACGAGTTCCAGTTGGCTCTTCACGCTTAGCCATGTTTATGGATTGACAAACAGGAAGCGCAGGAAACAAGTCACACACATCGGGTTCTGTCACAGGTGGTCCCTCAGTTTGACAACCATCATCGACTGGATCAACATCAGTAGTTGGGGTAATTGTAGGGCTATTGGTGGTCGTTGTAGTACTATCAGTTGTAGTTGATGTACTAGAAACACAAGTTCCAGTTCCTTCTTCACACTTTTGACACACAGGAAGCTCAGGAAACAATTCACACAAATAGGATGGTAGGTTTGGGGCGTCACTATTACCATTAACACTTGTAACAGTAGGTTTAACAGAAATAATCTCACTTTCACAAGAAACAAACTTGGAGGTCAATAGGGATAAGACGATTAAAGTTGGCAAATTAATGAGCTGATGAACCCTCATATGTCAAGATATATATATTTATTAGAAAGAACTAAGAAATGAGGGCGGGTAAAATGTGAAGATTTATCTTTATATTTATAGTAAATAGTATCGTGTCATGGTAATCATCATTACAAGGCTTCTGTAAATGCAAAACTGGTAAAGATATGCAAAATGTTGTTAAAAACATATCATTTCCAGAAAACACCGAGATGCATATGATGTGCGATATCAGAAGGTGTATAAATATTTTATATTGTGGTGATCATTAAAATCTGCAAAAATTACATTTGTTGCTTACAAGATACATAAGGAGGGAAAGGGAGGGAACTGTATAAAACTTTAATTCCAAAAGCTGTTAAATTATGGTAAAAAGCAGTCATGTAAACTTAAGCGCAAATGCATATTAGTGCATCAATTTTTTTCCATTGCTGAGCAATGGGGCGTGTATGGAAAATTTGAGTGATAAATATTAGAATAATAATGAAACTAGATAAGCCACATTCTCTTTGGAGAATTTGCTATCGGCCGTAAAGTTCAATACCCTAGTGCTTGTTTTGAATATTTAAACACAGATAACTACTATTGTGTGCACATTAGCACCATACTAAGTATGATTTATACCCTTGCTTGCATAAACCCGGTGTAGGATTTGTGACTGCATCATTAGGTTGCTATATGAAATTTGTTGTTCCTGATTACGGCAATTCGTATCATAAAATTTGGGAAAAGTGGAAAAAATGTTATGGGATTTTAGTTTGGGTTGGGTTATGAATAGAGTTCTATATTATTTTACGAAGTTAACATAGGTTTATTGTTGAATTAGTTGGTAGTTGGGTCGTATGACTGCCCCGAATTTAAGATTTTCATGCAAACTGGCTAAGCAATTTTATCGAACGAAAAAAAACGAAGGGTGTTAACGCTAGATGCAGATGCAGAATAACTTTTTTTAAATAATTTTTTTTTGTTCTATTTTCTCGAACTTCGATTGTTGCAATATATATTAAGTTTTGAATGGGGTGGTAGAAACAACTAAAAAGATCGAGTGTATTGAAAGTTAGTGGACATGATAAGATGTATTAATGGGTTAATAATATGGTGATGGGGCTTTTTCGATGTGCACTCCCATAGAATTCGGCCGAACTTAAGGGGAAATTAGTTTTAACATGCAGTCAAAGTATTTTTACCTCGAACAAGCCCAATATCAATCAAATTGGGCATGCAAACTGGGCAGGACAGGGTTTAGGTTTAATGATGATTGCATTTGTTTAAATTTACGGATTGGATTAAGGGGTCCAAATACTGGGAACTATTGCTGAGCGGCTGTTTCAAAAAGGGAAATGATGTTAAAAATGGGATTCAAAGAAAGGAAGTGGGCGTGCATGCGTAAACGAGACCAATATACATTTAAAATTATGTATTATTCGAGGTATATACTTGGTGTGATTAACTTTATGGGAATTATGTAATGTTTTTTGGATAATCCTTAAGGACGTAATATGTCGAATACCAGCGACTCAACGCGGTTCAGGCTGCTTACCTTAGTACAGTATTTATGTGTATTCCCTCTGAACATACTGCGTTATTTATCTATTTAGTAAGTTATCATAAAATAAAGATTTTTGATTAAACTAAGTAAAAAGCCATTTAAGAAATATATATTTTTTTTTTGGTTAACCGATCCGATGTTGATAATTTGCTAGATTTTCAATGCATTTAATATGGAAAAAGATAAGAATGGAAATATCTAAAAGGAACTGCAATTGCATGCAAGGAAATTAGTTCAAACCAATGCATCGGTAAATTAATACTAAATTAATCGAACGTGTATGTATACTAACTAATATCATGGTTTCTTCATGGCTAAGCATATGTTCATTTCTTGTCTTTCCCCTAATTTTGACATAACCTTTTGATACAATTGACCATATTTTTCATATAATGGATCGAAAATTTCCCTACCATCCTTTTCAATACCATACATTTCCATCAATTTTCTATTTAATTCAATTGTTGATAAATCATTTTGTAAATTGAACCATGGTTCAACTATCCATTGATTCCAAACATTTTGTAAATTTAAAACCCTATTTACACCAGATGATTCATTTGGATTTAAAACTGGGAGACATTTAATTAAATTGAAATCATCCAATGATGCTGCATCATGTACATTGGTAAGAATATCCACATCAATGTAATAATCACAATTAGAAACAGGAACAAGGAAATCAGATTGAAATTCATTTTTATTATTAAATTGTGAATCTTTTGAAATATTAAATGTACCCGGTAAAATTCCATTGAATTCACTTTTAGTGAATTCTAATTTTTGATTATTTGATAAGAAAAATGATGATGGATAATGATACCATTCTCTACCAAGACAAATTGTTACATTTGAATCATTTTCAGGAATATATTTAAAAATTTCCAAATAATTCCCATATGAATTGTTAACATTGGAAATTCTTAAAATACTAATTAAAGTTAAGGTTGGGATAATGATAAAATTGATGATTCTCTTAATGAATTTCAAAAATTTACAATTACCCCAAGTAGGACAGGACATTACTTGGGCAAATGAAAGTGAAATAAAATGATAAATTGGGTACATGAACCTTTCCTCTTTATGTGGTTGGAACATTAAAATAAAAAACCAAATGATCAATGGGAGTTTATAAACAATTAATTGTTCAAGTGTTGGTACTAAAATCAACCCCAAAGTTGCTATTGGAGCAATTAAATGATAATTAAGTAACATGTTTTTTAAGTAATAAGTTATATCTTCAACACCATAAAGTTCAGGTCCTACATCAGATTGGAAAAGGTTGTAATTCAGTAAATTGTAAAAGAAAATGACTGTTTTCCCATAATAAAGATAATCAATTTGTGAAATGAAATAAGGGACCATGAAAATACAGGAAAATCCAATTGCTAATAAAGTCCCGAATTCACTAAATGGGGTGAAAACCCCTAATAAACGTTGACTTTTAAGTGGGATTATAGATGAAACAAGGGAATAAATGACAAATGGAACAATTAAGACACCGACAAAAGGCCAACAAATGAAAACAGCAAATGATGTGAAGAGGATAGCTAATGTATAACTTCTTTGAGTGAATGAATGAATTAAGACAAATTGTGTACGTTTTTTCATTGATTGGACAATTTCAACGTGTAAATCATCATCAATAGTATCATTTTTATCCTTGTCATTTTGTGATGTAGCTGATAATTCAATTGATGCTAATTGTTGATCAATGGAAGTTAATTTTGTTGATGATTGGAAGTATTTTAAAGTATAAGTTGTTGTTAAAATCCCAAAGAGTAAGGCGATTGAGTTAGGTAACAAAGAACATGAAGCGTAATACATCCCTGGGGAGATAATTTGTGAGAATTTGAACCATGATGAAGCTTTATTACCCCAATTGGAACGTATTTGTCTAGCCAATTTACATTCGACGAAGGTAAATGACAAACAAAGGGCTAATCTAACAATGTAGAACATGTAATACCCTTTAAAATCAAACACTTTAAAGATGTATTTGAACAGGGAAAATGGCAGTAAATAAGCATAGGTACGTAAGGCGAATTGTTGTGCGTATTCCCATGGTTGTTTCCCGTAGCCACGTGAAAGATAATTAAGTGGGTCCCAATAGTTGAACACTTCATCGCAGTCCAAGATTGGTGAGAAGTATGACCCATGGAGTCTCACAAGGAGTAATAATGTAGTGAGAAGCATGGCACTTTGACAAGAGAAGGTTGATGTTAAATACATTAAATTGAAATTTTTCATTTACAATATAGTTACGCGTAATGGAAAACGCTGTTGAATAATAATCATCTGTTAATAAATATAAATGTGTTGTATAAGTATACGAGGGTCACTACAATATGAGCTATTAATATCATAACAACTAACTACTCACTAATTCTCGTATTCCGTAGTAATTACTCTCTATCCTGTGAGTTAGCATTCCATAAAAAGCCATCTCTGTCCAGCTGCTTACCGACAATGACTGTTTGTGGGGCATGAAATTCGTCCTTGTTAGAGTAAGTGTGTTTAACTTCCCACCAGGGCACGTCCTTCATAATTTCAGCTTCTCTGTTATAAGCAGCAAGTGATCTTCTTAACACATCTCTGTCTTGTTCAGCTTGTAATAATGGGAGGATGTTAATTCTAGCGTACAGCTTTTCCCTTGAAAATTCAACAGTCTCCCTGTTCCCCTGGATAACTTTGGCGAACCCGTAAGCAGACATGGCCACCAGCCCGGCAAGCCAGATGGATGGTCTAAAACCTCTGCTAGGTAAGTTTCTCTTCCACTGAATGGACTCGTACCCCGCAGCAGGGGGCATGTCTTGATGATGTGCCATTGTGTGTGTGTGGTTTAAGTGTGTGTGTGTGGTGGTTTAATAGTTGTGGGTAATTTTCTTTTTTTCTTATAATTTTCTCTTCAACTACTCGTTGGTTGGTTCGGTGTACGGGTGCGGATCATAATTAGGGATGACAATCAGGATTACCAAGAGTGGGCAACTAACAGAGTTACTGAATGAGATTGACACAGTTTTGTTTGACTGTGACGGTGTGCTTTGGTTGGGAGATGTGCTACTACCAAACACACAAGAGACACTACAGTTATTACTAGACATGGGGAAAAAGCTGCTCTTCGTGTCCAATAACTCTGCTAAAACGGGTCAGGGGTACTTATCCAAGATCCCTGTTAATGTTTCCGCAGATCAAATTATAACCAGTGCTATTGCCACTGCGTTATATTTGAAAAACGTTTTAAAGCTTAAAGTTGATTCTAAAATATTCGTCTTAGGTGGTGATGGGCTTTGTGAAGCATTAAGTTCAAATGGGTTCATTCCAACACGGGAACCAAACGATAAGGACGTATGTTGTGTTGTCGTTGGGTTAGACACGAATTTGAATTACGAAAAGGCTAGTAATGCTTTGCATTATTTACTCGATCCTGAAGTGCTATTTGTAGCAACTAACCCAGATTCAACTTATCCTAAAGCAGGTACTAAATACCCAGGTGCTGGATCTTTGGTTAAATTCATTGCCTATGCTGCTAATAGGGAACCTTTAGTTTATTGTGGGAAACCCAATGCGGCAATGATGGAGGCCATTATCATATCACAGGAAATCGACACAAGTAGGAGTTTGATGGTGGGAGATAGACTAGATACAGATATGCTCTTTGGGAAGACGTTCGGATTGAAGACGTTGCTAGTTGAGACTGGGATCGATAGCTGGAATGAGGGCGATAGCAAAAGCAAAAACGTCGATTATGTCATTGGTAAATTGGGGGATTTTCCTAAAGTGTTGAAAGGGAAAGACGAGTAGGTAATTATATACATATTAAGATATGTTTATATTTTTATATAACATTAACAATTGATCTTATAGTATATTCAATTACGTCTTTAAATTTTTTTTTAAAGATTTTTTCTTTTTTGGTGTTTTCCACTTTACTCTATCTACACTCACATTACACTCTACTTATTATACACATGGAACTCATCAATTGGCCCGTATTTAGCGAGATCGTCTCAATGGACGATGACGAGGAGGGTTTTGCACTTTCGCTTGTACAGACTTTTGTGCAACAAGCAGAAGATACTATGGGGGAGATCCGCGTAATCTTAGCCCAGGATGAAGTTTCCTCTGATGATTTAATGACTTTATCCGGTAAAGGTCATTATCTTAAAGGTTCAGCTGCTGCTTTAGGGCTTGTTGCAGTACAAGATCAATGTGAGGCTATTCAAAATAATGGTAGAGATTTGAATTTACAAGGAGTTAAAATGGCTATGCAAGAGTTAGAATCAAGAGTTAATGAAACTAGGGGGGTTTTAAGTGAATATTTTAAAACAGATTTATAACGTGACAATGAGTATCTTAAACAATGGAGTTCGTTCATAAATACAATAATTAAACAACATGTGATACCAATGTATGTTATATTTTCAATTTCAATTTCAATTTATTTCATATATATACAAATAATAATTTAATATAATTTTTCAATTACTAGGGTAATGCTTTTATCAACTAATTAGTAGTAGTAGTAGTAGTAGTAGTAGTAGTAGTAGTAGTAGTAATCTAACTAACTACCTAACTAGATAGCTTAAATTTCTCATTACATTTGTAATTGAAAAAAAAAAAATATTGTAGATCATATAGGGGCATATTAATGAAATACAAAACCCCCAATATTCCACACGTGCTAGCTAATAAATATATAAGCCAATACACACAAACATACACACACTATCTAACATATACACACTAGCTAACATTAAATAGACACCCAATCTTTATTAGAATATCCGGTACGCCGATAATACCTGACCTGCTGAGCATCTCCTTAACAGTAGCAATTAATAAATCAAGTTGAAACATTTCATTCACCACTTTATTCATTTCTAACTAACATTTTAATTAAACAACTTCATCATGTCATCCGCTGATAGAAAACTCACCTTCATTCCAGGTCCAATTGAATTCTCAGAACCTGTTTTAGCAGCTATGACAATGCCATCAGTTTCTCATACTGCACCTGAATTCATTGCTATTTTTCAACAAGTTTTAAAGAAAACTAGAAAGTTATTCAAATCAACTAACTTAAATGATCAACCATTGGTTATTTCTGGTTCTGGTACTTTAGGTTGGGATATTGCCGGTGCTAATTTAATTAATAGAGATGAAAATGTCTTAGTTTTATCAACAGGGTTTTTCTCAGATTCTTTTGCTAATGCTTTAAGAGTTTATTCTGATAATGTTGATGTTATTGAAGCTAAAGAATTTGGTTTAACTGTTGATTATGATGAAATTCAAACTGCTTTAAAATCAAAGAAATATTCAGCTATTACTATAACTCAAACTGATACTTCTTCAGGTGTCCTTTCTGATGTTAAAGAAATTTCTCAAATTGTTAAATCAATTTCACCAGAAACTTTAATCATTGTTGATGGGGTTTGTTCAATTGGTTGTGAATACCTTGAATTTGAAAAATGGGGGATCGATTATGCTTTAACTGCTTCTCAAAAAGCTATTGGTGTTCCAACTGGTTTATCAATTTCTTTTGCTTCTCAAAGAGCAATTGAAAAAGCTTTAAATAAGGAAAAACCATCATCATTTTATGTTGATTTAAAAAGATGGGTCCCAATTATGAAAGCTTATGAAGCTGGTAATGGTGCATATTTTGCTACCCCACCAGCTCAATTAATTAATGCTTTTAATGTTTCACTTGATGAATTATTAGCAACTGGTGATATTAATGATAGAATTGATGCTCATATTGTTGCTTCTAATCAATTTAAAGCTCGTGTTCAACAATTAGGTCTTAAATTAGTCCCAAAGAATGAACAAATTGCAGCTCATGGTTTATCAGTTATTTATTACCCTGAAGGTGTCCAAGCTGGTGATTTCTTATCTAAAGTTGGTCAAAATGGGTTCACCATTGCAAGTGGTATTTACAGAGATTACAAGGATAAATATTTCCGTGTTGGTCATATGGGTGTCACCGCCGTTGGTGAAAGAAAGGGTGAATTGGTTCAATTAGGTAATGTCATTGAAAAAGTCGTTATTAATTAATCGAAAAAAAGGACAATTTATAAATTATTTTATAACATATTATATACAAGAAACTATTACTATTTAATAATAGTAAATGAAATTTAAACAAAATTAGTAAGTATTATATTATTTAATCATCTTCCTCAATTTCACCTTCAATTTCTTTCAAATTGGTATAAACATTACTAATATCTTCAACTTCATCTAATAATCCCATAAATTTATCATAACTTTGCATAGTTTCTTCATTAGTAATTTCAACCATTGTTTCATCATTTGGAACATAACCAATATTTAATTCCTTAATTGAATATTTATCCTTTAATAAATTACCAATTTTACCAGTTTGTTCAAATTCAACAATAATTTCTAAAGTCTTTTCATCAATTTCATTAATATCAACTATACCATCTAATTCTAAAATTTCTTCCATTGAATCATCAATTGATTTTTCATTAGTTTCAATTATTATAACACCTCTCTTTTCGAACATATAAGCAGTTGGTGTCATATTAAGTTGAAATTTATTAAAAACTGGTCTAATAAATCCTAATGATCTATTTTTATTATCTGTAATTGCTTCAATAACAATTGCAACACCACCTGGTGCTAAACCTTCATAAACAACAGTTTCCATTTTTTCAGTTGATTTTAATTCACCAGTACCTCTTTTAATTGCATTTTCAATAACTTTTTTAGGAACTGATAATTGTTTTGCCTTTTCAATTGCATTAACAAGCATAATATTTTGTGAAAGGTCACCACCACCCATTTTAGCACACATTTGAATTTGCTTTGAAAGTCTAAATGTATTAGCAGCTTTAACTGCATCATTAGCAGCTTTTTTATGTTTAATATTAGCCCATTTAGAATGACCGGCTAATAATGTCCTACCAGTAGAAAAACGTCTAATCATCATCATTATTGTGATTTTTTCAATTGACGTTATATAACTGAAAAGAAAAAAAATATCATCATCATATTATTATTCGAATTTCATCTTGAATTCATTATTTTTCTTGTCTTGTTAATTAAAATAATAAAGTTAGTTAAATGAGTCAAGCTAATAGGACATTAATTGCCGCATTGGCAGATGAGGATACCATCACTGGGCTTTTATTAGCTGGGATTGGTCAAGTTTCAAATGAAACAGGTAAGGAAAAGAACTTCAGTGTTGTTAATGATGATACAAAATATGAAGAAATTGTCCAATTATTTGAAACTTTTACAAATAGGGATGATATTGCTATTTTATTAATAAATCAACATATTGCCGATAAAATTAGATATGAAGTCGATGGTTATACAAAAGCTTTCCCTGCAGTTTTAGAAATCCCATCAAAGGATCACCCATATGATCCTGAAAAGGATTCTGTATTAAGAAGAGTTAGGCGGTTATTCGGTGAGTAAATATTAATTTTACTGTCTCTATTAACACGGGGGGGGACAATCCCTCATTATATTATTGACAACTTATTATTTGTTAATTGACATTTTTTTATTACATTTGTTAATTACTTGTAATAGAATAGAACCATTGATAGCTGTGCTATTAGTTTATATTTATAATAAAAATTTTACAAAAAAAGGTTAATATTTTATCATGAATAAAGGGTAAATGATATGTTCATTATATATGTAATGTATTCCATTTTTAATTGATTCTGAATAAGAAATGAAATTATATGGTCCATTTCGTATTTTTCCATCCATTTGACCCTGCTCAGCAAATTAGTAGAATCAATTTTAATAAAATCATATAAAAAATCTAAACATAATCTAATACATGGGAAACAAAAGACTTATTTCTTTCCCTTCTTCTTCTTTTTATTCTTCTTTTTGTTGTTGGAATTATTATTGTTGGTGTTGTTGTTATTGCTGGTGGTGGTATTTTCATCGATCTCTTCCTCTTCTTCTTCTTCTTCCCCTTCATGTTCGTCCTCTTCAACTGGGGCCTCTTCAGTGGTTTCTAAAGTAGTAGGTTCAACAGTTGTAGGTTCCACAGCTGTAGGTTGAACAATGGATTCATCAACAACTGGTTCCTCTGTAACTGGTAATGCTCCTTCAACAGGTTCTTCAACAGGAGCGGTAGCTTCCTCAACTGGTTTCTCTTCAACAGGAGCAATTGGTTCCTCTGTAGCTGGTAATACTTTTTCAACTGGAACAACTGGATCCTCTTCAACTGGGGCAGCTAGTTCCTCTTCAGCTGGAAGAACTGGTTCCTCTGTAGCTGGTTCCTCTTCAACTGGAGTAGCAATTGCATTTGATTCTTCAACTCCAGTAGCTTCTACTTCTACATTATCAACAGGTAATTCTCCATTTTTAGATTCTGGAATTGTTTCAGACTCAGACTCAGACTCAGCCTCAGCCTCAGCCTCAATTGGAACTTCAATTTCTTTGGCGATTTCATTACTTGGCAATTCAGGTTCTATTTTAGGTTCATCCTTCTTTGGGGAAAACTCAGCCCAGAAATCTCTTTGTTCCCATAATTTTGGTCCATTATCAATTGTATTCCCATTTTCATCCTTTGGTTGTTCAACATAGAATTTATTAACACCAACGATTCTTCTTTCTAATTGACATGCCTTAACCCATTCTGGCCTAACAATTGGGACATTTGCTTCCTTAGCAGCTTGAAATTGGACCCCATTTAATTCAGTACAAATGAAATGTGTTGTATCAACAGCAACTGATGATTGGATTGATCTAGCACCAATATCTTCAATTATTGATTCAATGTCTTGTTTAGTAAATTTCTCATTAGTATAATCAATTTCACCCAAGCAAACTGTAATACCTGATAAATCGGTCATTTTATGTGTTGTAATATTAACAATATTAGAAGTATAAGTACCACATGATGTATTCATTTTTAAATGAAATTTATAATTTGTTTCTAATGGTAACCCTGAAAGTTTAATGGTACGTTTACCCCTTGGTGCCTTAATTGAAGCCAATCTAGACCCATTCTTATAAAGAACTAATGAATGTAATTCAGCTGTTCCTAAATTAAGTGGATCCCATTCTAAAACACATGAAGTTTGAGTAACATTTAAAACGTTCAATTTCGGTTCTTCTGGTTCATATTTGGCAAATGTAGAATAAACTTCATCCTGTAATTGATTGAATTGTTCTTGTTGTTTCCTTTCAGATTCTGAATCTCTTTCACATGTTAATGCAATTATCGACCCTGGTTTCACATCTTCGGGTAATAAAGCCGTTGGAAATTCTAAAATGTGGTGATCTTTGGTCAATAAAAGTGCCAAAGACGCATCTAATTTACCCACTGTTAATTGTACTGAGACCATCGTTAATAGACTAATACAATTAAGAAATCAAGTTAAGTGAATAAAGATATTGATGTTCCAAGTTGATTATTTTTTTCCAATGAGTTTTGGTGATTTTTTTTTTTCTGTTCGCTTTTAGTTAGTATTTGTTATTTATAAACTTTCAAGTTATAAATAAATTATATTAAGTACTATACAGCGTTAATTCAATTATGAATATTGACATAGTACTACCTGAAGAAGAAGTTGGTGATTTATCAAGTAAATTCAGTCAATGTTTGGCTAGTTTTAGAATGAAATTTCCTATTGATTTGTCTGAATTAATCAATGAATTTCAAAATATTCTTGGTAATATGAATAATGAAAATAGTCAATTAGAATGGCTATTTTGGTGTTTGGTAAATAAATTACTTAATGATGATTTAGAAAATGTTAAATTAGGTGAAATGGAATTTCAAAATGATCAATTGATTAACATTTTTAATGTTTTAAAAGTTTTTAATCAATTTATTTCATTAAAATTGAACTCTAATGATGAATTAGCTAATTTAATTGCTAAATTACCAAATAAAAAATGGGAAAATACTAAAAGAACATTGAAATCTAATGATAAAATCGATTCAGATTCAATTTTTAGATCTGGATCCAAAATAATTAATTCAAATGATTTAAATTTAGATGAATTATTTTATGAAATGGCATTTTATTTGATAATGTCAAATAATTTTACTGAATTATGTGAAATTTGCCAATTAAGTAATAATTTCGAATTTTGGGCTATTGTTCAAAATTATTATTCAATTAGTAAATCATTAAAGAATTTCTCAATTTGGAGAAGGACAGTTTCTCAATTAGTTTCTGTTACCGATTCTAAATGGCAAAAGGGATGTTATGCATTATTATGTGGTGATTATTTATCATCATCAGAATGTTGTAATAATAATTATGAAATGAAATTTTATTGTTATTTAAACAATATTTTTCAATCATTATTAGATAATTCAATTGGTCAAGATGTCATAAATTTAAACATTGAACCTCCACAAGTCATTGAAGGGTCATCGATTGAGGGAGCGTTGAATTTGTTAAATCAAGTTGATTCTAATACTTTTAATTCATCCAAAAATCCAATTAGGGTATTAATCGGTTCATTATTAACAAACAATTTAAAACAAATTATGAATGATGACTCAATAAATAACGAGGATAATCAAGAGCCATTTTTCTTGAGATTAATAACTCATTTTTCAATTGTTTTGCATTTAAAATATGGTGATGATATAATAACAAATGAAGAATACATTGAAAAAATCAAACTTTATTCAATTCATTTAATTTTACAACAGAAATTTGTTTTTGTTTCAACTTATATTTCATTTATACCAAATGATGATGAATTAATTCAAACTTATAGTTCAATTTTATCTAATTTTTCACATATATCTAAAAAAGATTTTAAATTAGATCAAATTAAATCAATGAGAAATTTAAATTTACCTTTAGAATCTATAATTCAAGAAACTTTAAAATTAACATTTGACAACACTTCTAATCATTATGGGTTAAATGGAAATTCAGAAATTTCATTAAATTATCAATCTGATGAAATAGATCAAATGTTAATTAATCAAATTAATTGGCCATTGGATGCTAACATGTCTAAAGATTCAATTTATACAATTCAAACATTATTAAGAAGATTTTTAACAAATGGGAAAGTAGGACCATGTTTTGAATTAATTGATAATATTAATTTATTAGATGTTATAAATAATAGGAAATTATTAAAGGAATCAGAACCAAGAGATGAAAATGGGAATATTGTTGATGATGATGAATATGCCATCTTGGAATTAATCCAGTATTATAATTTAATAACGACTATTTTCAAAATAACAAATATGAATAATGATTCAGTTAAATTTTCAATAATGGAAGTTGTTTCATTAAGTAATGAATTGATGACAATTTGTCAAACTTGGTTATTAACTTTATCCAAGACAACAACACAAGATGAAAATTTAATTCTTTTTGAAGAATTAAGAAATTTATATTTACCATTATTGATTCAAACTAACATTTCATTACTTGTTAAATATAAATCATTTGGGCAATTAGTCAAGAATCAATTAGACCAACTTGTTATTTGTCTGGCTGAAGAAGAATACCATTTAGTTGAAATTTATCAAAATAATGATTTGAAAGAGCTGTTAAGTGATATTGGTGATGTTTATTTAGAATTTGAAGAATTTTTATAATTATTTAAACTGTGTAATTTATCATGAATAAAAGTACTTCCATGGATTTTATTGTTACATATATAACATTATAAATTTTAATACCTTATTAAATTAAATTAAACTATTTAACTAATTATCCATCTATACATCTATGTATAATAAAATTAAGTTGATAAAACTGAAATTAATTTAAAACACTTGCCTTTTCATACAATGAATCGACTACTCCATTCATATTCTTGATAACATCTAAACTTAGTTGATAAATATCTTTACCTTCATTTTCCTTTGAATTTTCCCTTTCATCATCATCGAAGATGATCAACCAACCATTACCTTGATCTATAACACCATTGAAAACACCATCTAAAATCATATTGGATAATTTAGATTCAATTGATTCCTTTGGTAAACCAATTAATGAACTAATATGAGCAATTTCAATTGTTGAATATGGTTTAATCAATTTTAATAAATTCTTTTGGAATAATTGATCATAAAGTTCTCTTAAATGAAATCTAATAATTGGATCCAATGTTAATTGATCTTTATATGTTGAAAGACAATTTTCAAATTCTTTCAATGAATTATTTTTATAAGCTTTGGAAACATTTTTCATTGATTCAATATGAATATCAGAAATGAATCTTTGAACTGATTTTTGATTTAAAATTTGATTAACTTCATCAATTTTATTCAACATGATTTTACATAATAACATATATTTTAAAACTTTAATTGAATTTAATTCATCAATATTTTTTTGTAATTGATAATTTTCAAATGATTCATAAAAATATGAAAATGCAGTATCGAAATCACTATCTTGAGCATTTATAACACCAGACATTAAATCCAATTCAGCTTGAACACTTGATGGGCAATAGATGGCATTTGCTGATGTCCTAGCAGAAGTTAAAGAAGCTTTTGATTTTGAATAATTTTTTAACTCAAAATAATTTTTAGATTCTAATAATTGAACTTCAACTAATGAAGATTTATCATCTAATTTCTTAAATTCTGTTAATAATTTATTAATAATATCAATTGAATCTGGGTAATGAGATTTTTTAAATAACAATTTAGCTAATTTAATTTCTAAATATTGTCTTAAAAATGTCCTATTTTGACCAATTGACCATTGAATGCATTCTTTAGTTAGTGAAATGGTTTGATCTAAATTAATTGAAATTTCTTCAAATGATTCTAATAAAAATTTAATAATTTTAGCAGCTTTTGATTTTGGGAAACCTTTTGATATCAATTTCATTGAAGATTCTAACAAACCTGATAATTTATCATTGGATTTCGATTGAACATAAATTTCACCTAATTTAAGCATTGAATATTCTTGAATTTCAATAATCTTGCCGAGTTTAAAATCATTGGTTAAATCAGTATTTAAAAGATTCAAAAATTGAGATTCAGCCTCTTCAAATTGACCAGCTTCAAAAGACCTTTTAGCATCTTCAAATGAAAGGTTAGTCATCTTATTAGAAATACGTCTTTTCAATAAAAATGAAGATATAATAACGTGTATGTGTTTGATGATTAGTTGAACTTTTTTGCCACTCAAAAAAATCCAAAAATCCAAAAATCCAAAAATTGTATGTATTACGGAATATGCGCTCAGCAAATAGTTAAAATGTGCAATTGTCATTTTCTAAAAAGGTATAAATATATATATATATAGATAGATGTGTGTAAGTGTAGAAATGTCTAAATTTATTCTATATACAAGCCATGTTATTTGCTGGATTCATTTTCAATCTGTTTTACTAATCTAACACTTCTTTCATCTGCTTCATTTTGAACAACATGATCAATGATATCGTCCAATCTTTCCCCAGTCATGCAACCTTCTAAATCATAAAGGGTATAATTACATCTATGATCAGTAACTCTATTTTGTTGAAAGTTATAAGTTCTAATTTTATCTGATCTATCAACAGATGAAACCTGTTCATTTCTTTCTAATCTTTCTTTTTCTTGTTTTTCCTGTAATTCTCTTTCAGCTAATCTTGATCTAATTAAAGACATTGCTCTTTCTTTATTTTTATGTTGAGATCTTTCATCTTGGATATTGACAGTAATACCAGTTGGTATATGGACAATTCTAACAGCTGATTCTGTAGTGTTAACATGTTGACCACCTGCACCACTTGCTCTCATTATATCAATACGTAATTCACCAGGAGCAAACTTCCTTAATTGTGCATCATTAGAAGAATCTTCATCAATTTTAGGTAAGACAACAACACCAGAAGCAGAAGTATGAACTCTACCCTTGGATTCAGTTGAAGGCACACGTTGAACACGGTGGACACCAGCTTCTAATCTTAATCTATCATATGAACCAGGTTGGTTAATAACTAATGTAGCGTCAATAATACCAGAACTTGAAACATGATCAGTTTTAGAAATAATATCAAATTTCCAATTGTGTAGTTGACAATATTTTGTGTACATATTTAATAAATCTTCTGTAAAAATATTAGATTCATGACCACCTGCACCTGAACGTAATTCCATAATAGTTGGTAAATGAGCAAATGGATGTTTAGGTAACAAATTTAATTTAAGGTTTTTAATTGAATTTGATAAACTTGGTTTGGCCAATGTATCAATTTCTAAAATTGCTTCTTCTTTTAATGATAAATCTTCCTCAAATTGGGCCATTTCTTCTAACTCTGATAAATTTGTTACATCATTAATATAAGAATTATAAATTTCCATGAAGGATGATAACTTATTATAATTAGTAGCATCTTTGACATTAAATTCCACACCAGTTGACATTTTCTTTTCCAATGAGATAAATTGTTCCTTCATTTGATTAGCCCTTTTAAGAAGTGCAGGGTGGATGGTCAAATCTTTAGGGTCTATTTCTGTGACAGAATTCGAATCTGTTGTTTCACTGGCATATATAGGCGTAGAAGAAAACCTGTTTATTTTATAAAAACAGGGAAATCGCACAAGTGGAAGTTTAGTCACAAACATATGAATATACTATAATGATCTTTAATAACCAAGTCCACACTCTTTAAAGTGAGCATATTCCATTAAAATTTTTCAAGAATGAAAAATTTCAAATGTCAAAGTTTTTTTATATAGCACTGTGTCCCTCCACTTAACACAATCAATTCAAGAAAAGCCGTGTCATGTCTGCATTTGAAGACTATTGCATTGTCTGTGAGAAGTTGTGTCCACCTGGGGAGGTGTATTGTAGCCCAGAATGCCAGGAAACAGACCGTTTAGGTGATTTTTCACCCACCTCCAGGCCCACGTTGTTAAATAATACCGTGTCAAATGTTTCCAATGTTTCTAATGGGGTTTCTATGGCACCAACTGGTTCTAGTGTTTCTGCCATGCTTCCCAGTGTTGTTTCCCCACTTCTCACACCACAGGTGAATCCCCGCAAATCAATAGTAGAGTCGTTGCTATCACCAAAGACACACGCCTCGTTGTGCCTGTCCTATGAAAGCCCATTTTTGGCTTCGACCAGCCCTGTGGCAACAGACCCCGATTGGACATCATTAGATTTAAACGTCTCCCGTACGGACCCACATCCAGAGCACCACAACTCGTTGGGAACGCACTCTGTAGCAGGTTCACTCTTAGCTAGTCGAAGAAGTAGTCATACTGGGAATTTAGCCCATAGTATTCACCATCAACACCATCATGGGGGGCATTCTCATGGTTTAGGTCACACCTTGGGTCACAATTCAAAGGAACACAAGATTTCCAACATTTCTGATCTACTTTCAAAATCTGTTCATAATGATAAAAAATTGCTTACCAATAGTTAACATTTGCTGCTGATGTTATCCCATCAATGTCTTGGAAATTTTAAACCAAAATAACTTACTAAAATACCCGTTGAGTACTTGCATATATATATATATCTATATATATATAAAAATACATAAAATAATATATACATACTTAGATATCTCAATCTTTTAAAAATACTACTTACTAGGATGATCCTCTTACTAAATATATTATATCTGATTCTTTCACAGCTTCAAAAGTCTTCTTCCCCAATTGGAATTGTTCTCCTTCAGAGTTAAACAGAAACAACCGATCTTCATTATCTATTATACGGTTATTTTTATTGGTAATTTTAAGTAAATTTGTTATGTAATCCAATGTACGTCCCATTGAATGATTTTTGTTCACCCATATGGCGATTTTATCCGTTTCTGTTGTCACAACATAAATGTAAATCCTATCCTGTTCCTTGATATTTGAATCACCTTTGGCTTTCTTCCTTAATTGCGCTCTTTGTGCCATTTTTAATCCAACAGATTCTTTAGTTTTATTATTCTGCGGTATCAACTTTTTTAATCTTTGTATTGCTACCTCTAAGGGTGTCTTCACATTGTTAAGATTATTATTACCCCCTAATTTATTTCCATTTGGGTTTCGCTCTAATGATACCATATGTGGTTTAGGTGCATTTTGTCTAATCTTATCAAGATTAGGAAATAAACTTTTAGAACTTGGTAAATGACTTGTATCAACATGTTCTTTTTCTGGTTTCTTACATTGATGAGCATTGAAATCCATTTTATGATCCTGGCAAAATGATATCTCACAGTGCGGACATGTAAATGGTAAGAAATCAACCCGATGGCAAATTGAACAATGTTTCCCAATTTCTAACATTCCCGAAACTGTCATTTTGTATAATATGTTTGTATTCTTTAAATAATTGCCTTTTTTTATAACTAAAGTGACTGATCTCCCTTTTATATACTAGCAATCGAATATTATAAATGCACTCTAGATTATTAATATAAAGTTAAAGAATATACCAGAAGCTCACGTGACTCGATGATACAAAAAAAGTTAAACTGTAAAAAAAAATCAAAAAAATTCTTTAAATCAAACCTGTCTCTTAAATTCAAGATTCCATGCTCTGTGATTTGAATATACGATTCCCATTGTCTGATTTTAATCAGCCATTAGAACAAATACATATTAGTCAAACAAAACAACTTATAAATACGGCGATTCAATTGGGATACACTCATTTAGCAATAAATTTCACACCATCCACACCAACTTCATTAACAAATCAAAATAAAATAACAACTGATTTATCTAAATTAAATCCAATTAATTTACAAAGGGATTTTTCAGAATATAAGGATAAGGTTAAATTGTTCACAAGAATTACAATTAAAGTTGATGATCCAGGTCAGTGTCA
Organism: Saturnispora sanitii; assembly: GCA_030563185.1. Taxonomy (NCBI): domain Eukaryota; kingdom Fungi; phylum Ascomycota; class Pichiomycetes; order Pichiales; family Pichiaceae; genus Saturnispora; species Saturnispora sanitii. The sequence continues at coordinate 182,367 of JAKUBF010000006.1, read as the reverse complement.
AAATTTTATTAAATTTTCACAAGTTTTTGATATTATAGCTATTGAACCAATGACTGAAAAGGCATTATTATCATCAATTTCAAATTTAGATTTTGATCTTATTTCTTTCAATTTATCAAATAAATTTCCATGTTTTATGAAACATAAAACTTTAGGTTCTGCAATTGATAAGGGTATAAAATTTGAATTGAATTATTCACAATTTTTACCAAATCCATCAAGAGCTTTAGCTATTTCCAATGCTAAACAAATAATTCGTGCTGCAAGAGGTAGGGGGATGATTTGTTCTTCTTATGCTCAATTACCTTTACAATTAAGAAATGTTCATAATGTTTCACCCTTGTTAAAATTAATGGGGTTAAAGGATAATTCTATTAATGAAATGTTCAATGGGTGGGCATGTAAAGTATTAATTAGGGGTAGATTAAGAATTAAAAGTTATAAACAAACTATTGTTATAAATGATGAAAATGGTATAATTGGGAATAAGAATGAGAATGGATTGACTGTTGAAAGTTATAAAAAGTCCAAGAAATCTAAGCAGCATGATCGTCATAATTCAAATAAACGACATGATGATTATGAATCCGATGATGAACAATCTGATAGAAAATTCAAAAAGGTTAAAGTATAGTATAACCCATTGTATAACTTAATGTAAAAAAGAAATAATCATCCACGGTAGTAAATCTATAAGGGGTATTTAAAAAAAATCAGGCGTATATTGTATATAGTGTCACCTAGTACAATATTAATAATGGCAAAATAAATATGAGCTGAAATGAAATGAAGTGAAAACTTATTTAGAAATCATCTAATATATCACAGTTAATGTCACCTCCTAAAATTTCTAGCACTTTTCTTATTAGCTATCCTCGCCTTTTCTAACAAGTTAGATTTGAAAACTTTATTAATTGGTGTACTTGATTTACCCCAATTTGTACTTATCGTTCGTTTTGGTCTTTCCATTTTTGGTAATTGACTCATTGGTAGTTGTTTAACTTTTGATTTTTTCATATTCAACTCACGTCTCATTGACTTTAATTTGTTCTCCATTTGATCAACTTTGGAATTCTTTTCTGATTCAAACAATTTATATTGTTCAAAGGGACTTATATTTTTATTTACTTTAATTTGCATGGAATTTTCCATGTGTGGGAAATCACGTTTAATTAACCAAGTCCAGATTTCATCCGAATGAATAGTTAATGTATCCGATGTGATCTGTAAAGATTTTATAGATTTTGAAGTTTTCTTTCTTAAAATTGGCTTGATTAAATGGTATGGTGTAGAACCTATTTCTGTGATGAAATTAGAATTTGTTATTAATTTAGATTGACAAAGCGTTACTAAGCTTGGTATTGTCATTTTTAAATTGCCCCTTTGTAATCCTGATTTATGTTTTGGGAGAGAAGTATTCGATTAATCTGATTTGAATTGGCTTCAACTTTTTTTTTTTCAAATTTCCTATTTGGGCGAAATTTGTAAATTATTATGCATTTATACATAACGTCATTAAATGCAATTTTTTACTCTTTAAGTTTTATGAGTTTGTTTTAAATAATTCCTTCTTTCTTTCATTAAATTTTGGAAAGTGTTTGTTAAAGCTTAATGTCAGAATTTAGAAAATTCAAAATAAACTATTTTTTTCCTATATATATTTGAGATATCGGTCAGTTTTGTTCAACCCACTATTAAATGTTTTTAATTACTATTTAGAAAACACCTCCAGAGTTATGTATAAGCAAATGTTCTTTTTCCCTTCAAATAATGACTAATGTATTTATGCTCAGCTATTGTTATTTATTAAAAAAATGTTTATTAACAACCTTTATGTATATTTGAGTACAATAAAACATTCCTTAAAAGTATCATATAGTTTATCATCTATTATTATGAATCAAAAAGGTATAGATTTTTCCTATAAATTAATATGTATACTTCAAATATCCATTTTGAATAAAACTAAAAGATATTTTTAGCAAGTCCATACTTCTTCTTCTATTAGAATTGTCATTTTCGTTTTATATGACATTTTATTCAAGCAAATGTTATTACTAATATTTGAAGCTTCTTATTTGTGGTACTAACTCTGATAGGATAAAAATAAAATTGATGTTGACTCTTCCGTAAATGACATGAGTCTTTTTTTTTTGTGATATTTTGTACTCAAAAGGTGGATTTTGATACTGTTTATATCCATAGATTATTAGATTAAAGGGTATCAAATCATGGCACAGGAAACGCGATATGATTTAGAAGACGTGTTGCCTTCTTTTGAAATGCATAACTACATGTTCAATCGCTCAATTAATGATTTGTCATTACCATCAAATCAGCCACCAGAATATGATCCAGCTGGATTAAGTAGAATTCAAACTAATGATGGTACTAACAGGGCATTGCCTTCAGTATTAGATCCATCATCTTTATTGTTAAACAACTTGGATAAACTTAAAAGGTTGAATTATTTACCCTTAAATATACAAATGGTGATAACGAGCTCACCACCACAATTTGACAAAGTTAATGAGAGGGCTAACCCATTGAGGCAATTCAGTCCAGGGGAAACAGTTCATGGTTATATTTTGATTGAAAATAAATCAAGTTTACCGATTCCATTTGAAATGTTTCTTGTATCATTAGAAGGTGAACAAACAATCGCCAATTCAAATTCAAAATCAAAATTAGTTACTCAATTTTTAAAAAGTTATGATCTTACAGCTTGTTATCATGATGGTTATATTACAGTTGCTTCTTCAAAAGGTGTAGAACGCGCTTTACAAAAAGATCAAACTGATGGATCAATGTTTGGGTTTTCTCCTGATAGATTCATTTTGCCCAATGCTAAACATAAAAAGTTCTTTTCATTTACTATACCAACATTATTATTAGACTCTATTTGTCCGCATCAATTACCTCAACACTTAATGACACCCCCTTCATTTGGTTGTGATACTAGAGCCTGTGATGGTAAAGCTTCACAAATTGAAATCAATGATTTATTAGGTTATGGGAGACTTGACAATTATGGTTCACCAATAAAAACAAACGATTTTTCACAAAATGGTCAATCTATATCATTTTATTTGCATGTTCAAGTTATTGGGAAAAATTATGATGATTTTTATAACAAACAATTTAACTTTAACTCCAGCGTTGAGAATGGTGAGGTATTGATCATTAAAGATTCTAAATATTACATTCGAATTAATACATCATTAGAGAAACCAGTATACCAAGAAGTTAATTATAATCAGTTTCCTTTAAAATCAACAAATGAACAAATTTCTTATGTTCAACGTTTAGTGGAGGATGAATTGCATACATTGCTGGAACGGAAAAATTTATCAGATATTGGTATAACAAGCCGATATGAACAAGATGTTATTATTGACAGAAACATTTCAGAATTAAAAAAGAATCCCAATCAACAAGATGGGGTAAATCAACGTCAAAATAAAACTGGGGATATATTATTACCTGTCACTGCAATTAAATCATCTAACAGTAACCATAAAGATTCAAATTATCATCATCGATTAAATGCAAAATTCACAAAAGATTTATTTACTAAAATTGATGGAGACTTGGTCATTGATATTGAAATGGAAAATGAAGCTCAAATGTATTCTATAACCCCAAGAGCATTGAGGGATATTTCATCAAGGGATTTGAAAGTACAACCAAATAGCTCATCAAGTTTACATATTCAAAAGAATATGAATCGTCTTGGGTCATCAACATCATTAACCAATTTTAGTTCATCTAACACAGCAAATTCATTAAAATCAATTAATTCAAATAGAAATGATAACATAGGTGAATTAACTTTTAGTTTAAAATTTACTCCAAAATCATCAAATACCAGTAATAATCATCATCCGTCATTACCTTCGAGTATTCAGTTAACACCTAATCTTAATACATATACTATTCAATCTGAAAAGCCAATGCCAATTACTTTTGATAATAATTACATGTATTCATCATCCACGTCATTACAAAATAAATTGAATAATTTAATTAAAAAATTTCAATTATACAAAAATCAATTAATAACTACATCAAAAGAGTTACATATTGGTATTAATAAACCAACTTTGGAAATTTGTGAATCTTTATCATCAATGCAATATTCAAATTCAATAGTTAAAAAAATTTTTCAATCCGATTCAATACCATTAGATTGGAATTATAATTCAATGGATGGAATTTATTATTGTTCATTTAGATATAATATATTATTAGAGAGGACTAAAAGTAGTAGAAATTCCCCATTTGAAATGCTTGGTTTAGTACCAAGTTTTCAATCTTGTCATTTATTAAGGGGGTATTTAATAGATTTAGAAGTTAATGTAAAAGGTTCAAAGGGTAAGAAAAAGGATGTTTTGAGTTTCCCAATTATCATTGATTAGTATTTGGTAAACGTTCCCGTATATAAATAAATTGTATATCTGTTTATAGGCATTTTTCATTAATATCCGCTCATTTACTGTGCTAAATTTAATTCGAAAAAGTTGACAAATGTTATATTACTCGCATAGCTTTATGTCTTCAAGTGCTTTCTTTGAATATATATATATATATATTTGTACACATGGTACAAACGATTTCACAATGATCGCATTTTGAAACTCACGTTATATTTGATAATAATGGGGCTCATATTTTAGTGGTACCAATATAACTAACTTACATGCACTATTGACAGTGTCCAACACTACGTTGGACAGCTTTTAAATTTGATACTTATTAGTTGGTATTGTTACTAAGTGCTTTAATAAAATTACTTTCAGTAATTGATTTCAATATATTAGTCATTGGGTTATACTGTGATGGTAATTAGAAAATAAAAAAACGTTATATATCATTAAAACTATCATGAGTCATTCTATTAATAATTAATGCCTTGATAATGGATGGAAAAAAATGTAAATTATTTGGATTCATAGCCGAAATTAGTGGATTTGTAAGCGAAGAGGGGATTTAAATTGTAAAATTCATCCCATTTTTGTCTCATTCAAAACAATGAATTCTGATATTTTATCCTATCTTTCTATCACTAGTGTATAATAAATATGTACTAGTTGATAGTGTCGTTTTAATAAGCTTCGATGTTCTGATATTTTGACATATTTCGTAAGATAAATTATTATGTGAGTCACAGAATTTTCCATGAAGGCATTATTTATGTTCTGTATATATAATAAAAGGTAGAGATAATTATTTAAATACTAGTCAGCTACTCGATAATAATATTATGGTTTTAACTATGTTAAAAATGATTGAAACATTACCTTCCTATGAATTACATGAACATGTACATCAAGCATCTTTAAATAAATTTTTAGATTCTAATGATGATTCTGATTATAATCTTATTCAAATTGATGTTCAATTGTATAATGATAGTTCTGGTGACCAATTTTATAAGCCTGGTGATGTTTTAAAGGGATGCTTAAGCATATATAATCCAACTTCAAAAAATTTATTAACGGACGGATTGATCATTTCATTAATTGGTGTTCAATCAATTACCAATATGATTGATCCAATGTTTCCCATTGCTATTGAAAAGAAAATCATTGATTTAACAGATTTGACAATTTTGGATTTGTTTATCCCATCGAAAATCGTTTTAAAAAGAGAATTTTCATTTGTTATTCCCACTCATCTTTTAGATGATTATTGTCCACACCAAATCCCCAGTCATTTACAATTACCACCTAGTGTTGGTAATTTCCCGAAAACTGATTTAATAACAACTGGACAAAGAATCAAATATGGAATTAAATTTCAATTATTACCATTGAAACAATTTAAGTTTATAGAGATTAATATATCTAATAAATGTGTATTATTTGATGAAATAAACTATTTGAAAACATTTGATCAATTGGAGCAAGTTAGAAAGATTGTAAAGAAAAAAATTGAATTATTAAATCAACGATCTCAATTAAAACAGATGGGAATACAGTGTTCAAGTGCGCAAAATGATATGATTTATTCAATTAATAGTAAATCAAAACAAGAACTTAATAAAGTGTTGAACATTAAAAATGTTGTTGGTAAATGCGATGAAAATTTTACTACAAGAATGACGAAAACATTTTCAACAAAGCTTTGCATCAGAACGGATTCTACGAAAATATTTGGAAGGTACTTATTAAGGAATATTTCCGTATCTGCAGTAATAGATCCAAAGAAGGAAGGTAATAATCTTACAATCCAATTTAGTACATTAGATAATAAAATTAAACCGCCGCCATTTAAATCAGTTAAGATCTGCCCAGTTCTTTATGTCGTAAATTATCAATCAAATTTTCCGATTCCAATTACATTTGATGAAGATTTTATTGAAAATGATGGGTTTTCTCTAGATAAAATGAAAGCACTTCGTGAAGAATTCAAATCATATAAGGAATCTTTGGAAAAACTTCAAGGTAATTTAAAATATTCACGCAATGATTTAGCTGAATTGAAAATGGCTAAAAGTTTATCAAATTTACATGCTCAAAAAATCAAGTTAAACGATAGTTTCAAAGCACATCAAGTTGAAGAAATTAAATGGGGTTTTTCTGATAATACACAAAATTGGCATTATCAATGTGATGTTGAATTAGATGTTAATTTTTTGATAGGAAGTAAATTTCAAAATTGTCATTTCGGAAGATTTTATTTGATACAAGTTGAAGTTATGCTAGGTAAATACACGTATAATTTAAATGGAAAAATAGTGTATCCAGGATCCAATTAAGATAAGTTCGTATTGAGTAACTTTTTTACGTCAGATACGTATTGCATTGCCGGTTTTGCTTATCGTAAATCCGATTAGACCCAATTGTATATTTTAAAAATGATCGTAACTGCTGATGATAAAAAAGAAAATTGCTATTTTCATTATACATCGGGTTTACACAAGATCGGGTACTATTTGTGGGGGGTGTGGTATTTGTTGTTATCGGGTTTTACACTTGTTCGAATTATTGGAATGTTAATTTAGATTTTTGTATAACCGCTCCTTATATGGTTTGCATCTTTTTTTTAAAAAAAAAAAAATCTCACATCACTTTTCATAAGGAAGAAAATTAACTACTATCCATTACTAATTTTTTTCACTGCAGCAAAATTAAGTAACAGCGCATCAAGCATAGGAGAAAGAATTATTATTTAATTGATACTTTATTGTAAGACATTTGCTCAAGGAAAGATGGCAATTTATATGAATATGGCACTTATTAATGAAGCAAACTTTTGTTTAACGTCATCTATATGAAATATGATTTTGAACCGCATAACAATTCATTTCAAGTAAAAAAGATAGCTTGAACAGATTTGAAACATAAATTTGAAACATATATCTTACGCAATTTACCCGGTAGCTATTTTGTCCTCTATATAATTCACTAACCTAATTTTGAAAATAAATTATTTATGCATATTTAAGCGGGGCTGCATTTTTTTTTTTATAAGTATACAAATCAGGCACCAAAAGTAAAACCATCTTATTAAAAAAGGTATAAAAAGAGTAAGTTCCGCACCCTAATAGTCTATCAATACAAGATGTATTTTTCAATTTTCGGAGGTAAATACCAACAATTCTTAGTCAATTGCAAACTCAGTAGTGAGTTGTTAATTCAACTATGAAAAAAGGACTCAATTGTGTTTATGAGTATGATCCAACAAAATACTGGGATTCTTTAGGGGATGAAGAGGAGGCTAAAGTCAATGGTCACTTTTTTACATCACAACATCAACCGGTGGTAATTTCAAACAACGATAATATTGATTTGTTAAGCTTTACCCCATTAACTACAAATGGTGAAAATTATATACCCAAGAACTTAGATTCAATCTATAAGTCACAATTACCACCATTACCAAGCATCGAAACCAATATAGGTGAAATTGATACTGTTGCACAACAGCTAAACTATATCAATCATAACAATGAAGATTTGTATGATAATAATAGTATGCATCAAAAGTCGATTCCTTATAGCCCGGAAGAAAAGGTAAACAGTAACATAAATGGAAAAGAGATTGAAATTAAAAGTGAATATGATGCTGATAATGACGTTAATAATAACGATAAATTTTCAAATGATGATATTAATAATTTAAATGAAAGTAGGGAAGAAATATTAGTATCACGAGATAATTTAATTAATCAATCGGAGGAAATCGATGGTTATAAACAATTAACACAAAATGAAATTCGTATTGCTTTAAAAGAAATTAGTCAAGTTTATGCTGAAAAAATTTCAGAATTAGAAACAGAACAACCATCATGGAAGGCACAAGTTGAACATACTAAACCACGTAAATCTGTTAAAAAATATAAACCAAGGAGAAAACGTTTTAACAAAGTTTCATTAAAATGCCCGGTTGAAGGATGTCCATATGATGGGTTGTTTAAAACTGTTGATTATGCGAAAAGACACATTAAGGAACAGCATGGTGGGGGTTACAACTCATATTTATGTTCCGGTGTTGATGAAAATGGTAAATCATGGGGTTGCGGTAAAACTTTCAAAAGATTGTACCAACTACATAACCATTGGAAGGGTATTAGGTCTCAAAAAACATGTCACGCTCCTCGCGAATTAATTCCGTATTCGAAGAGGTAATATTACAGCTGATTTATGCTAACGATACATATTTGAGAATTTGGGCTATAAAAAATTTATTAAAATAAATAAATATTAACACTTGTATTTGTAATTTATAAACTTTGTGTGTACTATTAAACGGATTGTTTGGTTGTTTAATTGTTTGGTTGTTTGGATTTTGGGTTTTGGGTTTTGGGTTTTGGGTTTTGGGTTTTTTTTTTGTTTACTAAAAATTTTGCGATAGATGTTGTTGGGTTGAATGAGTAAGGCAACGAACAATTTAAGTGTTGCATGAATACCATAATAAGCATTCTAAAAAAAACTCGTTCGATCTAGCAACAACGTTTAAAATTATATAATAAATTATCGTATGAAGGACGGTTATTGTAAGGTACATTCTTGTTGCAATAGTTAATGAAAATAATTTCAAGAGTATGTTTGGATTTTGAACTGTCAATCTAACGGCGGAAAAGAAATAGCACAGCAAATTAGGAGGTCCCCAAGTACCGAGCTGTGTGTAGATGTGCGTATCTTCACTGCAAGCATGTGGAAAAGTGATCTTTTCACGCCACCCACATTGCTATTGTACCTGCATATGCAACTGAATCTTAAAATATTATCACATATTTTCGGGTAACTGAACGTCATTAATGTTGAGATTCGGCAGAAATTACCACTTTGGGTGTTTGTTGCGCTCGCCCTTTTGAGACTTGGAAGTTTGTTTTGCTGAGCAATCTAGTTCCCACGTTGCATTTAGTTGCAATTTTTAATCACAGTTATGTATACATGTGCATATAAGTGTTCAACAAGCGCTGAAGGTGATAATACTGTTTACTTGTAATTATGTTTATCCAGGGATAAACATTCATACACAGAGCGCATTTAACGGTAACCTTCAACGGTTATAAATTAAACAACCACGTTGTTGAAACACGTGCAGGACTCTATAAAAACAAGTTACTTTCCCATGCTGTAATAAACCCTCTTTATATTTATTGATATATAATTATATAATCGCTCGTTATGTTATTACAAACTGTTTTGTTCACACTCATTTCACAAGCTCATGCTTTTTTAAACCAAGTAGAAGTTGATGGTTTTAATTTTGAAAACTTTGGAATGTCAGGTTATGGGTTTGTTCCTGCAAATGCCGTTGATAAATATGGTGATTCCATCTCCTTTGGGTCTTCAGTCGCAGCTCAGGATATTACTATTGATGATGACGGTGTTTATCATTTCACTGCCTTTGGTTTACCTGACAGAGGTTACAATGTCGTTGGTACTATTAACGCTCTTTCCAGAATTCACAAATTCACCGTTGATTACACACCAAAAAATGAATCAATGAACCAAAACATCATTTGGAATTACCAAGATACTATCCTTTTAAAAGATATGAGCGGTCAAAGTTTCACAGGTTTAGATGCTAACACCACTGTTGAATGGAATGGTAAACAATTACCTGCTGTTACTTACCATGGTGACGGTTGGGGTAACAATTTAAATTCTACCACTACTACTACTGCACTCACTTTAGATGCTGAAGGTCTTACCTTAATTGATGGTGACATTTCTAATGGGTTTTGGATTTCTGATGAGTATGGTCCTTCTATTTATAAATTCAATAAAGATGGTAAGATGGTTGATTATATCCAAGCACCTGATGCTATTCTTCCTCACACTGGTAATAATATCAATTTCTCCTCTGATAACACTCCTGATTGGGATACTGGGTTTAAACCACTAGTTGATGATTCTGGTAGAACAACCAATAAAGGTTATGAAGGTGTTGATCTTTCCCCAGATGGTAAATACCTTTATGCTTTATTGCAAAGTGCTACCATTCAAGACGGTGGTGACAATTCAAAAAGTGCAATGAACAGTAGATTGACCAAATATGATATTTCTGGTGATATCCCTGTTCAAGTTGGTGAATATGTTGTGGTTTTACCAACTTATCAAGTAATGGATGGAAGTAAATTAAAAACAAAAACTGCATCCCAATCTGAATTGTTAGTTATATCCGAAGATATCATCTTAGTTTTACCAAGAGATTCTAACTTAGGTCATGGTGGTGATGATGGTACCAAATCTGTTTTTAAGGATGTTGATATCTGGTCTTTGAAAAATGCTGATAATATTATGGGTCAATATGATGGTTTAGGTGATCAAATTTCAGATGATGAAGTTTTAAAATCAGGTATTACCCCAGCAACACATTATTCATTTATTAAATTAATTGATGATAGTCAATTAGCTAATTTTGGTTTACATAATGGTGGTAATGCAGATGCAACTTTATTAAATGAAAAATGGGAAGGTATGACATTAATCCCTGTCCAATGTACTGAAGATGAATATTTTATTTTATTAGTTTCTGATAATGATTATAAGACTACTGAAGGTAGACTTGATGGTGGTAAAATTCAATATGATGCAGGTATTAATGTTGATAACCAATCCATTATGTTTCATGTAAAACTACCAAATTTACCACATGGTTCTACTTGTATTAATTTAGGTTCTTCCTCTTCTTCTTCTTCAATTGAAAAAAGTACCACTATTTCTACAATTGCTATTTCTACTCCTTTGTCAGCAACTGTTAGTTCAAGTTTATCTGAAAATGTATCTGTTTCTTCATCAGTGACTCTTTCAACAGCTCCAGAATTGACCGCTTTAGCCATTTATGATTCTAAAATTGCAACACCAATATACATTTGGTCAGGTTCTTCCACTTTAACTAAAACTTTGACTTTTACAGACAACATTTTAGATGTCCCAGTTGGTGGCCTTTATCCAAGAGAAGAAACAATTCAGCAAACTGTTGTTATTATTCCAACCCCTACTGCAACTGGTCACAGTGGCTCTGTCACTACTACTGCTGTTATTCAAATGACTGAACTGTTATCCAATGGTGAAATCAAGATTGTCGATGTTACCCTAGTTGAAACACCAACTGGTACAAACGGTGCTAATGTTGTTATTAGTGATAATAATACATCAGCTAGTTCCAATGCAGGTATAACTGCTACTGTTGGTATTGTCTCTAGCTCTGTCTCTGACTCTGACTCTAATACTCACTTTTCCATGAGCACTGTTACTACTGTTATTGATGGCAAAACCATTATTACTTCTGTTCCATGTGACACTTCCAGTTTTGTTGCTGCTGAATCATCCACTATTGTCACTGAGGTCGATGGTAGTGCTAGTATCACTGTAATTCCAAATGATACTGACACAGCTTCTATAATTTCTGCCTCCTCAGTTGATTTCAAAACCGGTGCAATGGACAAATCAGTTTCTTCTGAACCAAGTGCAAAGCCAGAATTTTCAACTTACCAAGCTGGTGCACCAGCAAACCAAGTAGGTTTTACTGCTGGTTTACTTGCTCTTGCTGCTTTCCTCATTTAAGACTGGTGTGATTTATTTATTCATTAATCTGTATGATGATCGGGATTATTCGTTCAGATTCAATACTTATGTTTTTTATAATAATATTAGCTCGGCTTAAGTATATCCCCTTTAATTTATTGTAGCAATCCAGATGGACATTGCTGATTTGTTTGCTATGTACCGAATAAAAAGGCGGGCGTGAAACAACACATTTGCCAACCATTTTCAAATGCTCATTGGAATGTTCAACGGCTCTTGCCAAAAATATCAAGCATGGTCTAATTTATTCCAAGGTTTTACAAACAAGATTGTAAGATTAAATGTGAAAGAAAATGGTCATAGAATATGTGGTGTAATTTAATAGTGAGCCATAAAGATGCCCTTTTACGGAAATAGGAGGGTGTAATGCAAGCCGCAGAAACGCAGAAACGGGTAAAAAAGTTATTTTTAACTGCATCTAAATTTGTGCATACATAATAATCTCAGATCTAAGTCTGATACACATTACAATCAATATGCAAACCAAAATTGATGCAAACTTATGTAAACAAAATATTAGTAAGTTTCCAGCTATTAATATTTCACAAGGAAGATATACGATTTTACGTAACAAATACTACTAGCGCGGTAATACCAATTCAAGTATTTTCATTTTTATAGATTGACAATAGGCCACATGCAAACCCGATTGTCATATCCTGAACGGAGTTAGGTGATCCAACAATTTTTGAAATATTTAATTTTGGTCACGTGTGGATCACGTGATTTTGTAGTTTTTTTAGAGGGCTTAACCCTCACAAAAAATTCTAACATTATATATTTTTTTCTCGTTGAGAAATTTTTCATTTTGAAGATTTTGGATTCTTCTCTTTAAGGACTAGTCTGCAGTTTTATTTGCTTAAAGAGTGATTATTCCAAAATGTCTACTGAATCTGCTTTATCTTACGCTGCTATCATTTTAGCTGACTCTGACTTAGAAGTTTCTTCTGAAAACTTATTAAAGTTAACCTCAACTGCTGCCATTGAAATCGATGCTATCTGGGGTTCCATTTACGCTAAGGCTTTAGAAGGTAAGGACTTACCAGCTTTATTAGCTAACTTCAATGTTTCTGCTGCTCCAGCTGCTGCTGGTGCCGCTGCTGGTGGTGCTGCTGCCGCTGCTGGTGAAGAAGCTGCTGAAGAAGTTGTTGAAGAAGCCAAGGAAGAATCCGATGATGACATGGGTTTCGGTTTATTCGATTAAACGTGTTGGTTTATAATTTATATTACAAATTTAATAAAAATCTACAAACTTCTCAAATACTACTCATAAACTTTAATTTCAAAATTAAAAGATTAAAGTAAATTGAACTAAATTGAAATGTTATAATCATTTACATATATGTATATCTTTTTTTCTTCAAGGTTGTATATTATTTTGATTGTTAAACCTTCTTTTTTTGAACCATTAAAATGTTAGCTATCGTTACTAACTTTTTTTTTATAAACTTTTTTTTAATTGTAGATCTGAAAAATGATTCATGATATATTTTCAAGAATCAACTAATATAGTAGTGTAACAATATTTTCAAATAAACTGTAAAATAGTAAATTAATCTTAACAGTAAATCAAACAAATATTAATAAAATATGTATGTATGCGTTTCCAAAAAAAAAAAAAAACATTTAAATCAATCATTAATAGTAAAATTCTAATCAATTAATTATCTACAGTTGACAGAAAATGTCAATTACATTACAAAGTTGGTGGTAAACTCATTAATAAAATGTGATTATCAAAGTTTAAAACAGTTGTTATTAATTTATATAATACTTAGTTTAAGGTACTTATTTCTTCTTTTCAGCTTCGGCTTCGGCTCTTTCAGCAGCTCTCTTTTGTCTGATACCTTGGTATCTGGCTTCTGATCTAGCTAATCTTAAGGTTCTGTAAGCAGTTTGTTCTGGGACAACAACGGCTCTTGGAGCAGATTCAACAGCTGGTTGTTCAACTGGGAAAGCAGTAGCAACGGAAACTTGGGCTTCTTCACCGGTGGCCTTGTTAGCCTTACCGAAAACAATGATAGATTCCTTGTATTTTAATAATCTGGCAACGTTAGCGTCGAAAGTTTCAGTAGACTTGTTAACTCTTCTCTTGTCAACGGCAATACCAACAGTTTGAGCGTATTTTGGATCTAAAGAAGCAGCCTTTAATTCAGCTAAAGTGAAACCTCTACCTTGTCTAACCTTTCTGTTGTACTTGACAGTTGGACATCTGACAACTGGTCTTAATAAGTCAACTGGCTTTGGAGCGTACTTGGCAGCCTTGGCAGCTCTAGCATCTCTTCTGGAGTGCTTCTTACCGGCTTGGTCCAAGTGAACTCTGACTCTTTCTTGCCAGAGCTTTCTGAAGTGGTTCTTAAGAAGTGGTTGGTTCTTAGAGATAGCCATTTTTGATTATACTTAATATCAGATGAAAACTGGTGGGTTTCACTTTCTAAAATTTTAAATTTTTCATTAAAATTGTCAATGGTTATTTTTTTGTTTGCGTCCTTTTTGAATTGGATTTTTTTTTTTTAATGTAAAAAATGTGACTTGGTTTTCCTAATTTGGATTTTCACCCTCACACCGCACTTTTTTCTTATTAATTTTTTTTTCAAATTCAATATTTTTTTCAAGTCGCACAAACAAAAAAATTAAAAAAATAGGAAAGAAAAATTTCAACTTCCACTTATTTGGATTATTCAACCTTTGAAAGTATTCAAGCAATGTCTGAAATTCAAAAGGTCGCTGAAATCAAGTCTGTCCAAACCTTCGGTAAGAAGAAGAACGCTACTGCTGTTGCTCACGTTAAGGCCGGTAAGGGTTTAATCAAGGTTAACGGTGCTCCAATCACCCTTGTCCAACCAGAAATCTTAAGACACAAGGTTTACGAACCATTATTATTAGTTGGTTTAGACAAGTTCCAAGGTTTAGACATTAGAATCAAGGTCACTGGTGGTGGTCACGTTTCTCAAGTTTACGCCATTAGACAAGCCATTGCTAAGGGTTTGATTGCATACACTGCTAAGTACGTTGACGAATCTTCCAAGAACGAATTAAAGAAGATCTTCGCCGCTTACGACAGAACCTTATTAATTGCCGATGCCAGAAGAATGGAACCAAAGAAGTTCGGTGGTCGTGGTGCCAGAGCCAGATTCCAAAAGTCTTACCGTTAAGTCATCCAAGCTATATTATATATATATATATTTATATGTGCTAGTGTTGCGCGTTGCTGTATATCTTTAAAATAAAAGAAATAATAAATAACATTTTACTTGTCGTTGTCATTGTCATTGGCATTGTAGAAGCTTTGAGTATCGTAAAAGATATGAGATTGATTGAATACAGTGAAATGTGAAAAAAAAAAATTGCCAAGTAGCAAATAATAGTTTCAATGTTATAAGTAATTTTGTCACTTAGTTATTCATCTTATTAGTACTGTATGGTGATGTTATATGGAGTCTTTATGTCATTTTTATTAACGTTGTATCTAATTTGGGAATTCTAATAAATTTAGTTCTCATGCAAAAATATCTGTTTAATTGTTATTATCGATATATGCATATATATTTTAATATAATGCTATTTCAGTACCTTTTGTGAAGTTTCCCATAGTTAATTTGTATTTTTTTACATTTATTTTACATTTAACTTACTGAGCATATTGTTTGGCATATGATTTGTTTGACATGTGATATATTTTTACAATTGCTATTTCAATAATGTTTTTTTGTATCAACTTATGTTAATGTTTAGATTGTCTAATCATTCCACTCACTACCAGTAATCATTTGAAGATCCCATAAAACTTTGGTTTCTTTTTCCTAAATATCTTATCACATGATTACGTAATTTTGACTTGGGAATCGACTCGGTTAATTTTTCACAATTGACATAATATGACTATTTAAAGTGATTATTTTCCACTTTGAACTCTCTCTTCTTTTAATAAAACTACTAAACATCTCCAATGAGCCAAGACGCCCTTTCCCCAGCCCACAGAGCCATGGTCTCTGAACACTTAAAAGACACTGATCCTGAAGTCGCCGGTATCATCAGTGACGAAATCTCCAGACAAAAGCACTCCATCGATTTAATTGCTTCTGAAAACTTCACCTCCACTGCTGTTTTCGACGCCTTGGGAACCCCAATGTGTAACAAGTACTCTGAAGGTTACCCAGGTGCCAGATACTACGGTGGTAACGAGCACATTGACAGAATCGAATTATTATGTCAAGCTAGAGCTTTAAAGGCTTTCAACTTAGATCCTGAAAAGTGGGGTGTTAATGTCCAAACTTTATCTGGTTCTCCAGCCAATTTACAAGTTTATCAAGCTATCATGAAGCCTCATGACAGATTAATGGGTTTGGATTTACCTCACGGTGGTCATTTATCTCATGGTTATCAAACTGATACCAGGAAGATTTCAGCCGTTTCTACTTATTTCGAAACCATGCCTTACAGAGTCGATTTAGAAACTGGTTTGATTGACTATGATATGCTTGAAAAGACTGCTGTCTTATTCAGACCAAAGACTTTAGTTGCTGGTACTTCTGCTTACTGTAGATTAATTGATTACAAGAGAATGAGAGAAATCGCTGACAAGGTTGGTGCATACTTAGTTGTTGATATGGCTCATATTTCTGGTTTAATTGCCGCTGGTGTTATCCCATCTCCATTTGAATACGCTGATATTGTCACCACTACTACCCATAAATCCTTAAGAGGTCCAAGAGGTGCCATGATCTTCTTCAGAAAGGGTATTAGATCAATCAACCCAAAGACTGGTAAGGAAATTTACTATGATTTAGAAAACCCAATTAACTTCTCTGTTTTCCCAGGTCACCAAGGTGGTCCACATAACCATACCATTGCTGCTTTAGCTACTGCTTTGAAACAAGCTAATACTCCTGAATTCAAGGAATACCAAGAACAAGTTTTAAAGAATGCCAAGGCTTTAGAATCTCAATTCAAGAAGTTAGGTTACAACTTAGTTTCCAATGGTACTGATTCCCATATGGTTTTAGTTTCCTTAAAGGACAAGGGTATTGATGGTGCTAGAATCGAAGCCGTTTGTGAAAAGATTAACATTGCTTTGAACAAGAACTCTATCCCAGGTGATAAATCTGCCTTAGTCCCAGGTGGTGTTAGAATTGGTGCTCCAGCTATGACTACCAGAGGTGCTTCTGAAGAAGATTTCATCAGAATTGTCAACTACATTGATACTACTGTTAAATACGCCAAGAAGGTCCAATCTGAATTACCAACTGATGGTAACAAGTTAAAGGATTTCAAGAAGAAGATCGCTGAAGGTTCAAGCGAATTAGATGACTTAAAGAAGGAAGTTAGTGAATGGGCTGGTAATTTCCCATTATCTACTTAATTAATTGCCAATTTTACATAGTTTTAGATTTTTATTGATTTAATGATTATATCTCTCCATGTTGCTTCTATAGATCACAAACACTTTTAATAAGAAAAATAAAATAAAATAAAATAAAAAAATGTATGCTTACAAGTTTGATTGTATCTTTAATTACCATTTCCCCCTAATAATCTAATGAATTATACCGATACTTTAAATGTCCAAATTGGTATGCTTTCTTTAGGAGATGATGAGAATAACGAACAATTGGATCAACGAGGAAACTATCAACAAATGAAAGATCGAAGAATTTTAAACGTTTCATCGCTTAGTTTACCTATGGTAACAGTTTATGATTTAGATAGGATTATTGGACCAATTAAATTCAGGGGTTATTCAAATTATGAGCATATTAAAAAGGAACTGTTTAGTAATCTGTCAATGACTCCTGGGTATAATCATTTAATTAAAATATTCAATGAAGAAATATCTCAAGATCCAAATAAACTAATTGAAGAAAATTGGATAATAGATAAAAGTATTTCCCCAATTGATCATTTAACTTATTATAACAATTTAGATAATGTTTGCAAAGAATGGTTAATTGAATATGCATTAAGTTTACAACCTAATTTACAAAATAAAATAAGGTCTCAATTTTTAAAATTGTCAACATTTAAAATATTCAATGGTATAATAAGTAATCAAAGTATGACTGATCAATTAAAGGAATTATTACCATTATTAATTAATAATGACCAAATATTAGAATATAAATCAAAGGGATATTTATCTTATGTTACCTTCTTAGATCATTTAACTGATGTCATTGATCATTTTAACAATGGTAAATGTTCCAATCCTTATAAAACGATATTAATGTTAACTATGGCTGTTAGAGGTATGGATCATGATATATTAATGAGATTCGGTGATACTATGGGAGATTTCATTAATGAATTCCCTGATTTCACTGCTGGGGATTTGGCATCATATTTAAAACATAATGGTTTGTGTTAATTTGTGCGCAGTGTTTGTAGTAATTTTATATATGTCTCTGAAATGCTACTGTGTAGTTTTGAGAGGTCAAAACTAGAAAAATTGTATAATATTTATAAAAAATTATAAAAAACTTAATAAAAATAATGCTGAGCATACCCGAATTTCAATCAACTTTAATATTAAAGTTTTTATTTTTTTACTTTTAATGAACCAGTAGATAACTATTCGATTGAGATTTTCTTTTTTATTATTTTAAAATATTTTAAAGCTATTTTGGTGTACATTAAAACGGTATAATATGGCTTTTTATTATAAAAAAAATATGACATATTTTTGAGTTGTAAAAAAGGGAATATTTAAGTTTTATTAAAATTCAATTAATTAATTTTTGCCACCCGTTACTTCTTCTTTATACCAACTTAATATAAGTGTGTATGATGACCATGTTATGCCTTTATTTTGACTGCTACGTACGTAGGTGGTCGAGGTATAACGTTCCGAAGGTTTCTAAATGAGCAAATACTAATAATAAATACCAGTTGAACCCTCCCAATTAATAAGGTAAATTAATTGGAAATTTCGGGGGTAAAGAGGTTTAAATGAAGATCCCTTGATTAGTTTCCTATGTTATGAAAATGATTGCGTCCTGCAGATTTGCTTTCTAATAATAACGATGGAGCTAATTATTGGTGAGATCATTTATTATAATTGGTGGTGATAAGTTTTTGATAAAGTGTTGAAGTATACTAAGGGAATGTGTCCTGCAGATTTGCATTCTCTTAAAAAACAGATATGCTTTTGACAAAATGAGATCAGATGCAATATTATCAAAGTTACTGAATATAAATGGTTGCTCATTATTGCCATTTTATAAAAAGTTGATTAATTTCCAAGTTCTTGCCATGCTCTATTACAATTATCTATTTACTTCAATTAATTACAATATTAGAATTGAATATAGGTTTTTATTTTATTTACAAAGGGTTATTAATCAATTTTTTTGCTGATTATCTCAATAGGTCAAATTGTTTTAGCAACAGACAACCATTCTTGCTGCTAGTTTAAGTAACATCATTAAATTTACTTTTCAAATCCAGATAATTAGGGACCAATGTCAATTGTCATATCATAATCAAAGTTGACTGACTGGTTTCCATTACTTTGTTAGCCATTTTTGTTTGATTTAAATTTAATTTATCAATTGACTAGTTTTATTCATTTAATAGCAATCTATCAATTTATCAGCTTTATTTTAAGATATTAGACAGTTATAAATAATGAACCAAATTACTCCCTAATGGCAACATCAACTAGCATATCAATTAGGATATAATTACTGAGAATTGCCGAAAATAAAAAACAACAACCCCCAATTCCAGATATATTATAAATCAATTATTTGATGATCTACAATTATTAATATTTAATAGATAGCAATTTAAAAGTGATTAATAACCAGTTAACATCATTTTAATTCTATTATCAAAAAGTATTCAAAATTGAAAAGACAATATAATTTATCAATTGATATTATATCAATCATTATTATTATACTACATCAGCGTTCAATTATATATGAATTTATCATCATTAAAGAGTTTGATTTACTCTTATTATTGCCATATATCTTAGCATCAATAATGTGATCATTGTGTAATTAGCTTTTCAATGATTAATTAGAATGGATCCTTGCATTATGCGGATTTGCATTCAAAAAATGAAAGAGAAGATTTCACTTGATGAGACCATGGTTGCAATAGGATATTGGTTATATTTTGTCATTTTGAAATTGTGTTGCTCAGTTTAAGTTTTCCAATTCAATTTAATGAGATTATTAAATATGCATAATTATATTTGCTTTTGACTTTGCTACTCTAGAACCAATTGATATCTATTAAATATTTAAATGCTTGATGTGATATTTAAATTACTTATAACATTGATCAATTATCCATTAATTATAGTCAATTTGATTTGTTTTATGAAAGATTCAATCATAGGTAATATAAATCGTTTTATTAATACTAATATGCATTCAATTAATTTAGCTGTGTTTTTTCTTGTCCCAATCAATTGATATCCAATATTGATATGTTTTTTAATCAAGTATCAGCCAGTGAAGTAAACAGCATTTTAAGTTGCCAGTCATTCTCATATAATGAATCAATTGCTTTTTTGTTTCAATGGATATCAATCACTTATAAATTAACGTTATTAGAATTGCATCAACTATTACTATTCATTAATATTTTAAATCCATTACAAAGCAATTGTACTTTTCATGTTATTAATAAGATGATTATTCAAATATGTTAAAGCATTCAATATTGAAGAATAAATGTAATTTATCAATTGAAATTATATCAATTATTAATAAGTTAATAAAATTGCATCATAAAAGGATCATTTATTACTATTCATTAATATTTCAACATCATTACCAAGCAATTGAGCATTTGTAATTTCATGATCATGTAATTAATTGATTGATTGAGGTGATTATTAACAATCCTTGGCATCTCAATATCATTATTTGGTGTTTTGACCAATTGTTCAAGATAACTTCAATATTTGGTATGATTTAGTTCATCTATTAGTGGTATTTAATTAGATGTGAATGATTGTTGGTTTTGAGCTAGATTAATTAATAATTTAAAAGTTGGTTATTATCTATTATGAGAAAAGTTTATATTATTGAAATATAGGTTTTATTAGAAAGAAAATATTAGTGTTTTTTGTTAATTTTATAAATTTAATAGAAGTTTTGAATGTATTTCTAAATGATTTAGTCATTCCAATAAATTATTATATGTTTTGTTTAATCATTATTGATATATAAATAATTAACTATCTTGATTACTCTTGTAAATGTTTTGATGTTAATGAATTTAAGATATGATAATATAAATCTCAATAGAGTAAGATTGTAATAATAAATGCTTTGTTTTAATCGTTAAAAAATGCTCGTATAATGCTCAGCAATACTATTTTTTCAAAGTTAATCTGCCTATTTTAATTTTTTTATTAATCTATTCTCTATATGTAAATATTTAAACTTTGGGTGAATATAGAAAACCTCTCGGTATAATTAAAAGTGGGGTAACTTTTAAAATAACTCCACTATTTCAGCTGATTTTAAAATATTCAAAAAAACGTTGAAGGTTAAATTAATTAATTTAAACTACTCCGGGGCTTCACCAGCTCGAGACCGGAAATTATCGATAAATATCCGGTAATAGTAATAATTACTAGGGGTTATTTCTTCTACTACTATTAATTTTACTGCGCTCGGTGATGTTTGTTTGATAAGGAGGAAAAAATTTTCGTAAAAATAAAAAAACCCCCTACCCTAATAAGCTATACATACTAAGTAATCTATATAATAACCAATAACCATCTTAACCTTTTATATTACCATCATATTGTATTGTATTAAGCTTCTTATTATTTTTCCAAGCTCTCCAATTTTCATTTTCTTCCTTTTGATTTTTTTTTTTTTGGTTCGAAAACCAAATAGAAATAAATGCTCATGCTGTACTCGATGATCCAACTATTTTGATATAATAAAATTGATAAAACATCAATTAATATCACCCGTACCATTAAACGGCTGGGGTCAATGAGGGCTCGACAGTGCCTGCTCAATAAGGTTTAGTTCACTAACTACCTTGCGAGCTCTAGCACCACCTGAAACCGCCTACTGGGAACTCCATCAACCAGAACCTGTGTACCAATGGGTAACTGTTAACATCGACTTCGGCAGCCAGTAGGTATGGGGGGTCTGAATTGACCCCTAATAATTACGGTGGGGGTACACGACTTGCCACCGCCCAATGCCCAACACACACACGGGACTTACGTGGGATTTGTGCCAACAACACGGGTCGGTCGTTGGCTCATGATGATTTCACCCTCAAACCAGGAAATCTATATCGTCCGTGAAATCGCTCTGGGAGCCTGCATTCCCCCAATCAGCTTTTGTCCTGGTCCCCGGGATCATCGAGTCCAGCATGAACTCAACCCATAACAGCTATTGTGGTGTATACTGTAGGGTTCTATAAAGAAAGAAAGAAAATGTGATGATAAGAAGGCAAACTATTTTTTTTTTTGCCTTTCTGAAATGTAAACAATCGGAGTTGTGGCAAATTGGGTGTATCGAGATACATTGATATAAAGGTTATGTTATGGGTATCATTTTAAAGCTTGTAATTTACTGATGATGGGAATGTTTGTCCGAAGGTAATAGATATATTTACAATACCCGTTATATTAGGATTAATATTAAAGTATTTTCTCCGGGTGGCTAATTTTTTTCTTAATTGAGCTTAATTGAAAGATGTAAATTGCCGTTTTGAATAACTCACACTGTGTTCTATATATATAACTGAAAAAATAACCATTTTATAGAGTTGAATTATCTCTACAACGTGATGTAATTTTTAATGTATAAAGTGCTCATGATATGTAAGGTTTAATACAATTTTACATTTTTAAAAAAGATGGCATTTGATTTGGTTAATTGAACTGCAATTGCAATTAGTATAACTAAAAAAATAATTTACTTTTAATAATTTAAAAGTTTTTATAATGTTAAGATACTATTAGAATTCAATTACCATTATGCAACTAATTTATATTAAATTTATATTTAAATGTATAATGCTAAAAGACATGGAGTGTACTAAAAATTTAATTAATATTTCAATATCAAATATAATTAGCTTACACTATATACCAAGGTTAAATACATAAGATTAATTTAAATTTGAATATATTTAAATATTAATTAGAATTCATGTAAATAGTCATTATTGTGTAAAAATTATTATTTTGATTAATTATAATTCCTCTCTTCTGTCTTATATTTCTTTAATATATAATTCTATCAAAGTTATTTGTTTGGAATTATTAACATTGTTTGATAGATTTTAATGGGTTCAAAAATGATGTTTTTGACAAATTTTTGACTTTTTTTTAACAGTTCATTAAATAAAATACATTATTAAAGGAATAAAAAAAAAATATTATTATTATAGTTATATATTTACAGAGGCATTTAATGATATGAAAAAAATAAGGAGTGGTAGTAATAACAATAGCATAAGATATAAAAAAATAAAATAAAGTAAAGTATAAAAAAAAAAAAAAATTAAAGGATCCAACCTCTATTTTCAACTTCTTTAAAAGTTGGTACAACTTCACCTGCACCTAATTTACCTGCCATTTTACCAGCTGCTAAATTACCGAATTTAATAGCTGTTTCTAAATCATTAGTTTTGAATAATTCTAAAGTGAACCCACCTAAGAATGTATCACCACAACCTGTTGTATCAACAATTTCTTCTTCATCTAAATCTAAACTTGGGACATAACCATAATTGAATTTCCCTGATTGTGAGAATAAAATCCCATTACCACCCATAGTTATAATTAATGTTGGCTTTGTTAACATTGTACGTAATTTAGTTAAAATACCAATATATTCAATAACGAAATCTTGAACATCTTCATTAGGTTCAAAATGTGAAATATCCTTTAATAAACTTAATGGTGTTTTATCAGGGTTAGGATGATAATGTTTAACAATGTCTTTAGCTTCAACTTCATTAACAATGACATAATTAGAAAGATGAAGTGAATTCAATTGATTTTCATCAAAGGCAATTAATGGTGATGGGTTGTAAATAGTTGTTATATTTGAATTATAAGATGAAAGAAATGAAATAACTCTATGTGGGTTTGGGAATTCATTTTGTAAAATAACGAATTCCTTTGTGTAATCAATTTCATTTTGGATAAGACTTGGATCATTTAAATATGATTTTGCAGCCATATTTAAATATGAGTTTCTAGCACTTGAATCATTAGAAGCTAAATTTAAATGGGATCTAGTTGCTAAATTTAAATCACTACCAGGAGTTGACCCGAAAAATGATCCAACTCTTGGAGCTGGGTATGTTAAAGTTTCCATTTTAGGAACAGAAGCATGAGCTCCTAACCCAGAAGGTAAAGTATCCTCATCATTAGCACCAGTTTGTGAAATCCTAAACCCATTTGCAGGTGGTTTAGCTGATTTATAAGCATCACTATTATCATAATCCGCGTTAATACTTGGATGATGAATGAATGAACCATTTCTATTAACTAATCCAACTTGTGATGAACTAGCTGAATTGGATAATCTAGAAGCAGCTTTATTAAGAGAAGCTTGTGATCCATGAGAATGGATATGAGATGGTTGATGACCTGAAATATCCATTGTCTTTGCCATTTCTTCATTATTAAGTGGTTTTGTTGAATGAGAATGCAAATTTGAGGCCAAATGTGGGGCATGTATTGCATTGGTAAGTTGAGCTTTATGGAAAAGAGATTTAAGAGTCTCATCAGTTGGGTTCACGGTATCATTGGCCCCACCAATAATGAGGATCCTATTCTGCCCCCCAGTTTCCACAGTGATTAAGGCTGTTCCGGTGGAAACGTTGGGTATTTTCTTCACCAATGATGTATCCACTGCATTTTTCTTTAAACATTGGAGAAATCTTTCCCCAACATCATCATCACCAACAGCTCCTAAAAGCCCCACGACTAATCTTTGTTGATCTTGTGGTGAACGGAGTCTTGCAACTGCCAAAGCCTCGTTGAACCCCTTGCCACCTAAACTGCGACGCAGTGTTTCCCCACGCAGCGTCTCGCCGGCACGTGGTGCAACTGACGTGTATGCGACAATATCCTCGTTTAATGAACCAATGACAGTGATGGGCATTTTAATTAATGAGAAAGTGGTGTTAATAATGTATGACGTCTGAGAAAAATATATAAACTTATCAAACAAGAACAAGAAGGGTCTTATTATTTTGACATGCATTACGTAAGCAATAGGTAT
The DNA here is from genome assembly GCA_030563185.1 of Saturnispora sanitii. Taxonomy (NCBI): domain Eukaryota; kingdom Fungi; phylum Ascomycota; class Pichiomycetes; order Pichiales; family Pichiaceae; genus Saturnispora; species Saturnispora sanitii. The sequence continues at coordinate 157,091 of JAKUBF010000006.1, read as the reverse complement.
ATGTATATAGTAGACAGTGTTTTATTACAATTCATCCTTTAGTTGGTGCTCCTTTCTTTGCTTGCGCTTTTTCAATTTCTCATATTCAGAAAAGCTCTTGAATTTACCCTTTTTCAACCCCATAATGAAATTCTCACGTTGACTTTGTGGTCCTTCAATTGGAACGTGGAATTTTTCTAAAAACCCACCCATATCTTCACGTTCCATTAATCCATCAAATACTTCTATTTCACCATCTTTAATATGTATTAAACTATTACCCTTAATTTTTGTATCTATTGGTAAATTCAATTGTTGTTTAATTTCATCTCTTGTTTTCTTACTATCAGCTGTTATATAAACGAATGAAACATCATTCCCCTCAAAATCAATGGCTAAACCTTTGAAAAAAGCTGGAACTGATCTTTCATCTGTAATTAATAATACAACTGGGTTATTAGTAGTTAATAATGATTCAACTTTGTTTAATGTAATCTTCTTTGTTAAATTTCTTACTTTACCCTTAGCATGATCAACTAATCTTGGACTTATTCTTTCACCATTATAATTATCAATGATGTATTGAGATATTCTTTCTCTATCCTTGTTGAATTTCTTTGGAGGTTTGAATGTCTTGATAGTTGGGAATCCTTGAATGTTATTCTTTGAACATAATGGTTTATTCCTTTCTAAATCACAATTGACAGCTGCAAATTGTGCAAATGCGCCTGCTTGTTGCGCTGCCTTTTTCCAATGTGGCTTCAAAGTCTTACAATGCCCACACCATGGCGCATAGAATTCAACCAATGTTGTATGATTTGAACCATAGATAAAATCATCAAATGTCCTTGCATCTAACTCCATAACAGACTTGGATTTCGAGTAAAAATTCCCATCTGTGGCTCTTCCCGTTGTAATCCCAGTTAGTGATAAGACACTTAATAGAACAATTGGTAATTGCATCTATCTATTATTTGGTATGATCTAATACTCAATTAGACCACGTTAACATTTTTTTTTAATATTTTTCAACATTTGGATTTTTTTTTTCCCATTTGTACCAATTATTCAATCTTGGACTTTTTCTAACGACAACAAAGATGATCACCAAATACTTCACCAACGTCGTTGTGCGTTTTAACCCTCTTGGACAAGAAGCCCGTTCTGCCCGTTCTGTTCTTTCCCAAATTCCACCTTCTCTTAAGGGTATTTGTAAAGTCAAGGTCGATCTTCTTAACGCAAACTCACAAAAGGAACCAATCGTTGAAGTTGTTTTCAAGGACAAAACCAAGATGTCTGGGTCCCCACTTGAATTAGGTCTTGCTGATTTCACCAACATGTTCGATAAACACTCTAGAAAACTTTTATTCAAGGAAGAATTGGACAGATAGGATTGCGTGTCACAATCAATATATATATTTGGATGGATATAACATTCTGTTTAAACAAAATCTTGGCTTTGGCTTGGTGGAATTTACTCTACCTTTCTCCCCACTCTTTTCAACTGTACATACTACATTTAAAACTAATATATAAAAAAAAAATGGTATATAATAAATATTCACACTGTATACATTTTAAAAACACTGAAAAATATGATAGAAAAGATGTTATTATAAATAACTAACTATAAGTAGATGTAAAAAGCATTATAAAATGTAAAATTAAAACACATCTTTTCAAATTTAATACATCAAATCTATTTTATTTCCAATTGCACCACTTTTTTTTTATATATTGATTATCGCTATTATTAACAAACCATATGAAACCACCTAGTTCGATCACTAGTTCGACTATTTATACAACAACTCCTATCTTCTATGTTAATGCCAAACCTCATTTAGGTCATTTCTATTCAATGACTTTAGCAGATGTTCGTAATAGATGGTCAAAATTTACTAAAAATAATACATTTTTCACAACTGGTACAGATGAACATGGTTTAAAAGTCCAAGCGGCAGCTGAACGTGCAGGTATTGACCCTAAACTTTTTTGTGATGATTTATCTGATAAATTTAAAGATTTGGCTAAATTAGGTAATATTAAATATGATAGATTTATTAGAACAACTGATATTGATCATTATGAAGCTGTTAATTATTTTTGGAAAAAAGTTTATGATCAAGGTTATATTTATAAAGGTGAACATTCTGGTTGGTATTCAATTTCTGATGAAGCATTTTATACAGAATTAGATATTGAAGAATCAATTGATGAAAAAACAGGTGATAAAATAATGATTAGTAAAGAAACTGGTTCACAAGTTATCCATCAAACTGAAGAAAATTATTTCTTTAAATTAAGTTCATTTCAATCAAAACTTTTAAATTATATTAAGGAAAACCCTGATTTTATTAAACCTGAAAAATATTATGATTATATTATAAATGAATTAGAAACTGTTAAATTACCAGATTTATCTATTTCACGTCCTTCTTGGCGTTTACAATGGGGTATCCCTGTTCCTAATGATAATGATCAAAAAATTTATGTTTGGTTCGATGCCTTAATTAATTATTTAACTTCATTAGGTTATCCAAATATCCCACAAATGCCAAAAATGACAAATTTAGTTGGTAAAGATATTATTAAATTTCATTGTATTCATTGGCCAACATTTTTAATGGCTGCTAAACTTCCATTACCTAAAGAAGTTGTTGTTCATGGTCATTGGTTAATGGGTGGTAGAAAAATGTCAAAATCAAGAGGTAATGTTGCTGATCCAATTGAAATTGCAAATTATTATAATACTGATGCTTTAAGATTATTTTTAATGAGATATTCTGTTTTAGATTCTGATGGTGATTATACTGAAAATAGTTTAAATTTATTAAGAGATGAATTCATTGATAAATTTTGTAATCTTTTAATTAGATCATTATCTAAAAATTTTCATATTGAAAGAGCATTAGAAAGAATTCAAAAAGATGGTTTAGAAAAATCAATTGATAAAATTGAAAATGAAGATTTTAAAATGGAATTTAATTCAATTCGTAATAATATTGATTCATTAATTAATAACATTGATAATGATATTAATTCATTTAATATGCATCGTGCATTAAAAGAAATTTTTACATTAGGACCACAAATTAATTCATTATTCGATAAATTTGAACCTTGGAAATTAAAATCAAAACCTGAACCTGAAATGACTATTGAAGAACGTGAAAAAGTTGAATTATTTCAAGATATGATTATTTTTACCGCACTTGATTCATTAAGAGTTATCTTAATCACTTTACAATCATTCACTCCAGAGTATTCTCAGTTATTATTGGATAGATTAAAAGTCGATCCTGAAAGAAGAAGTGTTGAATGGGCTCAATTGGGTAAAGATTTAACTTTTGGTAAAAATTCCGTTTTCAAAAAGGGTGAAAAGGTCCCATTGACTAAACTTGATTTATTACCAAGAGATTAATGAAATTTATATGATTATTAAACTTGTAAATATGTATACAAATAACGACAATTACATAGACATTAAAAACGTGTTTTTTTATGAAAAATCAACTAATGTACATTCCAATGTTTTCAAATCTAATAAAACACATTGGTTAGTTTTTGAAAATTCAGGTAATGAAATAACCCTGACAAAAGCACTATGACCCATTTTATTATTCAATTCAACATAACTTGTTTCAAATTTTGGTTGATTTCCAACTATATAAACATGTGGAGTTTCTAACAATGTAAATGGGTCTTTATTTTCAAATGGGTAACACCAAAGAGTATCAGGAGCAGTTGGTGCAATATTTTGCCATAATAATGAATCTTCAATTAAACGTAAACGTGAATCAAATGCTATATCATCACTTAATTCAACATCTTTGACATTTATATTTGGGATTATATATTTAATAAGATCATTAACATTTTCACCTGATGATGATAATACACGTAATCCATTAATATCAAACCATGTTGGATCTGTTAATCTTTGGAAATTTTTCCTCGTTGATGAATAATGAAATAATGAATGATGAATTGGTTGTTTTGGTAACCCCATTTCAACAACATCATTTTCACCTGGCATTATAGAAACAGGAATTGAATGACATAATGATTCAATAAATTTATCTAAATATATCATTGATTCTTTATTATAACTACTAATGAATTGTTCAGTGTATTTATTCTTTTGTTGTTTCTTTTCACCATCATCATTCTTTTTATTTTGTTGATCATTTGGTGATGTTTTAATTAAATTCCCAGTAATTAAAATTTGTAATATATTTTCAACTCTTGAATCTCCTAAATCTCCATTTATCCAACTTTTCATTATTTCTAATTTACTCCTATCCATGTTTTCATTAATATTTAAACCAGAACAAAGTAAAATTTTACCATCTAATTGATCATTAGAAGGTGGTATTGGCTTCTGCTGAGCGTATTCAGGATATGCAATATCAACGGCATGGAAAATCCCAGATTCTAATTCAATACCAAGGATCCCAATCACAATCCCAGTAACCAGAATTGAATTTTCAAGAACATCACCAGTAATTAAAATTCTACCAGATTCATCCTCTAACCAAAATTCATCAAAATTAGGATTACTATAAGATTCACTTCTAAGTTTTTCAATTGGTGAAATATCATTATCATTATTTTTCCCAATGTTAGAATGACCTTGAACGGAAAGTTCAACTTCTTTTAAAACATCAGGTTTAAATTTCATTTCACAAAAAACAGTCCCAATCATAAAACATGGTTTACCAGATGGTACATCTAAAATTTTATTAACATATTTTGGTGTTTCCCCATTAACATTAGTTTCATTCCATTTATGTTGTGCCATTTTAAATACGCGTGATTTCAACTTATCTGATCTATATTTGTATATGTTATTAAATTGAAAATTGTAATCTCTCTTTAAAGAAGGGTTGAAAAACCCTTCATCTTTGAAATCCGACGGGACTTCTGGTCTTGTAAACGGGTCAGTTGTCATAACTCAGTTAGTTATTTAGAGTTTTTATTATTATCACTTTTAGTGTGAAAAAATACACAATAAATTGTAGACGCGTCTCTACAACTGCGCCGCAATCGTGCTTACGTAATTATGTGGCGCAGCACAATACAAAATATTAAGGACAACGTAAAACAATTAAAGATTTCATTCAACCATTTGAAATTATATCCATAAAAGCCTCAATGGAAAGACTCGATTTAGCCACCTATGCTAAGGAAATACAAACCAATTACGCCTCAGTTGTCCAGGGTGAAAATACATATGCTATTTTTACAACTGGTAAAGACTCAGCTTTAAAGCCTACTGCCGTTGGTAATGGAGATCTTACTGATTTTGTTGCTGAATTTGAAGAAGGTTCAGTCCAATTTGGTATTATGGCAGTCAATCCATTTGGATCAGATGTCAAGAAACTTGTTTTACTTGGTTGGTGTCCAGATTCAGCCCCATTGAAATCTAAAGTTTCTTATGCTGGTAACTTTTCAGAAGTTGGTAAGATCATGCATTACCACGTTGATATTACTGCTAGAGATGCCGATGATTTAGATGTTGATGATATCATGAAAAAGGTCTCTACTGCTTCAGGTGCCAGATATTCCATCCAATCTCTGGGTCCTGAAAAAAAGATTGGCAATGGGTTCAAGCCTAAGCCTAAGCCTGCTACTCCTGAGCCTGCTCCTACTCCTGTTGTTAAACCAATTGTTTCAAAACCATTGCCTCCTAAAAAGCCGGCTGCTCCTAAGCCTGTTTCTGCTACTGTTTCATCATCCACTACCGATGAATGGGACGGTGAAGAAGAATCTGAAATTAGAGATTTCGAAAAGAAACCATTGGAAACTATCCCAGCTGCTTATAAACCAGTAAAGGTTGATATTCAAGCTCTTAGAAATGAAGTCCCAGTTAAGACTGTTCCATTGGGTGGATTAAGCTCCTTGCCAAAGCACAAACCTTCTGGTGATGTTCTTAACAGATACGCTCAGCCAGAAGTTGTCAAGGCTTCATTTGGTTCTGCCACTCCGAATTTCGATAACACACAGGCTAACAAGGATTCATCCAAATTGGTTGGTGGGTTAAGTAAAAACTTTGGTGCTAATGATGGTTTAACTCCAGCTCAACAATGGGCTGCTAAAAAGGGACAATTCACTAACGTTCCAAAGGATGAAAAGCCAATTAATGCTGAAAATGGTGTTTCTGCTGAAGATGATCTTAATGTTGAAGATGCCAAGGCTAAATTTGAAAGTTTATCAATTGATGCTGAGAATAAGGCTAAACAAGCTGCTATTTTCCCACCACCTGTTAAGGAGGAAGAACCAAAACAATCCAATGTTTTTCCACCACCGCCTGCTAGATCAGTTCCTTCTGCTCCAAGTGAAGAGGAAACTTCTTCTTCTGCTCCGGCTCCATCACTACCAACTAGATCATTACCACCTCCACCATCATCTACATCAGATGCCCCGGCTCCAGCCCCAGCTCCATTACCAGTTAGACCTGACGCAGAAGAACCTGCTCCAGTTGAAAAGGAAGAAGCTTTACCATCTGCTGTTGCTGAATACGATTATGAAAAGGATGAAGATAACGAAATTGGTTTCGCTGAAGGTGATTTAATCGTTGAAATTAAATTTGTTGATGATGATTGGTGGATGGGTACTAACACACAAGGTGAATCTGGTCTCTTCCCTGCAAGTTATGTCACCTTGAAGGAAGTTGAAGTTGTTGTTGAGCCAGTTCCTGAGCCAGCTGCTCCAGCTGCCACTGAAACTGAAACTGTTGCTGATTCTGGTTTGACTGCCGTTGCCGAATATGATTATGAAGCTACTGAAGATAACGAATTGACATTCCCTGAAGGTGCCACCATTACTAACATTGAAAAGGTTGATGAAGATTGGTGGTTAGGTGATTTCAAAGGCGATAGAAAATTATTCCCAGCCAATTATGTCACATTACAGTAAACACATAACGAATGTAATGATAATACTCTTGTTGTAGATTAAGTTGGGTTAGGTTTATTTATTTATGTATGACATTTAAATTTTCATTTTTAGACATGATAAACAAAGGAAAATATATACAAAGTATAATGTTAATTAACTACTAGTTAATAACTTTTTAGCATAATATGAATATAAGAACATTAATGGTATCCCTTGTGATGTTCTTGCAAATCCACGACGAGCAACGATGGATTGATGAGCATTTAATGATGGTAAATAAACAGGAACTTTAAACCAATTTAATTCATTTAAATTATCATTGATGGCCTTTTGGACTTCATCAAATGGTAATGGTTTCAATTTTTCCGTTAATGGACTATCTTCTATATCAAACTCGGAATTTTTTAACATGATCTTAATTGCTTCTTCTTCATCTTCACAATTAACTCTAAATTCACAATCAATGTTATATCTCTTATCCATTTCATTTTCAAAATTTTCTTCCATGATAATGGAATCTTCATTCCTTGATGTAACAATGTTTAACCCCTCTTCAACGAATTCTCTTGTAGTATCAGCAATTTCTTGTTTAGCTTCTTCTAACATATCATCATTTGATGATGTCTTTGAATCTTCACCCTTTATTGATTTATAATGTTTACTTATTAAAACCAATTTAACAACTTCCCATTCCTTTTTAATATCATAAGATGGTAAAAGATTAGTTCTAATGAAACTTTTAATTGATGCAAAGACACTAACTGAAAAAACGATTGGGAAAATTAAAGCCATAACAGATATTGCAATTAATAAAATACTATTAGTTTTAATATGGTTTCCATCTATAATTGGTCCATTTTCGACAATTTGAGATTTAGCCAAATTAACAATTTGAGTTTCAATATGTTGAATTTTAGAATTTTCGGTACTTAAAACATGTGCAGTTGGTAATCCCTTTGCCATTTCCAGATTAACATGATCCCAATCTTTAAAAGCGTCTAAATTTGTCATATATGCAGTGTAAAATGGAACAGTTCTATCATATCTAACATTAGCAAATGAAATCAATTTCTCAAAATTTAACAAAGCTTTAAAATATTTCCCTTCCTTATCAGCCATTTTGTAAAGTATACTATCTTTTCCTTCCGTAATGAATAAATCTTTTCCTGATTGACCTAAGAAATTAGATCCGAGGAAATTCAGAATATAGGCATAACATCCATAAGTAGAGAAAAACTTAGTACCTAAATGTGGAGTTGCGAATGTAGTGAAAAATACAGGTTTAATTGTTTCGAAAAATCCAGCACCATATAATTCCCCAATGACATATCTTGAGATCAACCCCCCAAGTGAATATCCAATAAATGAGATTTTATCTATTTTGATATCATTTTGGTGTAAACGTTGTAATTCTTTAAATATACTTTGTGTAACATAATCACCTATCCGTTCTATCCCATCGTATGTCTTGAATTGACTAAAACTAGTGGGGGCAAAAGTGTACATGTTAATGGATTCTTCCTTTTCCATAACGGCCTCCAATACAGAATTCAATCTGTCTAAATTTGAAGCTGAGCCCCATAAGCCGTGCACAAGGACAACCAAATGGTTTTCAGTCATTTAGAGAATCCAGTGGCAAATTTGATAATAATTCAAAGAAGGGCAAACTGTAAGCCTATTTAGCTTTTTCTTTTTTTATCTAAGGAGTTAACTAAGTCCGAAAAAAAAGATGCTCAGCACAGAAGATATTAATTTGAAAAAAACTATATATATATACAAATGTAAGTAACTAACTAACTAACTACTTGTGTTTTTTCTTGGCCCTCCATTTGGCATTAATTTCTTCAGCACAATCAATTCTCTTTCTCTTGGCAAAAGCTTCGTATGTAGAAACCGTTTGGCCAATACCATCACCTAAATGGATAACAGTCTTCGTATTAGACTCGGGAATGTTCTTAGTAACGACATCTTGAAGAAAATCAGCCACGTATGATTTAATATGATAGTCATTCCATTGACTGTTGACTTCGTGGTGAATCACGGTTTCTCTATGTGACCCTCCAGTGAAAACAACGTCGTTTTTAAACCCACAATCAAAAAGGACTAATGGGACATCATGGGCCATTTTATAAACAGGTCTACTAGGATAGAGCTCTGGATCAAGTAATTGTTTAATAATTTCTGGTGATTCCAGTTGTTGCCCCGTAGATAGAAGAACAGCAATCATACATCTAACTTGATGCCAAAGAAAAGCAGTACCCTGTAAATTGTAAACGTAAAAACCTTTCTTATCTGGTAATTCTTCCACTTGAGACATTAAAATGGTTCTTTTAAAATTGTTAATCTGTTTAGAAGCATCAATTTTACAGAAATTTCTGAAATCTTGTTCACCGAGGAAATATGAAGCTGCTTTGTTCATCTTTTCAATATCCAGACCATTACCGTTGAAAATGTATTTATAATGTCTAAAAGTACAACTAAATCTAGCATCGAAATCCTCACCTGGTCTTAAACACACAGAATGCATACGAATGTCTTCAGGTAATGCTTGATTCAGTACTTTGATATAGTCAATCTCTTTAATGTCATTTTCTTCATTTTCCAAATCTTTTTGACTCAATTTAGATCTCACCCTGAGCGAAATCACTTGGTTCATGGCACTCACCCCACGATCAGTTCTACCACAACGACTAAATTCACAATCATTTTGCTCTAATGATCCAATGAGTTTTACCTTAAAAAGAGCCTCCATTATCTTCCCCTCAACTGTTGGTAATTCTGTTCCTTCAGCTTGTAAAGCCAAACCTTGATAATTCCAACCAAGATAAGCAAATCTTAAAGCTATTTTCCTCTTTGTATATTTAGAAAAATCAAATGGTTTCCCCTTTCTTTTAGCAGACACTTGTTCAACAACAGAGGTGGATTTTTCATTAGTTGAATTAGAAGTTGAATCTTGGGGCCTTCCTTCAAGTTCATAAATACGTTTCATGAGCTCCTTTTTTGACCAATTAGTGTAATCAATTTTGATGTTACTGGTATACATTGTTCTAATTGAAAATATATTCTTAATGACTCCCCACCTGGGTATTATAGGCATCAATAAGAAAACCCAGTTTGGTATTAGACACGCTTGATTTTTTTTAAAAAAAAAAAAAAATTTTATCTTGTACACTCTAGTCTATATCATTTCTCTATCTAAAATGGTAAAGAAAGAAGTTGGTTCAGTGGCATGGGAGTCCATGTCTTACAAACTACAACCATGGATACATGAAGCTTTGATTTCTCTTGGTTTTGGAGCCATGACTCCTGTGCAGGCTTCCACAATTCCGCTTTTAGCACAATTTAAAGATGTAGTTGTTGAAGCAGTTACTGGGTCAGGTAAAACACTTGCATTTTTGATTCCAGTTTTAGAAAAGGTTTTCAAAGCATTAAATAATGGTGGAATTTCAAAAGGTCATTTTGGTGCTCTTATTGTTACACCAACTAGAGAATTAGCAGATCAGATCAATAATGTACTTAGTCAAATTTTAGAATTACAACCTGAAGATCAAAAGCAAATCAAATCACAATTGTTAGTTGGTTCTGTTCAATCAGTTAGAGAAGATTTATTTACTTTTTTAACACAAAAACCACAAATTTTAATTGGTACACCTGGTAGATTACTTGATTTTTTTGGTAATACTAAAGTTAAGACAAGTTCATGTGAAATAATCATCTTAGATGAAGCAGATAAATTATTGGACATTTCATTTCTTAATGATACTCAATCTATTATTCGTACATTACCAAGACAAAGAAGAACGGGGTTATTTTCAGCAACTATTTCATCAGCTGGGTCAGATATTTTTAAAACTGGTATGACTAACCCTGTTAAAGTTACTGTTAAATCATCCAATGCCCTTATTAAAAATGCTGCACCTGAAAGTTTAAGTTTATTATACATGATTCTTCCCGTTAGTATTAAATTAAAGGTATTGTTAGAATTGCTCATTAGGTATAAATATAAAAAGGTGATTGTTTATTTCCCAACATGTACTATTGTTACACAACTTTATGGGATGTTCAATAACCTTACTAATAAATCAGATTCTATTGGGGATGATCCAGATGATTTTAAATTATTTTCCCTTCATGGGAAATTAGAAGCTAAACCAAGATTAAACGTTTTAAAGAAATTCGCAGAATCATTTGCTAATAAATCTGTTCTTTTTACAACTGATGTTGCAGCTAGAGGTTTAGATATTCCTGATGTTGATTTAGTTATTCAAATTGAACCACCAACTGATCCAGATGTTTTCCTTCATAGATGTGGTAGAACTGGTAGAGCTAATAAAGTTGGTAAAGCTATTACATTTATAAGTGAAGGTCGTGAGGAAGATTATATTGATTTCATGGAAGTCAAAGGTGTCCAATTAACAAATATTGAACCACCTATTTTAAATCCAGAATATACAAAATGGTTTGATGAAACTTTTAGAAATTGGATGTTAGAAGATAGAGGTAGGTATGAACATGCTGTTAGATCTTATGTTTCCTTTATGAGATATTATTCTAATCATATTGCTCATTCTATATTCAGATTGTCAGAATTGGATTATTTTGGATTAGCTCAAATGTATGGGTTAGTTAGATACCCTAAAATGCCAGAGAATAAATATATTAAAGATTTCCCAGAAGATGGTTGGTTTGATAAATCTATTGATTTTGACACTTATTCATTCAAAGATCCATTAAAGGAAGCTTCAAGGTTGGAAGAATTAAAGACTGAAAAAAGAAAACAAGAAAGAAAGCTAAAGAATTTAGCTAAAAAGGAAGCCAAGGATAAGAATTCTGCTTGGAGTAAAAAGCTTTCAGGTCAAGAAACTAAGGTTGAACGTAGGGAAAAATTGAAGAAAAGAAAGGAAGCTGTTGAACAAAAAATGAAGAGACTTAGAGATGAGCAAGATTCAGAAGATTCAGAAGCTGAAACTGATTGGAAAGATTTAGTTAGAGCTAACAAAAAGAAGAAGGTTCAAGAAACTAGTGGTGGGTTCTTTGATGATCTATAGATGTATGTGTATATATAATGATTAAAAGGATGATGTTTTTTTTTCCTATGATAACACTGATTCAAGAGTGACATCTTTATCAACTTTTAAAGCTTCTTTCCAGAACTTTGAAAGATGTCTATTACCAGAATCACAGGCAATCATAACTATTTTGGACCCTTTTGGGGCATTTTGTGCAATTTTAGTGGCTGCTACGGCATTGATACAACTAGATGATCCTAAAAACAATCCATCATTGGTACTTAAATAACGAGCCATTTGAATTGCTTGATCATCAGTTACACGAATGGCATCATCTATACAATGTTCACCTTGAATAAAATTATGTGTAACTCTGTTCAATCCTACCCCTTCAATATAAGTGTCAACTTGATGTCTTCTCCTAGTACCTTCCTTTTCAACGTGGTCATACATGACTCCAAATTTAACTCTATTGTGCATCCCTGAACCTTGAGGATCAGCTAGGAAAACTTTAACGTTTTTACTAACTGTCTTTAAAAATCTAGCACAACCGGCAATTGTCCCACCAGTACCTGACCCAGTGACAAAATAATCTAAATCATGATCCATTTGATCCCAAATTTCAGGTCCTGTTGTTTGATAATGAATACGCCAATTATTATCATTTTCAAATTGATCAGCAAAGACACCATTAGCTGAGTTATTTGGATCATTTTGTAATTTATAAGCAGCCTTTCTAGCTGCATTAACATATTGATTAGGATCAACAATTGATGCAGGTTTAACCTTTTCGATAACAGCCCCATAAGATTCTAATAATTGTAATTTTTCATTAGATGTATCATCAGGTAAACAAATATAAGCAGTATACCCCATGGCATTACATAACATGGCAAAGGAAATCCCAGTTGAACCTGAAGTCCCTTCAAAAACCATGTCACCTCTACCTGGAACTAATTCACCTGTTTTTTCAAAATGCCTAATAACAGATAAGGCAACACGATCCTTTGCTGACCCACCAGGATTGGCCAATTCAAGTTTAGCGTAAATTTCACAACCTGTTGCTTTAGATAACGAATTGATTTTAACCATTGGGGTATTTCCTATTAATTCTGTTATACTCTGTTTCCTCTTGGGAGGTTTTTCCTTACTTAATGTTGATATAGTCAATTTATATGTGACATAAGCTGTGGATATGATTGCCACAGTGATAAAAGCCCATGGTTTGGACATATCGGTTAAATTAAAAATAATGAAATAATAGTATATAATTGATCTGTAAATGAATTTTTCAAATTTAACGAATCACTATTTTGTTAAACGAGCATGGAAAATCTTGAATATATCGAACAGGTAGTTAAGTCTAGCACCGCTTTCCAAATGGTGAACCATTGGACAAATAAGTATATAGTTTCTCTTTTAATGAAAACAGAATTTACAAGTCATTTAATTGCACACACACCATCTAAGGTGGTTACACTATTTTTGATTTATGTGGGTATATTCATTATAGTTTATGAATCTTTGTTGAATTTAGGAGTTAGTTTGGGGTTTTGGAAACACCCAGCATCTGAAGTTTTTGATGAAATTCCTGTTCATTGTGCACATGTTTACGTTAGTGTTCAAATAATGTTAGGTGATGAAAAGTTCCTCAAGAGACCTATCATTTACCACTTTGAATTTTCCCCCGATGAATACGCACATGAAGAATATGGTACTGATTTGAAGTTTTTACGTGCCAAGGTTTTGGATTGGTTCAAGGATTCACAAGTTCATTATTTGAATAAGGAAAAGTTCGGAGATGTTGATTTAAGTGATTTAATCTTGTACAACCAACGTGGTGCTAAACTAGTTGATGAGGATAAATATTTGTGTGATTTGGATGTTAACACAGGAGAGACAGTGTTGTGTATTGTCCAATGTTAAATAAATGTAATGTGGTGATCATTCTAATATACAATCTACCTTAAAGGCATTTATAATGTGTGGTATAAAGGTTATTTTCTTGAGTGGCTTTTGTAGCTTGATTTGGATGATCTATGGCTATCTTTATGTCCACTTTTATGACCATGACTATCTCTATGTCCACTTCTATACCCGCTTTTGTTTTTGTACTCTTGTAGCTTTTTATGTTTGCTTAGCATTTCTTTCTTCTTGAGTTCCTGTAATTTGATAGTGTAAAGAGGGTCTGATTTATCCAACAAAGCCCTTTGCTTGGTATAGTCAATATCCTTGTTTCCTACGCTTAAAACTTTGTCCAATCTCCCCGTAAGCTTCTTTTCTGCTGCATGTTTTGTCTGTGGGATATCAGAAAGTTTCTTCTTCCCGAGTAAATATGCTTCATTTATTGCTGTTTCGGCCTCTTCTTCATCTTTTGGGCCACTATACATCCATCCAGTTCGTGAAATGGCACTTTGGCCTCTTTTAACTCCATCTTCTGTACCATTTTGGTGAATCGAAAGTAATTCACTAGTGGATTGTAATTGCTGTGTTTTGAGCTGTTGAAGCTGTTGCTCCTTGTGCTCCTTCAAAAGTTCCTGCTCCCGCTGCCAAACCTTGTCTCTGTTTTTAACAAGAGCCGGGTTCCACGACTTCTTCAAGTTCAAATCACCTGACCCCATAAAGAGAAAGTGATTATTAAAAGAAAGTTTTAAGACAGAGAGAATGTTGCTTTCTATAAAACAAACAGATGTTCTATTACTATTTGTTGCGAAGTTGTGTGTTATACTATTTAGTAATATAAAGCTGTATTAGAAACCGTGGACCTTGATACTCTTCTTTTTAAGACCCAAGTTCTGGATCATGAACTCCATAACCTTCAACCTCTGGTCCCCCTGTAATTGGATAACTTCCCCCATTTCACTGTCCTTGACAATGTTACCGTTACATGCAAAGTCCTTCTTGATCACCTTAAGAATCTTCTTCAAGTCATACTCTTCTGGCAAACCCTGCACAGTGGTCAATGTTTTACGCCCGTTTCTCTGTTGAATACGGATGTGGATGTAGTTCTGCAATTCAGTTTCGGCATCACCTGTGTCGGCAAACGGGTCGAACGATTTAAGATTCTCGATGTTACTCATTGGATGGATATTTGATAAAGAGGGTGTTAAGTATACATTTGTGTGTATTCGTTTTTTTTTTTTTTAAATTCCTTTCAACGCAAAAAGAAAAAAAAAAAATGTTGAAATGACTAAAAATAATAGCATTGTTTTCAAAATACACTTTGGTTGATTCAATGGATACTTATGTTGGGTTTCATTGGAAAGTGTAGAAAAATCTCTTTCAAATAGTATAAAAATTAGAAATCTTGTAAGCACCCGTGCACCGTCTACATTTTACGTGCTTACGTAATAGTAGGCTTTTTAACAGTTTTAGACATTTAATACAATATGATTTACACCTACCTATTCATTAATTCCATCTTTATAAGCCATGTTCGGTCTAAACAGAGCAGTCGATATCCAATCGGCTGTTAAGAAGGCATTGTCTATGGAAGACACTGCCCCAAAGAGAAAACACGTCCGTGCCTGTATTGTCTACACTTGGGAACACAAATCGTCCAAGGCTTTTTGGGAGACTTTGAAAGTGCAGCCAATCAGAGACTCTGATATCCGATTGTTCAAAACCCTCATTCTTATTCACAAGGTCCTTCAAGAAGGACATCCATCCGCTCTTATCGGTGGGTATAAAAACATTGATTGGATAGGGTCTTTAGACACTGTTTCCGTTCAAGATAAGAAATATAGAGTCTTAATTGGCCAATATGTTTCTTATATCTTGAGAAAATTACGTTTCCATCATAATCATCGTGGGTTTAATGGTACTTTTGAATACGAAGAATACGTTTCTCTTAGTACAGTTTCTGATCCAAATGAAGGTTATGAATCAATTATTGATTTGTCTTCCTTACAAGATGCCTTGGATGAATTGTCCAGGTACCTTTTAAGGGGTAGTGGTTCTTCTGAATGTATTATCAGTGCTTTAGTGCCAGTTATCGCTGAATCTTATGGGATCTATAAATTTCTCATTTCTATGCTTAGAGCTATGTATAGAACTGCCGATGACCCTGGATTTTTAGTCCCATTACAGGAAAGATTTAGACAACAACATGCTCAATTGTTTGATCTGTATTCTGAATGTTCAAGGATCAACTATTTAACAACTTTAGTTACCATCCCTAAATTACCATTTGACCCACCTCAATTGATCGTTAATGATAATGATGAAGTCCAACCAGAATTACCTCAATTGAAAGAACAAAAAACATCAGCAACCGGTTGGTCCGAAGCCCCCTCAAGAGCTAGAAGTGAATCCGTTGAAGTCGCCCCAGTTCTGCCTCAAAGAACTGGTGCTTTTAATAACCAACAACAAGCTTTTGAAGAACAACAAAAACAATTAATGTTGCAACAACAGCAACAACAAGAACAACAAATGCAACAACAACAGCAACAGCAACAATATTGGGAACAACAACAACGTTTGCAACAGGAACAGCAATTGCAACAACAACAACAGTTGTTACTGCAACAACAACAAATGCAATCTCAAGGTCATGTTGCTGAATTAGAAAGAGATTTCTTAGCCCTTAAAGGTCAACATGATAATGATCAATTAATGCTTCAAAGTTATGATCAAAAAGTCCAATCTTTAGAACAGGAACTTGGTTCATTACAAACGAATGTCCAACAACAAATGACTGCAAAGGAAGAACAAATTAATTATTTAACTGAGCAAGTCACCTTTTGGAAAAACAAATATGATTCACTTGCTAAATTATACTCACAATTAAGACAGGAACATTTGAATTTATTAGCTAAATCTAAAAAGATTCAACAAAAGGCTTCATCTGCTCAAGAAGCTATTGAAAAAAGGGAAAAATTAGAACGTGATATGAAGGCTAAGAATATTGAATTGGCAGATTTGATTAAACAAAGAGATCGTGCTAGATTAGAATTGGATAAATTTAAAAATTCTTCTAATGGGGATTATCAAAGTTTAATGTTAGAAAAAGAAGAATTGGAATCTAAATTAGCTACTTTAGACAGAGCTCAATCTGCTAATTTATCTGCTATTTTTACTCAACACAATAGAGAACTTCAAGAATTACAGGATAAATTGAAAAATGTTTCACTTGATGGTCCTATTGGTGATAAAGTTAAACAATTAGAGGATCAATTACAAGAAAAAGATATGGAAATGGAAATGATGCAACAGGCTATGGATGAAGCCATTGCTGATTTAGTCAAAGATCAAAAGTCCAATTCAGGTACAGATTTCACTAAATTGATTGATGCTATTTTAAAATCAGGTATTAAGAGAATTGAAGATTCTGTTTTTGAATTAGATTCACCAATGCAAGCTGGGAATTTAAACGCTTCACCTGAATATTTATTAACTTTAACTGAAAAGGCAAGTGATTTATCAACTGATTTTGCATCTAGTTTTAACTCCTTCTTAGTTGATGGTCAAAACGTTGATGAAGTTAATGTCATCGATACCATTACTAATTTCACCACTGCAATTGGGGATATTTTATTGAACACTAAAGGTTTGATTAGATTAACTACATTGGATGATTTCCAAGATGATTTAATTGACACTGCTAGAGATTTAGCCCTGATTTCACAAGTTTCTCTTGAATCATTATTTTCTAAAAATTTAGATTCAATGGATTTAGAATCAAAAACTGATACTGTCATTAATGGTAACGTTGATGTTCAAGAAGTTTTACAATCTTTACAAATTTTAGTTGATTCATTAAAGATCCCATCGAATAAAATCGATTTACATAAACTAAAGGGTGAATTAAGTGATTTGGTTGATGATCAAATGGCTCATGCATCCAAAGTCATCGATGATGCATCTGAACATTTGAATGATTTGTTATCCAAACCATTTGATCCATCAATGTCATCAATTGACATTGAAATCAATAAATCTATCTTAGCATGTGCTTCTGCAATTATTAATGCTATTAAATACCTAATTCAATCATCAATTGAATCCCAAGAGGAAATTGTTAATAATGGTCGTGGATCAAATTCTAAAACTTCATTTTATAAAAAGAACAATAAATGGACTGAAGGGTTAATTTCAGCATCTAAATCAATTGCCTATACAACGAACATTTTAATTAAGATAGCAGATGGGGTTTTACAAAATAATAATACTAATGAAGAATTAATTGTTGCATCTAATGAAGTTGCAGCTTCCACTGCTCAATTAGTTTCAGCTGCAAGAGTTAAATCACAATTTATGTCTAAAACTCAAGATAAATTAGAAGATGCTTCTAAAAAGGTTAATTCGGCCTGTAAACAATTGGTCATTAAGGTTAACCAATTAATGAAATCTAAAAATGACTTGGATGAAATCGATTATTCTAAATTAAGTCTTCATGAAAATAAAACTGCTGAAATGGAACAACAGGTTGAAATTTTGAAATTAGAAAATGCATTGGCTTCGGCTAGAAAGAGATTAGGAGAGATTAGAAAGTTTAGTTACAGAGATGATGATAGTGATGAAGAGAATTGATTATTTAAATATTTAAAAATTTAATAAAAGTGTACTGTATGTAGTCGATGATTCGCATTCATAAAAAGTATGTAAAGAGCTCATTGAGATATTCAACTGATGTCATTACTTATTTTTTGTTCTAGACCTTTTGTTTGCAAACCAAATTCTGACTTGTGCTGGTGTCATCCCACATTTTTCTCCAATGATCTTTCGTTCAGATGCATTTGGGGTTGGCTTCAATCCAAAAACTGAATCTAAGAATGCCTTTGAATCCTCTTTCTGCCTCTTTTTATCAAAAAAAGAATCTAAGCTCGTTTGGAAGTTAGTTGAAAATTGTACACAGTCGACAAACTTAAAGGAGTCTTTTTTCTGTTCTTTTGGTGGTGTTGCCTCTGGGCTGCCAATTTGTGAGCATCGGTTATATGATAATTGATTTTTAGTAAAATCCGCATTATCTGGTATCACGTGAAAGTTGTTTTCATTTAAAACTGTGTTGGTATGTAATGATAATTCGGAATCTAATTGACATAGAAACTCATCGGCGTGTGTAAAATTAGTAACATCCAATAAGTCGTTTATTGAGGTGTTTGTATCTTCAGGGCTAATTGGAAATTCTATATCTTGTTTGCAGTCATAGTAATCTTTGTATGTGTAGTATCTAGTTAACAAGAACTTCTGATAATTGAAAAATAGTTCCTTGATATCATGATAAGACATTTCATTATTCATTAATATATTTGCTTCTTTCACAAAGCTTGTTTGAAGGTCTTCAATTAATTTGTTTAGCTGTGGTGTTCTAATTACTGGTAACTCGTTTGTTCCTGTTGATAGATCATAAATTATTTTATGTTGTTTGGACGGTCCTTTTAGCTTATAATCCTTGGTAATCAGGCAAAGCATTCTTAATGACTCGGCAGTCTCTTCTGATTTACTTTGGAATTCCATGATACTCTAAGTTAGCTGTTTAAATAGTTTTATTATGTGCTATTTGGTATAAATTATGGCTTGTTTCAAGGCAATAGTGCTCAATTTATTGTTTTGATGATTGCTGTTTCAGATGTGTTCCATATTTCAAAAATAATTTTAAAAGTTATTTCGCGATAACAAATCCTCAAACCAAATCTCCTTAATTATAACTTATATGTCTTGTTTCTGTTATATGCGGGCTTTTACTTAATGGTATGTGATTACATGATAATGTTTTAGAACATGTTCAATATTTCTTTATAATAATTTCAAATTCAAAGTTTACCTTTTTTGGCACATGGTAAAATAGGATGTTTCATATTTCGCAGTCCTCTCTACAACTGTTTATACCTTTGTTTTTATTAAGCTTTGATGGTAAATAGAATTATTACTCAAAAACCCAAGAAGGTTGATTTTGTTGATGTTTTAAGTGGTAACGCAAACATTGAATTTAGTGTTGTGTTAACTCCATTTCATCAACCATCAGAAGAAAACTTTAAAATGATCAGGAAATCTAAAACCGAGTCGTTGTTGCCAAAGCCACGGAACAAGTTCTTGGTCTACAGAGGTATTGTTCAGAAAATGATTGAAGAACAAAAGGAGATTCATAATTTGCATGATATATCAAGGGTTACATCCAAAATGTACAAAAAGAGATCGCCAAATATGGATAAATATCTGAATTATTTAGCTTCTCAAGAGGAAAAATTCTCTGAGTCTATTCATAGTTCAGTAAACTCCATTAATAAAATGAATAAATGTACAATCAAAAATATACGATCAATTAAGATATCAAAAAAGTCCTCAAAATTGAAATTCAAAGAATATAAGAAAAGCGATCCATCAAAACTAATAATTAAAACTGGTATTAATATGGAAGATGTGTATTTAAAAGGAAAGAAAATTGGGAGTGTTTAATAGCTGGCTATGCAGTCATTAGCTTTGCCATATTATCTATTTTATCTTTATAAATTATTTACATACAATTGATAATATCTTAGTAAAGACTTTTTCATTTACATCATTAGCCCAAAGGGTATCCATATGCTCATAACCATCCAATTTGACAACTTCAAGTGGGCAACTTAAATTATCGATTGTTTTCTCAATATCTATAAGCATATCATCAGTCCCATAAAATAAAACACATGGAGTTTTAATAGTTTGAGTTGGGAAAGAAGCAACTCTATTATTCTTAGAAGAAGTCCCACTTAAATAAACCAATTTTGAACCTGATGCACCACCTTCATTAAACATTTGAAATCTTTTATTCTCTATAATTTGAAACCAATGAACAACAGATTTAACACTTGAAGGTGAAAACATATGTGGGTATCCTATTTTCTTTTGAATGTTACTAATGTTATTTGATTTCCAATTGAACAAAAATATCAATGATTTATCAACAACTTGTTCATATAATGATGGACCCATAATCTTTTGCCAAAATACAACCGATGGTAAAATAGCTCTTTTCCCAAATAAGCTATATAATAAATTTGATGCTGAATTGACTAAGAAGGAGCAAACTGGATTGTTTAACCCCTTTGGAATCATTGCAGGTGATAACCCAATGAAGAGTTTAATTTTTGAATTTAAATTCCCATTTAACGATAATGCAGCTAAACCTTGTGCCGAACCTTGGCTGAACCCAATGTATATCAAATCTTTCATTTGAGTTTCTGCTAAAATATAATCAATTGTATTAGGTATATCAAACATGGCAAATTCATCCAATGAATAATCCCAAAACTTGACATCTCTTGAAGAAAGATAAAGGTGTTTCCTTGAATATTTATTTCCTCTGTTATTACCTAACCAAACATCGTAGCCTTGATCTACTAATTGAAATGGTAAACAATTTTTTGTTTTGTCACCTAAAACAAATAGCTCAGAGTTAGTCAATAATCCGTGATGCATGTACACAATTTTATCACCAAATTTTTGTGATTTAGGTAATATCCTATGAATTGATAAAAGATAACCATCTTTTGTTTGAACAATATGTTCATGAACTTTATAACCATGAGCATGGACAATATCAACAATATCAACAGAATTTATAATCTTATTTTGCATCTCATTTAGTTTTGGGGTATTGTTAGAGTTAGAATTGGCTTTTTCAACAATTTCATCTTCTGAACTACTACTATCAGAATCTTCATTTGAAGTGTGGACATTATCGGGTTTGTTGAAACGTGACTGGACGCGTTCTAACCATTGTTCTATTTCCAACCAGTGAAAAATAAACATAGGAAGTTGCAAGATCAGAGCTATTGCTCCCAATAACGTTTCGATCAACGTTCTCATTTAACCTTCAAAAATGGATAAATGTTAAAATAGGCTACAGATTTTTTAAAAAAAAACAAGATCTGAAAAAAAACGCTCATTATATATTCTACATTTTTTTAATTTGTACAGATGAAACTAAACTATTATAAATAAGTCTTTTTAAAGTAATAATTTACATTACTTTTATCATAAGGAAGAGAAACGATAGTATAATGATGTTCCAGAACATTCGAAAGCCTTTGCATAGTAGAAGTATACAATTGAGCAAATGAATTCATACAATTATTGTAAACTTCCTTTTCAATTTGCAATCCGATCTCAATACTTTCTTTACTTTCATTCTTTTCATCTTCCTTATTACAACAAGTCCCATTGACACGACTAGAAACATCGGCGGATAATTCCCTAATTGTCCGATGGAACTCATCATCTCTGAATAATGATAAAGTTTCTTCAATTGATTTTGGTGAATATTTAATAGTAATAGCAGGGTTTGCACCTGATTCAACAATATGTTCCAATTCACTTGTCAAATTTATTAATTTACCAATGTCATGCTTTAATGAAAGTGTATCAATGAAAGATTTTATATGTTCATTCCTCAAATCATTCATTTCCTTATAAATTGGCTTTGGTAAATCTGCCAAAACTCTAGTTTCTTCAATTAACCATTTATAATTAACCAAAAGGGATAAATGTCTTTGAATAATTAAATTCAATTCATTCTCATCTGACCCATGAAGGGTAATATCGGTTGATTCAAACCCTTTAATTAATGAAGATTTAATAGAATTCCACATAATTTCATAATTACCATTCATTTGTAAATTAGATCCAAAAATAATATTTTGATCAAAATCTAAAGTATCAATAATTGCTTGAATTTCAATGAAGAAAACTGAGTATGCCTTTGTAAAATTCATAACCTTGTTTGTAATTTCTAAGGAATGAATTAATTTAATTTGTTCATTAACTTCTCTATCCCAAATTGATGACAATTTAATATCCAATTTAGTAATCATACTATAAATGTATTCTTGGTTAGTTGAAGCAACACTATTTTCGAAATCTTTCAATATAAACATAATAGCAGGAGTTTGTAAAATATCAATTTTAGAAATATCCGTCAATTGTTTTAACATCAAAGCAAAAGTTGATTCAAAAAGTGATTTCATAATTTCAAAGATGGTATCACTCATTGATCTATCTGATTCCTTATTTTCATTAAAATAATTAGTCATTTGGATAAATTTATTACATCTTGATTCAAGAGGGGATTTAATTAAATTAATAAATTGACAATCGGAAGATGAAGAAATTGAAAATAATTGAGTTATTAATTCTTGTTCAATTGATAAAATCATAATCATTTGAGTGCATAAATTTTCAATTATATGAGTTGCATTTAATTCATTAGAAGCTGATATTTTATCATTGTTATTTGATTGGTTGTCATTGGAAGTAGTAATAGCAGTTGATTTTAATCCTAACTCTTGTAAAATTTTTTGGCTTGTATTGATATGAGTAGATGAACCACTTGGTTTTTTAGAGTCTTTAAAAGCAAAATAAGTTTCATTTAATAAATTCTTTGGTGATTGAGTAAATGAAAATGATGACAATTTAATCTTTTGTAATTTCTTTTGAGTGTTTTTAATCATATAAATTGCCAAATTGTCAAAGAATGATTTAAATGCATTTTTAAAGGATTCAATAATTTCAAAATAATCATCATTTGAAATTTCTTTAATATAAGCAATGAATCCATTTAAAGTTAATAAGAAGGACATTCTATCCAAGAATGTAACTTTAATAAATTTTGATTCAAAATCTGGGTAATCAACTTGTGATAATTTTGATGATAAACTTGAAGAAACTTGTTGGAAAATTTTAGATACTGATTTTTTGAAAGAATCAATAAAATGTTGATTAGTTGATTCAAATTTATCTCTCTTTTCCTTCAAAGCAGCCATGTTAGCTAACTGATGGTTTTTACCATCAAGTTCCCTATTGTTACTCCCGCGGATTTTATCCAACGCTTTAAAAAGTTCACCTAAAGTTTTTTCAAATTTATTGTTTTGAAAACCTAGGGAGAAATCATTAGATAACAATTGGTTAATTTCATCATCTGAGATGTCAACAGAATGAACAATTTCATACAATTCATTCTTCAACAGTTTTTTATTAGTAGTTAAAACTTGTAAACCATGACCTTGATTTTCAACGAATTCAACGTCATCTTTAAAGGATGATAATTGAGCTGTAAATAAATTGAAGAGTGGATCAATTGTGTCACATGATGTTAATGCCTTAGAAAGAGAACTGTTCAATGAAGAAATGATATTATTAGACCCTGCCAAAGATTGGATTTTCTTAAATTGGAGTTTCTCTAAATATGCTAACATTTTCTTTTCAAGAGAATATGAATCATCAACGAGAGGGTCATAACCAACTTCTTCTAAAAGTTCCATAAAATCATCATCAGATGGTTTAATATCATCTTGAACACGAGATAAAGCTCTAGTACGTGATCTATCACGATTAGAAGAATTAACACTGAGGGATGTTTGTGGGGGTTGTAAATGATTTTTTTCATTCTTTTCTATTTTCTCCTCAAGTTTATCCATACCAGTCATTAACATATCCAATTGTTTATCTAAATCGATTGAATTTTCAGTAGGTGGGTGTGGATTGATCGATTCCTCGTCTATTGTATCATTGTCGTCATCATGGACTAAAATTTTAGGGAATTGATCAACAGCAACAGTATGTGAATCGGATTTCCCCAATTGTAATGGAGCAGTAAAAAGTTCATCTCCACTTTCTTGATAATCGCCCATAATATCATCTAAATCGTTATCATATGAGTGAGAAGCAGATCCTTCGAGATTATCACCAGTTTGATCGTAGCTGAATTGTTGATTTTCTGAGATATCCTCTGTTGCTGCAAGTTCAGCTTCACGTTGATACTCAAGTTCTTTTTGCCTTTGAATTTGCTGTTGTCTTTCCAACTCTTGCTGTCTTTCCAACTCTTGCTGTCTTTCTAACTCTTGCTGTCTTTCTAATTCTTGTTGTCTTTCTAACTCTTGCTGTTTCTGAAATTCTTGCTGTCTTTGTAACTCTTGCTGTTGTTGAAATTCTTTCTGTCTTTGTAACTCCATTTGCTGTTTTTGTCTTTCCTTTTCCTCGGCCAGGCGATTTTGATCAGCATCAGATGGGACATTCATCTTAGTAGGACTCTGTAGTAATTTTTTCCCACTAAGAGCAGCAGCCGCAGCAGCTCTACCACCAAGCTCTTCACTTGGGGTTTGAGAAACAACGCTGTTTCGCACACTTGTTTGTTGTTTCCCATTTTGAAATGATTGGTATAATGAATCTAAATGAAAATAATTGATATCACAATTTACCAATCTTGGTACATTCCCTCTAGTATATTTAATGTATTTTTCCAACAATGACGTAAGCCAGACTCTTCTTTCCTTTGGGGAATTGGTTTCCCAATAGTAATTCTTTCCAATAGAACAAATGAACCCTGTTGGAATATTTGCGTCCAATTCGATCTGGGTCAATTCATCAAAATCCCATGTTCTTCCAATTTGTATTACACCATTGGATGATTCCTTGGCCTTGTGCAGTTCAATTCTCCCGCTTTCCTTAATGGAAAGAATAAGTAAACGTGGTTTTTTATTACTAGGAGGACTATTTGCAGGTGGGGGTCCACTGGGGCTCTTTGCATCTTCAATAATTCTCACATGGGAAAGATACCGACGAGTCTTCTTACCATCAGGACCTACTTCGCGGAAAAGATAGCGGGTGATGTTAGCCATATCTTGTGAATATTGATTGGCCAAATCAAACGAGGAATTGGGTCTATGTGAGGGTTTAAATGTGCTTCCAGGTGGAGCCAATGGCCTGTTTGCACCATTGGGTCTAAAAGAGCCGGGTTGGCTCATATTGTAACCGTTTTGCATTGATGGATCAATGAATAAACAAATCAGTTTTACACTATATGTGGAAAAAAAAAATACTGAATCAATATCAATGGTTGGGGGAAATCGCTCAGCAGAAGAACGTTCGTATAACGAAGGATGATAACATTATGGAAATTCAATTAACAGTACACATGGTCAGCTATAAAAAAAAAATAGTGTCTATGTTAAAGATGCACTTTTAAAGCACAAGGTCAGTCCCCACTTGGGGGGCGACAACACTAGAAATGGTTTCTTCAACTTGAGAAAGTTCTTCAGTGTTTGAGGTACCAGGGATAATAGAAATATCCTGGTTTTCTTCACTAGATGAAGTTATTTCTTCGGATTTAGCTTCATTTTGACTTGCAAGTTTTTCCTTGCGTTGATTTTCATCGGTAATTTCATAAATACCTAAATGATCATCTAAAACCTTCATTTCTAAACCGGAATGTAAAATCTTTTGGAAATCTTCATGAGGGATATCCCAATGGAGTTTTTCACCACATAACCAAGTAATTGCTTGATCACAATAACCTAATAATTCAATATCGAATTCTGAATGATTAATTGGATCTCTATTAATCAGAATTTGTGGGGTAGATTCTGAAATTCTATTAACAATTTCAGAAACTGGGGCAACTTTAAGGGATGTACCAATACAAATTAACAAGTCACAGTCACGTGCATCCTTGATAATTGTATCATGGAAACGATCGGGAAGATCTTCACCGAAAAAGGTAATATCAGGTTTCATAACACCAAATGAATTGATTTGATCAAACCCACGTTTATAAACACCTTCATTTTCCCATTGATCAACTTTGGCTAATAAATTTTTTCTTTCAGAAGAACAAAATGGACAATAAGCAATTTCTTTATTACGTAAATTTTCAAATAATGTTTCACCAGGAACTTGATATTTACAAGTGATACAACTTGCAGTAGCAAATGAACCATGACATTGGACTAAATTTTCATGTTCAATCCCAACAACTGATTCTAAATTATCAATATTTTGAGTGTAATTACGTAACAACTTCCCCTTATCTTGTAATAATTTAATGAATGCATGAAGTGGGGTGAATTTATCCTCTGGGGGTAAAATCATATGAGCTATTGAGTAAAAGACAGATGGATCTTTTTTAAATAAATTCATTGAAAAGACATCTTGTGGATCATCTAAACCTAATTGTTCCATTTGAGCATAAAAACCTTTAGAAGATCTAAAATCAGGAATACCAAGAGAAGTTGAAATCCCAGCACCTGTTAAAACTAAAATATTATTAGCTTCATTAATAGCTTGAGTTAATTGTGGGATAGAATTGAACCCGGAAAGACGAGCTCTCTTTTTTTGGACTTTGACAATAGCAGATTGAAGGAAATAAATAGAGGATTCCAAAGTCATTTCTTGATTCTTAAGACGTTTAGTTCTTGGTGAATAACCCAGTAATTTAATGAGCTTAAGAATAATTTCAGGGGTTGGTTCATCAGAAACCAATTTGTCAAGGAATTTATGATGACCCATGGATCTAAGGTAGTTTCTTGATTGAGTAATGGTTTTCTTTGTGAATTTAATGTTTTCCAGAGAAATTGGGGTATCTGATTCAAAATCAATCCCAATATCAACTTCACCCTGGGCAGTAATATCATAGGTAATTTCCTTAAGATGATCTTCGTCGTCGGAGTCATCGTTTGAGTCTGAGTCCATTTCTGCAGTGGATGAAGCATTTTTCCCAGTAGTGTTTACATCAACTGGTTGTTCTGACCCAGAAGATACTTCGATAACCCCAGGGGCAAAACCAGAATTAACTTCGTGCCCGTTTTGTACTGGCTCATTAGTTTCTGGGGAAACAAGTTGTGCTGCAGGGGCGTCCAGAGAAGCATTCAAAGCGGGATTTTCCATGTATGGGGTGTTTTCGCCTTGGAAACCCACTGGAAAGGCATCTGGAGCCATTTCAGGGGCGTTTTCCGGTGCTTGGGGCGGTTGAAACGACATGTGTTCGTGCTGAGGAAAAGAAAGAAAAGAGAAAAACACAACACGCGAAAAAAAAAAGTTAACTTTTCTCAGCAACGCTCATCTGCTCAGCATGTGATTACGTAAGCATTTCGATTTCAATTTCGATTTCGATTTCGATTTTGGAAAAAGAAAAAAAAAAGTTTTGAAATTCAAAGTTTTTTGACTTTTTTACATTTGAAATAACGCTAAAATGCCAGTCCAACGTGCCACTGTGCCGCCTCTTCCACGTCTCCGTGTGAAAAACGCTCTTCAAAAACAAGCCACCTCTCCTTGTCTTGTTGCCATGTCCCAGATGCTTAATTGCTGGGCCTCTAATGGTGAAGGTAGTCCTCTTTGTACTGCCTTAGAACAAAGTTTGAAAGCTTGTATGGCTCAAGGTGTCAAGCCAGCCCCAGTTGCCAAGCCAACTTTGAACTACCACGCTGCTAGATTGCTCCCAAGAATCCACAAGCAAAGCAAATAGATAACTTGAGAGTGTTCGTGGAGAGTAAGGACGTTTTATAAACTAACGTTCATCTTAGCCATGTATACCTTCTTTTTACTCGTGTATATATACTTTAAAATCATCATAAGCTACTTCAACTTTCCCTTTTACCTTCATTTTTTTGACTTTAATTGATTAATCAAATATGTGTATATATTAAATTTTTCATTTAACATGGTCTTTTATATAAACTATGTTAAAATCAACTATTAGACACGTGCGTTTTAAGACATCTGCTTCTCCAGTAGGTTCCATTCTTACTGGGAAGACAGTTAAAGATGCTAAAGAAAAATTCAAGTCCCAGTCCACTCCTTTTATTGATAATACCATTGCATCTCAAGGTTATGATTCTTTTTTCAAGGATATCCCATCCCCTTCAAATCCAAATACTGGTATCACATCTTTTGAAGAACATCGTGCTTTTGCTCAAATGCTTGAATTCTTAAACCACAAGGGTGTTGCTTCAAATGGGATTCCTCAACCTCAAATTGGTGGTCCATTAGTTGGATCTCATTCTTATCCAGTTAATTTAGAAACTAGATTAACTCAACGTGTTAAATTAACTAATGATTTAAAAACATCCCTTGAACCAACTTTACTTTGGATAAATGAAAATATTTCAAATTCAAAGGAAATGGTTAATTTCATAATGGAAAATATCTTGAATAAATATGAATCAAAACAATTAAATTTAAATGAAATAAATGAACTTAGTTTAAATGAAATAAATGAACTTAGTTTAAAGGAACCAAATTTACCACCAATTAATCCTCAAACTTTACCAATTTTAATTGATTTTTGTTTAAATTCATTATTGAAAAATTTCAATTCACCAACTTTAGTTTATTATATCTTACAAAATATTAAAAGTCATCAAAATATTGACATTTATACATATGGGATGTCCATTAGTGTATACGTTTTAATTATTAAGGATATTTGGTCAAGATTTGGTGATTTACATCAAATTGCTAAATTAGTCGATCAAATCACCATAAGTGCCCTACCAATGGATTTAGAATTATTTGAAGTTATTGGTATGATTTATCTTAGAGCATTCGCCTTAAGTGAAAGTGAAATTTCACAAAGGAAAAATGAAAATAATGATGAAAATGATGAATTTGATCTTTCTGATGATTTACTTGAATCATCAATTGGGAAACCAGAAATGGATGTTAATGAATTCAATAGTGCACAGGAATCATCCTCTGATAGTCTAACTACTAACGCTACAAGTGATGCACTTATTTGGATTAGGAAAAATGAAATGGAAACTCTTCGTAAATATTTATCAAGTGTTACCGTTTTATAATTAAAAATTAATGTAGCATCATAACCATATTATCATTATTTTTCCTTGTACATAATCCTTTTATAGAATATATACCTAATATTTCGAATATTTTACTAATTTTTATTAATTTTTCAGCATTTTTGCTAATTTTTCAACATTTTTGCTAAGCTTTCAGCATTTTTGGAGTATGGTTGATACCTGAGTGTAATTATATGTATTTTAGTATGCATTGATGATGTTTTGGAGTGTTTTGACGGGGTTGGGGGCATGTTTATGTTTTGTTTACATGAGTTGAAATTTGGCAATTGAAATTTTCTTTCAAATAAGTTTTAGAACTACCCAAAATTGTCCAATATGTATTATTTTTTTCTTTTCTTTAATAACCAAATAATAAATTTATTTTTGTATATTGTCTATAAATATGAGCTAATTTGAATTAATATTCATATTTTTATTAAAGGTTTAGTGTTAAAACAACAGTGAAAGTGTCATATATATTTTTTTAATTTTCATGAGCATAATACGTCGTTCATAATATAAGCTTCTTAAGTGCGATATTAAAGAGTTTAAAATGTATTACATTACTTACAATAAATAATAATTTGCCTTGGAACCATTTTTGCTTATCTATTTAAGTTTTTACTTTTAATATTAGAGAACCTGCACCTAGCGTTGTTGAATGACATTTTTCGAGATCATAATTACTTCAAGTAGGATAGAGCCTCACTTTACAGTATTAATCCTCCTCATTAACCCCCCCTGATATTGATATAAACGTATGGAATAAAACCCCTAGGGGGAATTATTCCATGACAAATTTTTGAGTTGTAAAAAAGGGAATATTTAAGTTTTATTAAAATTCAATTAATTAATTTTTGCCACCGGTTACTTCTTCTTTATACAAACTTAATATATGTGTGTATAATGATCATGTTATGCCTTTATTTTGACTGCTACGTACGTAGGTAGTTGAGGTATAACGTTCCGAAGGTTTCTAAATGAGCAAATACTAACAATAAATACCAGTTGAACCCTCCCAATTAATAAGGTAAATTAGTTGGGAATATCGGGGGGTAAAGAGGTTTGAATGAAGATCCCTTGATTAGTTTTCTAAGTTATGAAAATGATTGCGTCCTGCAGATTTGCTTTCTAATAATAACGATGGAACTAATTATTGGTGAGATCATTTATTATAATAGGTTGTGATAAGTTTTTGATAAAGTGTTGAAGTTTAATAAGGGAATGTATCCTGCAGATTTGCATTCTCTTAAAAAACAGATATGCTTTTGAAAGGATGAGATCAGATGCAATATTATCAAAGTTGTTAAATATAAATGGTCGCTCATCATGGCCATTTTATAAAAAGTTGATTAATTTCCAAGTTATTCGCCATGCTCTATTACCATTATCTATTGAAATCAATGAATAACAATAGTAGATTTGAATATAAGCTTTTATTTTATTTACAAAGGGTTATTAATCAATTTTTTGCTGATTATCTCAATAGGTCAAATTGTTTTAGCAACAGACAACCATTCTTGCTGCTAGTTTAAGTAACATCATTAAATTTACTTTTAAAATCCAGATAATTAGGGACCAATGTCAATTGTCATATCATAATCAAAGTTGACTGACTGGTTTCCATTACTTTGTTAGCCATTTTTGTTTGATTTAAATTTAATTTATCAATTGACTAGTTTTATTCATTTAATAGCAATCTATCAATTTATCAGCTTTATTTTAAGATATTAGACAGTTATAAATAATGAACCAAATTACTCCCTAATGGCAACATCAACTAGCATATCAATTAGGATATAATTACTGAGAATTGCCGAAAATAAAAAACAACAACCCCCAATTCCAGATATATTATAAATCAATTATTTGATGATCTACAATTATTAATATTTAATAGATAACAATTTAAAAGTGATTAATAACCAGTTAACATCATTTTTATTCTATTATCAAAAAGTATTCAAAATTGAAAAGACAATATAATTTATCAATTGATATTATATCAATCATTAAATTATATTGTATCAGCGTTCAATCATATATGAATTCATCATCATTAAAGAGTTTGATTTACTCTTATTATTTCCATATATCTTAGTATCAATAATGTGATCATTGTGTAATTAGCTTTTCAATGATTAATTAGAATGGATCCTGATTTGCATTCAACAAATGAAAGAGAAGATTTCACTTGATGAGACCATGGTTGCAATAGGGTATTGGTTATATTTTGTCATTTTGAAATTGTGTTGCTCAGTTTAAGTTTTCCAATTCAATTTAATGAGATTATTAAATATGCATAATTATATTTGCTTTTGACTTTGCTACTCTAGAACCAATTGATATCTATTAAATATTTAAATGCTTGATGTGATATTTAAATTACTTATAACATTGATCAATTATCCATTAATTATAGTCAATTTGATTTGTCTTATGAAAGATTCAATCATAGTTAATATAAATCGTTTTATTAATACTAATATGCATTCAATTAATTTAGCTGTGTTTTTTCTTGTCCCAATCAATAGATATCCAATATTGATATGTTCTTTAATCAAGTATCAGCCAGTGAAGTAAACAGCATTTTAAGTTGCCAGTCATTCTCATATAATGAATCAATTGCTTTTTTGTTTCAATGGATATCAATCACTGATAAATTAACGTTATTAGAATTGCATCAATTATTACTATTCATTAATATTTTAAATCCATTACAAAGCAATTGTACTTTTCATGTTATTAATAAGATGATTATTCAAATATGTTAAAGCATTCAATATTAAAGAATAAATGTAATTTATCAATTGAAATTATATCAATTATTAATAAGTTAATAAAATTGCATTATAAAAGGATCATTTATTACTATTCATTAATATTTCAACATCATTACCAAGCAATTGAGCATTTGTAATTTCATGATCATGTAATTAATTGATTGATTGAGGTGATTATTAACAATCCTTGGCATCTCAATATCATTATTTGGTGTTTTGACCAATTGTTCAAGATAACTTCAATATTTGGTATGATTTAGTTCATCTATTAGTGGTATTTAATTAGATGTGAATGATTGTTGGTTTTGAGCTAGATTAATTAATAATTTAAAAGTTGGTTATTATCTATTATGAGAAAAGTTTATATTATTGAAATATAGGTTTTATTAGAAAGAAAATATTAGTGTTTTTTGTTAATTTTATAAATTTAATAGAAGTTTTGAATGTATTTCTAAATGATTTAGTCATTCCAATAAATTATTATATGTTTTGTTTAATCATTATTGATATATAAATAATTAACTATCTTGATTACTCTTGTAAATGTTTTGATGTTAATGAATTTAAGATATGATAATATAAATCTCAATAGAGTAAGATTGTAATAATAAATGCATCGTTAAAAAATGCTCATATTATGCTCAGCAACTCTATTTTCTTCAAAGTTAATCTACCTATTTTGACTTTTTTATCATTCAATTTCTTTATGTATATAAATAAACTTCAGGGTAATATAGAAAACCTCTCGGTATAATTAAAAGCGGGGTAACTTTTAAAATAACTCCACTATTTCAGCTGATTTTAAAATATTCAAAAAAACGTTGAAGGTTAAATTAATTAATTTAAACTACTCCGGGGCTTCACCAACTAGAGACTGGAAATTATCGATAAATATCCGGTAATAGTAATAATTACTAGGGGTTATTTCTTCTACTACTATTAATTTTACTGCGCTCGGTGATGTTTGTTTGATAAGGAGGAAAAAATTTTCGTAAAAATAAAAAAACCCCCTACCCTAATAAGCTATACATACTAAGTAATCTATATAATAACCAATAACCATCTTAACCTTTTATATTACCATCATATTGTATTGTATTAAGCTTCTTATTATTTTTCCAAGCTCTCCAATTTTCATTTTCATTTTCTTCCTTTTGATTTTTTTTTTTTTGGTTCGAAAACCAAATAGAAATAAATGCTCATGCTGTACTCGATGATCCAACTATTTTGATATAATGAAATTGATAAAACATCAATTAATATCACCCGTACCATTAAACGGCTGGGGTCAATGAGGGCTCGGCAGCGCCTGCTCAATAAGGTTTAGTTCACTAACTACCTTGCGAGCTCTAGCACCACCTGAAACCGCCTACTGGGAACTCCATCGACCAGAACCTGTGTACCAATGGGTAACTGTTAACATCGACTTCGGCAGCCAGTAGGTATGGGGTCTGAATTGACCCCTAATAATTACGGTGGGGGTACACGACTTGCCACCGCCCAATGCCCAACACACACACGGGACTTACATGGGATTTGTGCCAACAACACGGGTCGGTCGTTGGCTAATGATGATTTCACCCTCAAACCAGGAAATCTATATCGTCCGTGAAATCGCTCTGGGAGCCTGCATTCCCCCAATCAGCTTTTGTCCTGGTCCCCGGGATCATCGAGTCCAGCATGAACTCAACCCATAACAGCTATTGTGGTGTATACTGTAGGGTTCTATAAAGAAAGAAAGAAAAAGTGATGATAAGAAGGCAAACTATTTTTTTTTTGCCTTTCTGAAATGTAAACAATCGGAGTTGTGGCAAATTGGGTGTATCGAGATATATTGATATAAGGGTTATATTATGGGTATCATTTTAAAGCTTATAATTTACTGATGATGGGAATGTTTGTCCGAAGGTAATAGTTATATTTATAACGCCCGTTATATTGAATTTAATATTAAAGTAATTCCTCCGGGTGGCAAATTTTTTTCTTAATTAGGTTTAATTGAAAGATAAAAACCGCCGTTTTAGATTACTCTAAATGTGTTCTATATGTATAAGTAAAAAGATAACAATTTGATAGAGTTGAATCATCTCTACAACGTGATGTAATTTTTAAAGTATAAAGTGCTCATGATGTGTAATATTTAATACAATTTTACTTTTTGGATATTACGTTAATGACTTTTCCCTCTCCAAATGATATTATATATAAGTAACTAATGTTTTAGTAACCTTTTTAACAAATTGATGTTGATATAACAATTATAAAACAAAAAGAAGAAGAAAATAAGTAATAATATATTTATTATATCACTAATTTACTTCAAATGTATATTAATGTGCAAATGTTAAAGAAATTTAATGTTTAGATGGTGTTACATAGGTTTTGAAAATATATGCAAAAGGGATTTGAGATTTTTCATTAATAAACGTTGGTTCATCATTTTGATTTGATTTCTCTAATTAATATTAACTATTAATACCAGATATAAAAATGTTTATATTTTACACGTCAAATGCTATACATATGTGGAATACAATATTTGTAAAGAATATATAATATAAAACTATTATCCAAATGCTACTGATATATTAAAAGAAGTTTTACTAAATTACCTGCTGTGTTATTGTTCCAAACTCTATTTCATAAAATACTGTTGATTTTTAGATATACAACTATATAGATTTGCCAAACTTTTGACTATTTAAATACAACATATAGCTTTAACTGTACTTTATTAATCTAATTACCCTTTCATCTTAGACTTCCATAATGAAGCTAATGACTTAGTTTTAGCTGAAATAGGTGCTTCATCTTTGACTTTCACTTTTTTATTATTTGACTCTGGTTTTTTTACTTTAGGTTCTGCTTTCTTTGTCGTTATCCTACCTTCTAATTCACCTTGTGTTAACTTGACAATCCCACCGTATGATAATTTGCTAATGTTGCTTCTTTTAGCCTTCAAAACTTTAATTGAACGCACTTTGCCTTTAGAACTCCATTCAGATTCATCTTTTACCCGCGTACAAACTTCATTATCTGTATTTTTCTTCTCTTCCCCTCCTTTCTGCATAAATTTCATGTTCTGAACTTTCTCTGATAACGCCATTGTATCACTATCTGTCTTCCTTCCTGGCTGTGCTAGTATAGAAAAAAAAATATTCAAAAAAAAAAAAAAAAAAAAAAAAAAAATTTAACAGTTTTTAGAAAGACGTCTTCTGTTCTTACTTTCCATCCATAACTATGAGAAGTGACTTTAAATTCTCAAATTTGTTAGGGACTGTTTACCGTGAAGGGAATTTAGTTTTTTCCCCTGATGGAACTTGTCTTCTTTCTCCTGTTGGTAACAGAATTTCTGTCTTTGATTTAGTCAATAGTAAAACTTTCACTTTCGCATATGAACATAGACATAATATAACATCATTTGCTCTTAATAATCAAGGTACTCTTTTGATTTCTGTTGATTCAACTGGTAGAGCTATTTTAGTTAATTATAAAGCTAGGACAGTTTTACATCATTTTACCTTCAAGGATGATGTTAGAGATATAAAATTTTCACCAGATGGTACTCACTTTGCTGTTGCAGTTGGTAGATTCATTGAAATTTGGAAGACCCCTAATGTTGCAGAAGATAGACAATTTGCACTTTTTGTTAGACATAGAGTGTATGCTGGTCATTATAATGATATCATTTCAATTTCATGGTCTTCTGATTCTAAATTCTTGTTATCATCTTCAAAGGATATGACATCAAGACTTTTCTCGCTTAACACTGAAGATAAGGATGTTAAAATGATTTTAGCAGGGCATAAAAATTATGTCATTAGTGCATTCTTTGATTCAACTCAAGAAATCATTTATACAATTTCAAAGGATGGTGCTTTGTGTAAATGGGAATATTGTGAAAGACCAGGTGAGGAGGATTTACCAGAAGAAGAACAAACTTTAAGTTGGAGAATTTTACAGAAGAATTTCTTTAATTCTACTGGTACAGTTAAAAGTGCAACATTTCATGCAGCTTCAAATTTATTAATTGTTGGTTTTTCAACTGGTGAATTTAGATTATATGAATTACCATCTTTTACATTAATTCAACAATTATCCATGGGGGTTAACGCCATCAATACTATAACAGTTAATTCAACTGGTGAATGGATTGCATTTGGATCTAAAGAAATGGGACAGTTGTTAGTTTATGAATGGCAATCAGAATCTTATATTTTAAGACAACAAGGTCATTTTGATTCCATGAATTCATTGGCATATTCACCAGATGGTTCTAGAGTTGTTACTGCTTCTGATGATGGTAAAGTTAAAATTTGGGATTGCGTTTCTGGTTTCTGTTTGGCAACTTTTGATGAACATCAAGCTGCTGTTACTGATGTTAAATTTGCAAAGAAGGGACAAGTTATGTTTACTTCTTCATTGGATGGTACCATTAGAGCTTGGGATTTAATTAGATTCAGAAATTTTAGAACATTTACATCAACAGAAAGATTACAATTTACATCTGTTGCTGTTGATCC
Source organism: Saturnispora sanitii (assembly GCA_030563185.1). Classification (NCBI taxonomy): domain Eukaryota; kingdom Fungi; phylum Ascomycota; class Pichiomycetes; order Pichiales; family Pichiaceae; genus Saturnispora; species Saturnispora sanitii. Next base: position 120,345 of record JAKUBF010000006.1, on the reverse strand, counting down.
AAGTGGAGAAGTTGTATGTGGTGGTTCATTAGATTCCTTTGAAATTCATGTTTGGTCCGTTCAAACTTCACAATTATTAGATCAGTTGGCTGGTCATGAAGGTCCAATATCTGCATTAAGTTTTGGTTTAGAAACAGATGCTAAATTAGCTTCTGCTTCTTGGGATAAAACCATTAGAATTTGGGATATTTTCAGTAGACAACAAGCAAGTGAACCATTTGATTTGACATCAGAATGTTTGTCATTGGCAATGAGGCCAGATTCTAAAGAAGTTGCTGTTTCATCTTTAGATGGTAAAATAACATTTTTCGATATTGAAAATGGTAAGATGGTTAGAGAAATTGACGGTAAAAAAGATATTATTCAAGGTAGACATAGGGAAGATTTGTTTGAATCCAAAAACTCAAAAAGAGGTAAGCATTTTACAACTATCGCATATTCATTTGATGGTCTTTCTATGGTTGCTGCTGGTAACAATAATACAATCTGTCTCTATGATTTACCAAATCAAGTTCTATTAAAGAGATTTATTGTTTCTCTTAACATGCAATTAAATGGTACATTACAGGTGTTGAACTCACGAAATTTAGTTGATGGTATCGCAAAGGATTTAATTGACGACGCTGGTGAATTGTCTGATAAGGAAGATCAAATAAAGGCTGATATGGCCTTGCCAGGTTCTCATAGAGGTGATATTGGTTTAAGATCTACTAAACCAGAAGTCAGGGTTATGTGCATCCAATTTTCACCAACGGCAAATTCATTTGCTGCATCCTCAACTGAAGGTTTGTTAATTTATTCTATTGATGATTCCGTCATTTTTGATCCATTCGACTTGGATATTGATATCACTCCAGAATCTACATTGACTACATTAAGTGAAGGTGAATATTTGACTGCTTTGGTTATGGCATTTAGATTAAACGAAACCTATTTGATTCATAAGGTTTATGAGTCAATTTCAAAGGATGAAATTAAATTGATCATCAATGACTTGCCATTAGTCTATGTTCCTAAATTGATTGAATTCATTGGATCTATTGCCATGGACTCCCAGCATATTCAATTCAACTTAATTTGGATAGATGCTATAATTACTTCACATGGTAAGTACATCGCTAAAAATAGGCACTTATTCGGTAAAGGATTAAGATCAATTCAAAGATTTATCAATAGAGTTGTTAAGGATATCGTTAAGGTGGGGAAGAAGAATACATTGCTAGCTGAATTTTTGATGATCTCTTCTTCAATGGATAAAGAATTTATTACAGCATCTGCAGAAGATGGTATTGTTATTGAAGATGTCAAGGAAGAGGAATATATGAGGATTGATGAAGATGAAGATGATCAAAAAGAAAGCGAGAATGAGAACGAAGATGATGTTGAATCTGACGAAGATGGTGGATGGTTTGGTCCTGATGATAAGAAAAAATACGCAGATAATTTTTCAGCTTCAGATGACGAAGATATGGATGATTGAAATTTCCATTTTTATAAAGACAATATAAAAGTAATATAGATAATAAAGAGTGTATTTGCATTTTGTACATGACAATAATTAAAGGCTATGATAATAGCCTTCAATATAAATACTTCCTGGAAAAGAATTTTATTCTTTTCTTCTTTAAACTATCTATAAAATTTATTAAATACTACTGAATCTTGTTTATCAAATATATTATAATTCATTAATTATCTCCAAGCAGTTAAATGGAGTTGGGAAGGAGAAATAAACGATATTTAATATTGTACCCACTTTTTTGCGGGAAAACATTTTTTAAATGTCAAACAGTTTATTGCAAAATTTTCAAAAGTTTACAAAAACCAAATAATAACATGTTAAAATTGTAAATTACTAACTCCACACAAATAAAACAGTTATATACAGCATATTTTATAAAAATATCAAAAGTTTAATAAAGTATTGATAGTATTATTAAGAAAAAAAAAGTGTGCAACACACAAGACGTCATAATATACTGAGCATTTTATTCAAATAAAATTTATGTTTGGGTTTTGAGTTTTTTTGGACTTTTTGTCATCAGTTTATACGATATATATATGATTAAATCCCCTGAAGATTATAAGTCAGAAGGAAATAAATATTTTAATGATGGAAATTTTAATGAATCAATAGCTAAATATACTTCTGCAATAGATTTAGATTCAAAAAATCCAATTTACTATTCAAATAGATCAATGGCATATTTAAAAAATAACGAGTTCAATAAAGCACTAATAGATATAAATTTTGCTTTAGGAGAGTTGAAAATCAATGATGAACTACTATTATCAAAATTGAATTATAGGAGGAAAATAGCTCTTGAGAAATTAGGCATAACATTAATTGATCCAAACATTAAATTCATTAATTTATCTATTAATAAAGTAGAACAAATACCACCAGAATTTTTTAATACTAAAGAGCCAGATGGAACACCCATCAATGAGACAAACATTACATTGGAACCAAAAACATCAAGAATCAATATATCAGTAGAAAAGGTAATCGACATAGACCAAGAATCTTTCAATACAAATATCAACACAGATAAAGAGACAAACAATGATACCCAAATACACCATGAGTTCAATGTCTTTGTGAATAAATCAATAAATGAAACTGAGAAATCCACTTTTAGTTATAATTTCCCAGATAATCCATCAATTGCATTTTTAACAACATTGAAAAACAAATCACCCAAGGAATTTTATTACCAATGTGTTTTAAACCTAAAACCAGATATATTCCTCAAATTATTTAAAATTTCAGGAGTGGATGATCAATTCTTGGAATTTTATATAAGAGCCTGTATTTGGGATTTATCAAAAGAAATACCAACATTTTCAGATAATATCCCAATGACTATTGAAATCTTTACTAAATTACCTAGATTCTCTTTAAATTCAATGTTTTTACCCAATGAATTATTAAAAATCTTTAAATCATTATTTAATGAAAAATTAAATTTGAATTTAGAATCTATTTGGAAATAATATTACTTTTTGTACTACATAAATGAGCTATTTAATTTAAATCAAGCAAATAAAATCTAGATTAACTATGCATAATTGGTTTAATATAATTTGCCAATCCTTTTTTCTTTGAAGCAAATTCAAGTGGTTGTATAAATAATATCATAAAAGGAGGCAAATATTGGTCAAAGTCATAGTCAAAGACTTTAACCAATATAATCGGAGTAACTATTAAAGCAATCAATATGTCAATAATAACGAAGAATAAAATGAAATATAAGAATGTAATCTTATTTCGTTGTCTTCTTTTACTGTTTGAATATACCGGCTTTTTTAATAGATTTTCTGGTTTAATCCATAAAAGTAAAACAGAATGAAGTGTATCAATATATGGAATGCACAAGATAGGCACTTGTAATAATAAAATCAAATGTGATAACATGAAATCTAATGCAAAGTATGATTGCTCAATAACTTTACAAATGTATTCTCTGAATGGTTGGGTCAATGTATTCCAACCTAACCCAGAAGTCAACCACATACCTGTCCACCAAGCCTTATTTGCATTATCTTGCTTAAATTCCCTTGATAACAATAAAATTGTAATCAATTTAAATGTTAGATCTTGAATGGCAAATGATGCACACAGACCAAGAATTGATTTTGAGAAGTTCCAGTTTTGACAGATCAACATAAATTGGAAGAAGAAAATATAAACCAAGACACTAGTCAAGTGTGCAAAATTTGCAATCATACCTGCAAAGGATTTGGAACAACATAATAGTACCGGGCCTGCGACACAAGAAACAATAAAAAAAATAGGCAAAATAGTCGCATTGACAATTATTGGACCAAAGGAAACGGTAAGCAATCTTAAAATGGAATTTGCTGGGATTGCCTGGGGAACTTCATTCTGTGCATTGGAAAACAAATATGCCACTGAAATAACAGCCGTCGTAATCAGCTTAGATAAAACCTGAGAAATGAATGCTGATTTAAATGATGGCTTTTTGTAGTTTGATTCCATGAAGATGTTATCTTTTGTATTCTTTTTAATTTTAGAACCAGTGACTGCCATTCTAGTAGACCTGATATGCGAAATCCATGAATCTGGTCTCTGTCTTGCATTGCCACTAGTTAACCAAAAGATGAATGATTTATAGTCAATGAAGAATTCAATAAAGCTAAATTGATTAGGATTAAACCAAAATGGAGAAAATAATAAAGCCCCAATGATACACCAAAAATATATAAGTGAATAATTCCACATAACCAATGAGATATAGAGCAACAAACCAAACATTGAACTGGCAAAATAGAAACTTTCATAAGAAAATCTTGAATACAATTGTGAAAATGCAGTTCTTGTTGTTGAAAAACCTCTACCAGTAGCAATATAACGTGCACCACCAACAGCAAAATCATTCACTAATGATTGTGAATAAACTCTACAAACAAAGACTTCAAACATTGGTGACAATGAAGTAAAATGTCTAAAAAGCCTGTAAAAACATCTACCAACACCCCTTTCCATTAATTCTTGGACACATAAAGGAATGAAAAAAATACCAAAGACAATAAAGATCGATAATACACAACGTTTTACCCAATCGATAACAGGAATTAAATTGTGACAACCAGCAGGATTTCTTGTATCTGTAAATGGAACATCTTTATTGTATGTGCATAAAACAGAATCATTGCTCAAAGCACCCAAATGAATACCAAATAAAATGAATAACTTAATGGATGTTAAGATAAAAACGTTATTCAAATGAAAACCAGGATGAGCATAAAAAAAAGATAAGAATCTATCAAATTGAAGTTGTGTACCAAGGTAAAAGTATTCTCTTGAAAGCATCTGCTCAGACATACCGGAACCAATTTTTGTAGTAAAGTTCATGATTGAGCTAAAACCCAAATCCCTACCTTTACCACATTGAAAGTATTCACAATGTTTAATTCTACCACCACGCATCATTGCATTCATACCAGCATATATATCTTCATTCAAGTGCAAACCTCTTTGAGATTTAGAGACACCACCTCTAGTTGTCATAAATATAACATTTAAAAAATCAGGGTGACCATAATGCAATTTACCACTAATTTGTGCCAATGTTCTTGCAAACAAAGTACCAAACGTTTGTTCTTTACCGGCTGCAACATCACCCAAAACACCAACATTTTCGGAAAAGATATATTCTCTTGTACCAACAATGGCAATTGGATGTGAATTTTCATCATTGATTGACATGTTTTCAGAATCAGTAGCATATGGATCAACAGGAGTGTGATATTCTTCAAACTCATTCAAGACACTTCTGATTTTCAAACATTCTTCAATATAGTTATCTTGATTAGCATCAATTAATTGAACGTATTCACCTCTGCAGAAAATTATAGCATGGTTTTGATTATCAGATTTACCATCACCAAGAATAGGCTTACCAGATAATTTGATCTTGTACTTTGGTTCTCTTTGCCCATTTTCTAAAATATTACAGTTACCATCAATGAGACAGGAGTAATAAGTAAATTCATTTGTTTCAGAATCAATTTCAACATCTAAATAAGCAATTTGTAATTCTGGATATGTTCTCAACAAAAATTCCTTAGCTTCTTCTTGTTCTGGTGTAAATTCTTTCATTTTTTGCAATGAAACCACTAATCTAAACTTTCTCTGTGCCATAACGTTAGCCTTTTCCAATTTTGTAAAATGCTCTTCAGTTTCATCTTCACATTCGGTTGAGTAAATTAATTTAATAGCTCTTGAATAGTTCATAAAACCAGAAATTGTACGGAACAAAGTTTGGGATCTCAATGAAGCCCAAATTCTTGTTCTTAAAATATATTCAGGTGTTGCTGCTTTAAAACCTACAGCATAATATGGAACATCATTAAAGTCTTTTTTTTCGTCAAACCCTGCATTTTCAGAAGCTAATAACTTAGTATCCCTAACAAAATTGTGCCATTCTTCCGGATATAAATGCTTTAAATATTCAAGCACTGTAATATTTGAATATTCATCTTTACGTCTGATGACTTCCTGAAGAGACAATGTAATCTTTTCTGAGTAATGTGGAACTAAAACAGAAAAGGAAGGCATTTCATCAAGGGGCATTGTTTTTGCAATTGAAGTTGACAAAGAATGAGCAAAAAAAGATAAACGACGGGAAGCTTCTGATTCAGAATTCAAATGACCAGGCCCATTTGTTGAATTATCACCATCTTCTTGTGAAATAAAGAAATGAGGGTCTGAAATTGTACTATTACCAAATTCATCAGTGATTTTTTCATAAATTAATGATTCAAGATGATCAATGGAAATTAAATGGTCTCTGTACATCGAAATAATAATTGAATTCCAAATTTTGTAAAGCATTTCCTTCTTTTCGGTATCTGTGCTACCAGCAACAACAGAAGAGTTCAAAACCTTGGATAAAATTCTTTGAGGTAATCTTATAAACATATTTCTCCATGGAGTCCAAATTGAAACACCAGAATAAAATGATCTTGCAACAGAAAACATGGTATTCCAAACAATATACCACAAATAGGTATCTAAAAAGAACAATGTCAAATCTGTAACCAATAACAACAAAAGAACAAAGTTGCTTTCTTGTTCACATAAAAATCTTCCAATCCAGACCTCACCGGAGCAATTACGAATTCTTATAACACTCAATTCACGAACAGGATCTCTGATACTTAACGTTAAGAAAAAGTACGACTCAGTGAATTTTGAAATAAAAACACCTCCCCATAAACCAAATGATGCGAATGCCTTTCTACCTTGATGATGATATATGAAATTGGTAAAATAATGGGATGGTAAAAATTTACGATCATCTTCATGGTATGGATTACCACAAATACTAGCTAATGGGGTGACCGAAAAATAATAGACAGTGAATACTGAAAATGCAAATTGAGATAAAGCAATGCAAAATGTAAGGAAACTTGAATCATGTACACCAGTCCACATGAAAATGTAAAAACAAGGAATAGTATTGATTAAGAAGAACAAAGTTGTTAAAAGTAACCTAGAGAAGATAGGAATAGAACCAGGCCAAAATCTTGGGACAAAAATAAACTCAAAGAATAAAGACAGCATGTTAACAAGTGAAACAATTGAACCAGCAATTGAAAGTGCAGAAAGCTGAGCAATGGCAGTTGGCTGATTATTGTTATTAATAGTATAGTATGGCGTGTAAAGAGAACCAGCATTCAGACAGGTATAGTACCAAAAAACACCAAGATGAATATTCCATATTCTATTAAAATCAACCAAAACATGAAACCAAGAACGATATTCGTAATATGTTTTCTTAACAGATCTTTTCCAATTAATCTGGTTTAAAAATAAAAATCGTTCAAATGGTCTATGATCCATTATTTTGGATTTATCATACAATTGAATTTTCATTAATCCTTTTCTATACTAGAATGTCTGGTTGATATCATCATATCCAATGATTTTTGAATGATCTTTGTCCTTGACAATCCAATAATCATCACACTTTTCATATAATTCGTTTCTGTAAAAATTGTAAAGAGGTGTGATAGCATGATCAAGGAAGCTCAAAGTGACTGGCTGAATAGGTTCTTTTGGGTTGAGCTCTAAGGAATAGAAACAATCAACACACGTCTTGAAAATAAAACAAACACATTCAGGCATGAATCTGATATTATTTGCTTCTCCCCAAATCAAGAGATAGATTGCAAGTTGAATAATGCAATCATCTGGAAGGAAGCTATTAGTGGTGGTTGCCCATCTCATTTCTGATTCTTTTAAAGAATAATTTTTAACATGATCCTTGAACCTCTTTTTGTAATCATTTTTGTTTGGAATATCAGTTAACGGAAGATCAGCGATCACCTTATCTTCAATATCCAGTTGAGAGCCAAAATACCATTTTCTATAATTTGAGTTGACACCACCAATATAATCAGCATGTAAACTTCTTAATGCTTTAGTGGGGCCCATTCTTGATGCTCTAGACTCAAGTAACTTCATTAAATAATCATACATGTTCTTCGTATTATCATATTGAAAACCAAAGATCTTATGAAGATGAATAAAGATTGATTGAATACGGTCTCTAGAAACAGGAATGGAGTCATCATCTGGCCATGATGGATATGGATCGTAATAATCTTCGTAAGTATTACCAACACCCCCTTCGGCAAACGATTCATATCCATTTTCCTCCAGGTTTGCAAAGTGGCTAACACCAAAAACATCACCAAACTGATCAATATGATTCCATCTGCTGGAATTTAAATATGAAGTTTTAAATGCACTAAAAGGGGCAGCTGTTTTTTCGCTCATAGCAGAAACAAGATCTGGCCGTGGCTCCACTGAGCTCAGGGTAGACCCTATAGTAAATAGAGTGTTAGTATGCTGTTTAACGCGTTTTTCACAGTAAAAACAATTTGGTTACATACCACTATGTGGCGCATTTGGCAGTCGATAAGATCTGCCTGTCTTGCTCATAATAGACACTTCCTGAAAGAAAGAAGGAAGAATTGCAAGAAATCTGAGCAGTGCTTTGAAATTTCTGAATCCGGCTTAAAGGGATGCGACTGAAAATTAGTCGTTGTATGTTCTGATATTGTAGAGTGAATATCGGCTAATGACCATTTGTCAATTAAGCTATCGCCTTGTAAAATCATACAGAAAGTGATCATTGGAAAATAGAAGCACCTAGTGTAATTCATACCCTTTTTTTAAAAAAATTAAACTGCAATACGATCTATTCACAGCAAGAGAGAGATATAGTGAAGACGTCATGCTTACATAGAAATAACCAGATAAGGTGTATATTGATTTATTTAAAGAACATGAGTTAGAATTTCCCCTAAATCTTAACATTTTTTAAATTAATGAGAAATCGCCAATTGGGCACATTTATCATTCTGAATTATCATTATATCCAATTCTAAACATTACTTGATAAAAGGCCAGACTCATCAACACATTTTATTACTTTCATATCAAGTTAAGAGCAAATCATTTTTTTCAAGGCTGTGCAATGAATCTGAAAGTACCATAATAAAAATGTTGATGAGTTTTTAATAATTTACATGTAAGATACTTTTCTCACATACATCTGAATAAAACATGTGTGCCAACACATCATTGTACTCAGTGGACGCCATCATAATTTTAGATGATAAGGCCAATAGGATCTACTCCAAATATTACGCAATTCCCGACACCGAGACCAGTGATGAATTAAAAACAAATCAAAAGAAACAAAGACAGTTTGAAACTAATTTGTTCAAGGCAACACATAAACAAGATATGGATATAATATTATTTGAAAACCATACCGTGGTGTATAGTGAAAAGGGGGATTGTATTTTCTACGTCGTTGGTAACATCAATGAAAACGAAATCTTATTATCAAATGTTCTTTCCGGATTGTGTGGTGCTCTTGAAATCATCTTAAATTACAACATTGACCATGCATCACTTTTAGAGTCATATGATGGTGTCATTCTTGCTATCGACGAAACTATCGATGATGGTGTTGTCTTAGAAACCGAACCTCATGCAATTGCTTGCAGGGTCACCAACCCACCAACTGAAGATGTTGCTAATATCAAGATTGACTTAAGTGAAAGAGGGTTATTTAATGCTTTCAATTTCGCCAAGAAGAATATTTCCCAACGTTTACAACAAGGGTTTTAAATATTTATATGTTTATAAATTTGTAAGGTAATCTAAATATATCATAGTTCCAAACTTTATTTCTTCTTACCTTTACCTTTAGCACCTTTGCTCTTAGAGTTCGACTTTGAGCCTGACTTTCCTTTAGAATAATTCCCACTACCAGAATAACTGACCTTGAATTTTGAAGCTGTTAACATAGCCATAAACTCTTGTTGATTAATTAATTCAATTTGGTTAGATTTATCATACCAATCAGAACCTTCCTTTTGGAATTCCTTAGTTTGTTTCTTGAAACATTCCATTATATCTGTAACAGTCTTACCCTTCTTCAGAGTACCCGGTTGCACCTTGACTTTATATGCATATTTCTGTAAGGATTGCCATGGTGCAAATATAGGAATACAATCTTCGATGATATTTGTTTTATTAGGTGATGGAATCAGACCTGCAATCTCAAGATAATACGGATCTTTATCAACGACATGATGAAGAATATCTTCATCAAGATTAGGGGCTTCAGGTGATTCAAGCTCATCAATCAATTTATTTAATTGGTGAACCTTTTGTTGAATTTTTCTTTGACGCTTAATGGCAGCTTCTTTTCTAGAATCAGTTTTAACAACATTTTCAGAGGCAACCGTTTGTTCCTTTTGCTTTAAAGTACCCAAAACGGACATCCTCAGACGTCTTTCTTCTTCATCCTGATCACCATACTTTTCTTTAATTTTCTTTAACTTACTCTTTTTACCTCTAATTCTAGCTTGAATTTGTCCATTGACACCTGGAACAATGACATCTTTACCAGATGCATCATCCGAAACATCTTCTTCAACTTGTTTAGATACCTTATCCAAAGATTCAACTTGTATCTTTTCGTTTTCTTCTTGTACCTTCAACTTTGCTAACATATCTTTCAACTCAGCAACTTTAACAATTTGACTGGATTCAAAATCAACAGTTTTCAATTCTAATTCGTTAATGAAGTCAGCCTTAGCTTTTTTGTATTTGTCGTTAGTATCTTGATCACCGATCCATAACAAACCAGCACCCATATTCAATTGACAAGGTGGTAAATATGTTTTTTCTTTAGTAACATTTAACAAGCCTGGGGCTAAAATTGTACCATCAAAATCTTTTTTGGAAACTTCTTTCCCCTTGACATGCCATGGGGAAATGACATTCTTATTTTCCCAAGCTTTTGTTGTTGAAAGAGAAAATGCACCTGCTTGTATATAAGTGGTAATAGGAACATCCTTATTCTTATATGGATTCTTAATGAAAACTTTTAATGCATCGTCCAAATCATTTGAAACTAAAGCATCCGTTTCATTATCAAAATATTTATAATAAAGGATATCTGTTTGATTAGTATCCCTACCAGCGAGGCATAAATAACCTTCTGAGGAAATAAACCAATAAAACTTTTCAAACCAATGTTTTGGTCTCAATTGTTTGAATTCAACATTTTGCTTACTTTCTTTTTCCAGTTTTTTCAAATCATGTTGAATTTTCTTCTCACTACTTTTAATGGCATGGGCAGCATTCAGTTCAGTCTTCTTTTGTTTTTCATTTGCAGATTTCTTTGCCGTGAAATATCTACTTGAATTAGCAAATGCAGATAAGTTTAGATCGATAACAACATCAATCGTGCTAGCCTTAGTTTTTTGTTTCTTGTCATCATCCGAGTTAGAGTCACTATCAGAGTCACTATCGGAATCACTAATATCTGTGTCATCACTTTCTTCATCATCAGGAAGGGAGAGAACAATTTCATTCTTAATGAGGTTTAATGATTTAATCATCTTGGCAATCTTATCACCTCTAGTTTTCTGGAGATCAATTAATTTTTCAATATTTTTCCAATCAGTTTGCTTATCAAGATGTGATTGAACTAACTCTTTACACTCTTCAATCTCGGGACTGTACATCATAATCGAATTACCTTTTTTAATATTCAATTCCTGAACATTGTTTAATGATTCAATCTTTTTAGCATGTTCATTTTTGACAAATTGAAGTCTTTTTTCAGCATTGCTCTTCTGTGCTTGCCTACTCAATGACATCTTTGTCATTTCGATTGTAGTGAAAAACTTATCGACGGTTTTATTGTAACCTTTATATGTTTCAACTATGGTGTCAACACTCAATTTATTAACAGGTTCATATGGATGAAATTCTTCATATACATATTCCAAGTTATCTGGTGAAGCTTCCTTTTCGTTATCAAACAATGGATTCTTTTTACTGACAATATAACCATCCAAATGTCCAATTGGCTTTTCTAAAAGTTCCTCTAATTTATCAACAGTATTATTCAGTGCTTTAACTACCTTTTCAATTGTTTCATCATCACATTCTAAACAACTAATAGATGGATTAACACCAACTTGATTAATATTAATTTGAATCAAATCCGATGACAAATGCAAAGCCTTCATAAAACATAACTTACCAATTGACAAGACCTTTTTGTTGTCACTATTCTTTTCAGACTCAATCCACTGAATAACATTTTCTTTAGAATAATAATCCATTATATCACCATTTTCAGACACTTCAAATAAAGATCGATCAAATGCACTATAGGTATCACCAATATTATAAGTAATCTCAGATTTGTTTTGTGATTCATCAACAGTTCTGTATAATGTCAAAATCTTGAAATTTTCATCAAGTAAAATGATATTACCAGCACTGAAGAATTCCAAAACGATATAGTATAACCCATCTGAAAATTCCATTACTGCAACTCTATCATCACCAATTTGTTTAATATTTGTCATTCTTCTAGTTTTTAAATACTTTCTTAACTTTTGAGTAAACCCAGAAGGTTCAGGCTGTGTTGGTCTTTGAAAATCAGTAATGTAAATTTTAAATCCGCTTTCCAAAACGACATTCACCTTTGAGTCAGGAATATTAAATTTAAGAAGAAAAGAACGAGCATTAGAAACAAGATTGTTAATATTTTGCAATCTATACCCCTTTATACTCTTTTCCAACTCATTCAGAAGTAATTTCAAGTCCAAAGACGATATTCTCTGTTTCATTTTCTTACTTGGTAAGAAGATGTGTAAAAGAGTTGAAATTTTTCAAAATTACGTAAGCTTCACAATTTTAATTATCAATTAGAACAATTTGATCCATCATTTATAGATCCTTCAGGTATGGGTTTGTTATCAAAAGGAAAACAAGAAGACAAGCTACATTTATCAATCGATAGAAAAATTGAAAAAATAGCATCGTATTTAAAGAAAGATGATTCTAAAGTGGTGTTCTTCGTAGGTGCAGGTATCTCAACTAATTGCGGGATCCCCGATTTTAGATCTCCTGGTACTGGATTGTACGCCAATTTGAAAAGGCTGGATTTGCCTTATCCTGAAGCTGTTTTTGACATTGAATACTTCAGAGATAGCCCCAAGGCTTTCTATACTCTTGCAGATGAATTATACCCAGGTAAATTTATCCCAAGTAGATTCCATTACTTTATCAGACTGTGTCAAGACAAGGAAAAGTTGAAGAGATGTTACACTCAAAATATCGATACTTTAGAAAGAATTGCTGGTGTTAATGGTGATTTAGTCGCTGAAGCTCATGGATCATTTGCAGAAAACCATTGTATTGACTGTGACGCTAAAATGGAAACAGAAGAGTTAAGAAAACAGATGGTAAATGGTATTCCAACGTGCGCAGAATGTAATGGTTACGTCAAACCTGATATTGTATTTTTCGGTGAAGGATTACCTGAAAAGTTCTTTACAAATTGGGATAATGATCAGGATGATATTGACTTAGCAATTGTTGCAGGTACATCCCTAACAGTTTACCCATTTGCTAGTTTACCCGCCGAAGTTGGTAAGAAATCGCTGCGTGTCTTAATAAATAGAGAGCTATGTGGTGATTTTAAAGAGAAACCAAGACATTCCGATTTAGTCTTACTTGATGATTGCGATGAAATTGTTGACAAAGTTTGTGAGAAATTGGGATGGTTAGATGAATTGAATCAACTGGTTGAAGAAGGTACATTAAAGATTGGAAAGCAAAAAACATCATCAGAAAGTGCTGCAAAATTATCAAAGGAAATTGCAAAGGAAATAGCAGAAGTAGAGAAAGATATCAAGGAAGAAAATGAAATATTTGAGAAGTTAGTTGCTGATATTGAAGAAAAGGTCAAAATTGATGAGTAGCTTTTTTGAAATTGAAGTTTTGAAATATTTTTAACGACGCGTAATGAGCTCTTCTTTCTTATATATCATATAGCGTTATATTGCATTAAAATGAGTTTGCAGAGCAAAAGAAGGCCAATAGGTCTGTCAACAATTAATATTTCTAGTTTGAGTGGGATTTCTTCATTTTTCACCAATAGAAACCAAAGCTCAATGACAAATGCTAGAGCTACGACACATGCAGCCATCCAAACAGCTTTACCAACAGCACAAAACATCACAAATCAACGTGTTTATTGTAGTATCTATGAATCAAAGGGATTAGCACCTGTAGTTGGCATTTGCTTTGTTGACCCATTCACCAGTGAGTTGAAGATTACTGAAATTATGGATTCTCAAACATATGTAAGAACAATTCATAAATTAACAGTCATAAGCCATTACTCAATAACAATTTTAATTCCAAAGAGCTACGTGGAACCAAGGAAAACCACTTTGATGAAGGTTTTGGAGTCCAATTTACCACCAAACACTCAGATTTGCTTGATTTCATCTGGATCTTTTAAAAGCTCAGACTCAGCTTTCGAATTAGTTTGCAAACATTTTTTAAACAAAAACTCAGAAACATTGAAGTTAGAATTAAAAAAGCGTACGTTTGCACTTGCAGCAACTACTGCAATCCTATTACATTTATCATCATCACCCGATCATCACTTTATTCACCAGAAATTTAACATAAATTACGAACCACCTGAAGCTCATATGTTCATTTCAATAACAACCATTGAAAGTTTAGAATTGATTAATAATAAATTTAATGACCCTATATTAGGGAAAACATCCTTATTAAGTCTACTTGACTCAACAGTTACTCAAATGGGGAAAAGATTATTGCGATTCAATATTTTGCAACCTTTAACCGATAAGAATTCAATTACAATGAGACACAAAGCTGTGGATGAGTTATTACATAACGAAAACACATTGGAAAGTGTCAGATCATTAATGAAGTGCATAACAGATATGAACAAACTTGTTTCATGTCTTTGTAAAAAACCAAAAGAGGAAAATTCACCCGATTTTAATGATCAAAGAATTAATTTAGTACTTTTGTTAAAACAATGTTTAATGACAGGTATTGAGGTTACTATAAACTTAGAAAATATGAGGTCTGAATATTTAATTTCTATTCATGGTACACTTTCTAGTGAAGAAGTCAAAAAATCATTAGAAATCATCAATGAAGTTATTAACGATGATGCTGTTTGGGGGTCAAAACCAATTGAAATTAGAAACAATAAATGTTATGCCGTAAAAACAGGCCTTAATGGGTTTTTGGACTCCCAAAGACAAATATATAAAGCAAAAGTAGATGAAGCACTTGATTTAATTACCGATTTATCAGAAAATTATCATATGGTGATGACAAGTAAATACGAAGCCACCAGGGGTGGTTTTATTATTGTAATCCATGACCAAAATGTGAAAGATGTAACAGAATTAAGTGCTAATCCATTTATTAATGTTGTACAGAAAAAAAAACATGTTGAATGTACCACTATGAATTTAATTCAATTGAATAATAGAATTGATAGCGCAATTAGAGAAATATTTTTTGTGACAGAAAATACAATAGAAGACCTTTTAAAGAGACTTAAAGTTTATTTGTCCGATTTTTTTATGGTTACTGAAGCCTTTGCATTATTAGATTTATTATGCTCATTTGCCATTGCATCAAATAAATCAAATTTAGGAAACTATATTTGTCCCGAAATATCAGAAACTGGTATTGATATTAAAGATTCAAGACATCCAATTCTTGAACATATGTTTCAAATTTCGAAATCAAGAAAAACAGTAATTCCTAATGATTACATTACCAATAATAATTCTTTATTCAACATTATAACTGGCTCAAATATGAGTGGAAAATCATGTTATGTTAAACAAATAGCAATTTTAACAATCCTTATTCAAATTGGTATGTTTATTCCGGCAGATTATGCCTCTACAAGAATATTTCATTCTTTATTTGCAAGAATTGGCAACGATGTGTCTGAGCCTAACATGTCAACATTTAGTACCGAGATGGTGGAAATGGCATTTATTTTACAATACAGTGATAATAACACATTATGTATAATTGATGAATTGGGAAGAGGAACAAGTTACACAGATGGTATATCAATTTCATTAGCAATGTGTGAATCATTGATTGCTAAAGGGGTAACGTGCTTTTTTGTCACTCATTTCAATGAAATATCCAAACATTTAAAAAATGAATCAACTGTAAATGAGTTGTTTATGAATGTTGATCAAGAAACAAATCAATTAGAGTTTAAATATAAAGCAACAAAAGGTACCAATACCGTTAATGGTTATGGTATAGGTATGGTTGAAAAGTATAAAATTTTTCCCAATACATTGATTGAGGATTCTCGATCCATTGCTAAAGTTTTGCGGAATTTGAAAGGCTCCAAAGATTCAGAATTAGCTGACTATAACAACGCGCAGTACAGTTACACTAAAAAGGAAAAACTTATGATCAAGTTTATTGAGGGTATGAGATTTGCTGTCAATAATGCGGAAGATGACACGATGATATCTGCATTGCTTCAAATAGAAAATGATTTTGTTGAAACTTATGGAAAACTCCAAGATGGAGATGAATCCATGGATAAAAGTAATATTCTTGAAGAGGAAAATCAAAATGGGGAAGTTGATGAAACTAACAATACAAGTATAGTGAATATGAAGGATATAGTCGGTGATTCATTAATTGATTTTAATGATTGGTAACATTTGCTGAGCATATTTGAAGATTTTTTTTTATGAGTTATCAGATCTTCTTGTTCTTTTATACACGGTTGTACTATTGGGAGAAAACCCAGGTTTATTGCACCTGTTTCTTCTACCAAATTTTTTTTAAGGTAAATTTAATAGTTATAAGATGGTTCCAGGTGTTTCAAGGTTAGGATCCACTGACAGTACTGGTCATAATCAACGGGATTATGATAATTTACCACAGTTTACAGGTAGTCAATATGCAACGTCTACCAGGGCACCATCAGGGGGCAATGAAAATACATCGACAATTAGAATGACAAGCGTTCACACTGTTGATACGCAATTACCTTTTCTGGGCTCTAGAAAACAAATGCTTTTTGATAACCCTAGAACAAGAAACTTAGCCAATACTACCAACAAAACGAGACCTTCAAATGATTATAATATTTCTTCATCAAATATTAGAATAGCATCAGTGAATAGTAATGCCAGTCGTTTTAGGAAATTTTCAGATATAATTTCAAGAAATTTCAGTGATATTATTGAGGAACACGAGGATGATCGTCCATTGGATGATGTTTTCACCGAGTTCTTAGGATTTTTAAAGAGTCTATTAAAATTATTTTGGGTTTTAGGTAAGAAAGCCTTTGTTTGGTTATTATTTGGTTTGACTTGGTTATCAAAATTTGGTCAAAAGTTATCTAATCAAATTCCAAATCCAGATTGGCGTATAGTTAAGAAAATTTCAACTGATTCTAAAGTTAACGAATCACCTGAATTGAATGATGATTCAATTTTAATTGAAAGTACTTCAAATGATATAGTTGTTTCGGGTGTTCAATCTAAATATCCAAATTTTGCAAGAAGGTTAGAAGAATTGACTAAAATTAAAGATAAAAAAAATCAAACGACTAACAAAGAACAACCCCCTAAGGGATTATCTACTCAGAAATCAAGAAATGATAATTATGGAACTAAATTTTATTCCAATGAAAAGAGAACTAATTCAGTCAATTTAGAGCAAACCCTTTTAAACAGAGCCAATAATATGATTAAGCCAAAAAGAATTGACAGCGTTTCACATGCTAATGACATTAGAGATACCATGACCAAACTCAAAAATTTGGGCACTCCTGACAAGGTTAATGAGAGGCCAACATTTACCAGATCTACAGCTAGGTTCCAAAATTGTGAATGGTTAAAGGATGACAAGGAAGATTACATTAATAATTTAGAATACACCAGATTATACAAGGAGTATCAACATATTGTTGAGGAAAGAAACAAAATGCAAGAAATGTTGAAGATTAAGGAGTTGAAGCGTGAAGGATTTGCATTAAAACCATTATCATTAGAAAAAAATAAAGAAATTGAAGATACATGGGAAAGTGGTATTAATGGTACATTGATTTCGAAATATAACATTGACATTACATTGCATGATCTGCTTACCTTATCTGATGGTAAATGGTTAAATGATAAAGTTATTGATTATTATTTAAAATTAATCGCAGAAGATGTCAATGGGCTCAACTGTAAAGAGGGTGAACATAAACTTCATGTCTTTACCACTTATTTCTACACAACATTGAAACAAAAGGGTTACAAGGGTGTTGCAAGATGGGCCAAGCGTGCCAAAGTTGATGTTTCTAAATTAGACTATTTATTTGTCCCCGTTAATTTAAATCAAATGCATTGGACTTTGGCCTATGTTGATAATATCAACCGAAAGTTTGTTTATGTTGATTCGTTATATGGTACTGGTGATGACATTTTAATGAACTTAATGGATTATATGACTGCAGAGACTGAACGTCTTTATGGTAAGGAAATGAATGGTATTGATTACACTTTATATGAAATGGTTAGTGAAGCTCAAGGCCCTAAGCAAAAGAATGGATTTGATTGTGGGGTTTTTACATGTACAGCTGTTTCATGTTTGGCAAGATCTAAGGGGTTTTGTTATTCACAAGGGGATATGTCCTTTCTCCGTAGGAAAATGGCATATGAAATTTTTAAGGGTAAGTTGGAAAAGTGATGTAGTTCAACGTGTATTTTATAGTTATATCTTAAGTTGATAGATGGAAGATTGTTTAAATGAGCAAATGAGCAGTCTTGAAAGAAATAGCTTTAGTTAGAAAAAAAACTCGATGGAGATCTGTTAACGAATAAACGAATTCTTTAATTAAGCTAAATGGAAAACTCGCAGACAGTGACCGAAAACCTCACTCCTGCACAGGAAAAGGCGGTTTTGGGGGTAGATATGACTGCTTTTTTAAATAACGAAAAGGCTGGTGAACCTGTCGATTCTACCTATGCCACGCTTCAGAAAATCGATTTTGTTGACTCTGCCACTTTGGACAGCTGGTTATGTCATGTTATCCAGAACCAATACGCCTATGCATTGACTATAGTTGCAATGGACAAATTGCTTGAAAGAGGTGAAATTGCCCCGGAAAGGGTAATTTCTAAGTTGATTAAAAACGATATGGAAGATTTACCATCATTTTCTAATTTGTTAGCTTGGCAATATTTGAAGAGTATTTTGAAGAGATTATCAACTGACTATTTCAATTCTGTTAAGTCCTTTGAAGAATTCAAATCTCAATTCCCAAAACAGGAATCGAAATCTATTATGAATGTTGTTATTTTATACTTATGTGGGTTCTCCCATTTCAAGAATGATGAATTAGAATCAGCAAAATTAATTAAATCAATTGATTCACACTGTTTTAAGGAATCCGAATCAATTAAATTTCCAAAGGCAGAAACTAGTAATAACAAACAGATCAACCCATTATTCAATTTATTAATCTACATTTTGAGACATTCCAATGTTGAATTAAATTTAACTAAAAGTTTATCCAATTTCATTAAAAACACGTACCATAATTCAAGAATAGTCCAATTATCATGTTTGAATTCTATAAAATTGAATCACCGTAAGGAATGTTTGGCTACTTTTAAAACTTATTTGGATTATACAAATGATTACAAAGTTAAACATAATGGTGTTTATGATGATGTGATTAATATTATTGGGTTATATATTGTGGTTTTGGAATATTTATCAAAAACTATTGAAACAATGGAAGATTATAGAATTGTTAAGAAATATGATTTGGATTTGGAAACTTTATTACAAGATTATTTAATTCATTTTGTTTCATTGAATTCAACTCAACATATTAATGAATTACAAAACTTTTTCAATTTCATTTACACTATGAAATATGAGATCTATGAAAATTTTATTGAATACAGTGATTTAAGTATGAATGATAAAATTAAAAAAATGCTATATTTCACAAATATATCAATTAAAAGTATATACCAAAATAACGAGTTTAATGAAAAGAGATTTGCATATAATTGTTTTAAGGATGCATATTATAGACATAAGGACAGACAAGATGAACATGCTATCAAAAGGATCAAACAAGCCGTTACTCATGATCCAAGTAACATTACATATTTAACATTATACATTAAATTATTATCAGGTGACATTGAAACACGTTCAGTTGCATTGCAATTATCTAAAAGGTTAATTGATACAGTATTTGAATCAGATTTAGAATTCACTTTAAAGATTAAAAAAGAAATTGCGGAAATGTATTTGATTTATTTATCATTAATGGAAAAAGAACAAGCCATTGATAATTTAGGTGAATTATTCAGTATCTTAAATGAGTTGTTCAATGGTCAGTTTAAAGAAATTAAATCAAGCAGAAGTAAGAGTGTTAAAAAATTACCTAAAATTAACAATGCTACTTATTATGAACATTCTTGTTCACCATGTGATCCAGTCAAATCATCTAAAAAGATAAGCAATAGAACTCGGATCATTTCCAAATTAAAGTCACCATTGACTTCACGTGGGGATGAATTGAATTTTACACCACCATCAAGTGTTAGTAGTAATAATACAGGTATCGTAGTTAATCCATTACATTCAACTACTAGATCAACTGAAAATAGCAAGGTAAGCAAGGAGACACTTGTTATTCAAGATATTTGGTTATCTATTTCAAGGTTATTACAAAAATTGGATGCACTTGATGGTGCCATCGAATGTTGTGATCTGGCCAGTGATATTGGACCAATGAACTCTGACATCTTAGCACGTCGTGGTTGTGTTTTAATGGCAATGGAGTTCATTGATGAAGCACGTAAATCACTTGAGGAATCTATTGAAAGAGGTCCAGTGAATGCAGAAGCGGTTTTAGGTTTATTTTATATTGCCAATACAGAAGCTGCTAGAGTCCGTGCACAAAATTTAGCAGAGGAAATTTTACATTCGAGTGTTAAATACCATCGTGATATTCAATTATTGTTTTTAGTTGGTGAATTGACCAAATCAACCCGTGGATGGGAAGGTATGAAGATTTTATAATTACACTTTGTAAGTAACTTAATTTTCTAAATTTTTTTTTTCTTTTGAAAATTTACAATCATGGCGACTGCAATATTAGTTTAATTAGCAGATTTGATATGGCAGACAATTTGATCAGCAGACTGCTAGCCGATGCTGCAATGCGTGCGCAGGAGGGACGTGCTGGTGCGACAGCCGATGTGTCACATTTTTCCGGAGAAAACAGCACAAACGACACCGATAAAGCATCCATTAGAACCATTTATTCAGTTCATTTTATTAGACAGCTGGAACATTCACCTTTGGTCCCAAATATGGTGGATGTGCTTCCAAGCGAGGACTTTTTTAGGCTCCGTGTAGCTCCAATGCGTTTCACCAGAGGCAACCAAAACTCCAACGATAGGAGAAATGGTGGCCGTAGAAACAACAACGGGTTGGGGTCCAATCAGCGAGCCAATGGTCGTCGGAATAGAACTTCTAGACATGAACATAAAGAGGAAGAGAGTTGGATGATTGCCGATGAGTCAGTTGTTAACACCGCTTTAGACTTTGAAATTTGGAAAGCTAAGATGACAATTGAAAGTGCCAGGAGAAACGGTGAACCAGTTACACAGGAGATGGAACAGGATTATAACAGATTGTTGAATAGTAAGAACAATGATTCAACTCAATCTAATACACAGGAAAACGAAACTGTTGAAGATGATGAATGGGCGTTTGATTTTGGTGGTGATAAACAAACTAAAGATGAAGATGAAGAATTGGAATCAGTTTCAACAGCTACTGCCAATTTAGTCGATTCAGTTGATGGGAAATTTTCCATGTTTTTTGGAAATGAAAACTCAGCAACTAATGAATCGTTATCATCATCTTCTAAACAAGTTACATCGAGATCATCAAGAATGATTTCATTTATTAACGAAGACAATGACAGGTTAAATACCAATGAAGATTCCAACAAGGATACATCTGCTTTGGAATCTAACAACTCTAACAAGGATGAAATGTTCATTCAATCATTATTAAATAAATCCTTAGATCAGTTTGAGGGGAAGAAACCAACAACTGTTGAAAATAGATCTCCATCAATTGAAATCAAGAGTAATGTTTCCACCCCAAGTATTGTGAAAACTGATATTTCATCACCATTACCACCACAACAACAACAACAGTCACTTGATCTCAAACGGATGCAACAAGAACGTGATAACCAATATATGAGAATGTTAACAATGCAAATGCAAAAACAACAACCATCACAACAACCACAACAAAAATCACAATCAGCTGAGCCACAAACACCAGGTGCTCCTAGTAACTTACCAAATGGATTAGCAGGTAATTTACCAAATGGGTTACCAAATAATTTACCAAATGGGTTACCACCTCCACCACCAGGTATGTTTCCACCACCACCACCACCACCACCAGGTATGTTTCCACCAGGATTTAATCCAATGCAACCACCACCAGGTATGTTCCCACCAGGATTTAACCCAATGCAACCACCACCAGGTATGTTCCCACCAGGTTTCAATCCAATGCAAACACCAATTCAACGACAAACATCAGGTCAAGGTGCTGCACCACAAGGTACAACACAGTCTGGTGGTGGTATTCCTCCTCCAGGTGGTCCAATCCATCCATTAATGACTCTTATTAATAGAAACAAGAGAAAATCTCAATCACCATCAGGAACACCTGGTCCAAGTGGGAATCAAATACCACAACCAGTACCATCACCAGTGCCACATAATAATTCTGAAGCCCCACAACAATTAACTGAACAACAGCAACAACATTTGCGTGCTATGTTTGGCCAATTTGGTGGGATGGCACCACCTTTACCAAATCAACAACCATGTCAACAACAACAGCCAAATCAACAACAACCAGGGCAATTCCCATTTGGATTTCCTTCTGGCCCACCCCCACCGGGAATGTTCCCAGGTAATCAATTTGGTATGAATAATAACCAAAGATGATTTGAGATAATATATTTGTTTAATTGATGAATATATTGCAATTTTTAAAGATTAGATAGATTGATTTATAATTGCACATATGTAATGATAAATAAAGAATCGAATGAGTATATACTTGCGTACATTAGATATAAATATATATATGTTGTTAATGTATACACATAGAGGGTGAAAGAGAAGAAAATAGAAAAGAATCTAATTAGCTAACACTTTTGATAAATTAAAAATACAATTGTAAAGTTGAATGGACTCGTTACCACCTTGACTTAAAGATTTATCTGCTAACCAAAGAACATTTGAAATTTTATTCTTTTGATCATTTGATAAACTTATAGATTGTGAATCGTCATTTAAAATTAACCTTTCATGAAGTGCAGAAAGTACAAATGTTGCTGAATACCCCAACTGAAGAATATCTGATTGAATAAATTGAATTATTTGTTGTAAATCATTTGATTTTATAGTTGATAAAAGTTTATCAATTAAATCAGTTGGTAAATGACCAAACATTTCCTTAATTTGATCATCATGTATAGATTTATCATTATTCTTCAATAAAATTGAAGAAATTGATTGAAGTAAATTAATAGCTCTTCTTAAATCCCCTTCACAAATCTTCAAAATTTCTAATAATGTATTGTCATTAATTGAAGAACTTAAATCTTCCATTTGTGAAATATATTTCATTCTACCCAGTGCTAAATTTTCATCTAATGATTTAAATCTAAATTTAGTACATCTTGAAGCTAATGGGTCAATAATTCTAGTAACATAATTACAAATTAAACAAAATCTTGTTATACCAGCATAATTTTCCATTGTTCTTCTTAAAGCAGATTGTGCATCAATAGTCATTGAATCAGCTTCATCTAAAATGATCAATTTATAAGGAGGACAAGGGTATTTTTGCAAATCTTCCTCAGTTGGGTTAGAAATAGTCAGTCTTGCAAAGTTTTTAATTCTATCACGAACGATGGATATACCTCTTTCATCAGATGCATTTAATTCTAAAATACGGGATTTTATTAAATTAGGACCATAAAGTTCTCTTGCTAAGGCCAAAATAGTGGACGTTTTCCCCGTACCTGGAGGACCATAGAATAACATATGTGGTAAATTAGCATTGTGAAGTGATCTTTCAAGGATTGTAGTTGTGGTTGACTGTGCTGTGACTTCCTTAAGCGATTTTGGTCTGTATTTTTCAACCCATGGCATGGCTGCTTCACGCGTTGCTTCGCTGGAAACGGGTGTGTCGATTGACATGGTGTCGGACATTTGTTATTAAAAGCGTTTAAAAGAAATGTAATTAAAGACGCGTCTGTCTGCCTTTTTCAAAATTAACACAAAAAAAATTGGTTTCCCAGTAATTTTTTACGTTCCCCAGTAACTCCCCCTAATAAAAAAATTGTTTCGTAGTAAAATTTATAAATTCCCCCTGTTAACTTTGAAACGCAAAACTTGGTTTGAAAAAACAAACAAACAATCAAAACTCTATACTATATCAATGGACCCAACAGACGACCCAGCATTAACACTTCCGCTTTCACGTGTACGTAAGATTGTCAAACTCGACCCAGAACACGTTTCAGCCACTGAAGGTGCGCATTTTGCTCTTGGAATGGCTGCAGAGCTATTTGTGATGCAATTGACTCATGAAGCTTCACTGTGTACACGAGCCAAACATCGTAGGAAGGTCATGTACTCAGATTGCCACTCTGCTGTAACTTCCAGTGACAAATACCTCTTTTTGCGCGATATAGTGCCCAAAAGACAACCTTTGGGGAAACTTGTACAACATGGTGAGGTTACTTTAGATCAATTGGCACCACAATCACAGAGACAAATTCAACAATCATTAGAAACAGCTCCTGTGCGGGATTTAGATGAAATGGTGGGTGAAGTGCCCGAATTGGATCGTGAGGGGGATGACTAATCAATTGTTCGTAAGTTTATTATTATCATATATAGATATATATTATTATGTACACGTCTTTCTAATACTTTTCCACATAAGTTTCACTGACTGGGTATTCGGCTCTAGCAGTCTCCACGTACTCCTTTAACTTGTTCAAATACATTCTACCGTCAGTTGGACCGGTGTAACCCTTGAATGAACTCTTTGGAATAGGAGCGTTACTGGAAACAAGTGGCTTCAAATCAAAAGCTGCAAGACCTTCTGGGACAACAAAAGTTCTCACCTTTTCAAATTGGATATGGTATCCACCCCATTTGTCCATCTTACCAATACCAGTGGATCTTGTACCCTTGTAGAAATTCTTGTTCCCCTGTTTGGTAGTCAATGCAAGTCTCTTGTTACCGTTTTTAGAGTACCCGTAAAAAAGAGTACCGTCTCTGAAGGTTTTCCATGGTCTTCTCAAAAGACTGGTGGCCGTCTGGGAAAACGCTCTGCTGGCTTCAACTCTGTTGGCAATCATCTCAACCGTCAAATAAAGACGTTTCGTTAAATGGAAAATTTTCTTCAACTGTTTCATTATTTTTTTTTTTAATTGATGGAAAGTGCTCAGCAATATTTGTTACTTTATCATTTTTTTTATTAGCTTTATATATATAGTATTTAAAATCTAGCAAAGTTTAGCCTTAAACCACTATTAAAGGCTTTTGAATCATCGGACATTAGTTATATTGGAACCATCCTCTTAGCAGTATGAACTAATTCCACCCTCTTACCTGTTTTATCAACTAATGAAACATCCCCCTGAGTGCCAGCACCCCCACATAACAACGTTCCATCATTACCTAATAAAGGAGGTAATTCATCACATATTAAAGTTATGTTTTCACTGAAATAATTAACGTCTAATTGCTCCAGTGAATTAGGTAATGTAATTCTTAAATTTCTATCTAAAACTCTTGAATTGTATTGATACTCTAATGATAAACCTCTAACATTTGAATTTTCCCAATTTATATCTAATAACAAATTTTCTAATTCGAAAACTGCCCCACGTGAAAATAAATTTAATTCATTAATATTTTCACCAATTTTCCATTTTTCACCTGGTGAATTAATATATTCTTTGAAAATTATTGTTAATTTATTAACACAATTAGGAATATATTCATTAAGATAATTTGTTGATATCCCATTAACATAAAAACAATAATTGGTACAATTTGTCAATTTGTTTAAGTTACATTTAAAATAACTAAATTGGAATCTTTTACAAGTATTTTGTAAAACTAATTTATTAATACTTTTCAATTCTAAATTATTCCAATAATCATTTAATGATTCTAATGTTGGTATAGTTAATGTATAATAAA
Organism: Saturnispora sanitii; assembly: GCA_030563185.1. Lineage (NCBI taxonomy): Eukaryota > Fungi > Ascomycota > Pichiomycetes > Pichiales > Pichiaceae > Saturnispora > Saturnispora sanitii. The sequence goes on along the minus strand of JAKUBF010000006.1, from coordinate 94,092 downwards.
TTTTTAAAATTTTATTTTTTTTAATTTCATATTTTAAATATTGAATCATTTCTAAATCTTGAGGATTTAATGGGTTTAATGATAATGTTGTTGAAATTAAAATTTTAAGTCCTGAATCATTAGTTAATTTAAGCATTTTTAATATTTCTTTAATTGAATCAGAATACATCCAAATATGGACTTTTTTAATATCCTTTAATACCTTGCCATTTAAAATCATTTTTATAATTTCCCAATCTTTATTAAAACTAATTTCATTAACTTCAATTAATTTAATCTTTTGAACACATTTTTCATCAATAATTTGTAAAAAATCAACAAATGAATTATTTATCTGATGTTCATATTTAATCATTTCACATATTGGGTAAATTAAATTAAATGCTAATAAACCAAATTTACTATTAACATTTTGAACAACTAACAATTTTATTTTTAAATTATTTGATTTAATAAGTTCAACCAACCTTTCAAACTTTTCCCAATTTGTATTTAAATCAATAAATGTTAAACCAGGCCTACGAATCCTGAAATAAACCCTATCCCCATCGATAACAAATGAATAAATTTTTAAAATTGATCCATTGATCTCACCTGTATCCAATATGGTTCTCAAAACATCACAAGTTCGACAAAGTTTAATACTTTCTATAAATATTCCCTCAATAATTTCTTGAGGAAATACACTCATATCAATACCCACAGTCATATTTGTTAATTTAAGGAATAAAAAGGTAACTTTTGATGCAAAAAATAAAAAAAAAGATGAAATTGCAAAAAGAAAAGAAGATAACGAATATCAACTGTTTAGGGAAACTCAAAACCCACCCATAAATGAAGTAGTTGTAATAAAAACAGGGGAAAAAGATAACAAGATAATGTTCACATTTATGAATAATATCAACATTAAAAATTCCGTATTTAACAGTTTACGGTATCAATTACAAGATCATTCCAATAATAAAATAAATAACTCCCCTAACAAGCATGTTAGCTTTTTTTATAAAAGAACATTAGCTAACTAACTAACTAAGTAATTATTTTCAAATGTTCTCTTTCAGCAATTAATTTTGCCATTTCTTCAACTGCAAGTGCATTAGGACCTTCATAAACTCTAACTGAATAATAATCCAATGGAACAATATCATTATTCATTAATCTAGCTAATGAACATGTATCTTCTAATTCAATTTGATCAATTATACTACCTGAATTATCATTACCTAAACTTAAACTTGACATTAAATGTTCTAAATTTGTATCAGCTTCAGAACTATACCATTCCCAACCTATTTTTTCAGCCCTATCCTTACTATCAATTATAACAATTCTGTTAATTTCATTTTCTTTAACAACTTCAATAATCTGTTGCGCGAATTGTTGTTCATAACCTGGTAAAACAGGAGAATGTAATTGAACAATTACACATTGTTCACTAAAAGTGAAATATTCTAAAGGTGAATGAGTTATTAATGCATTAGTGGCAACATATGGGTATAAATAAGTTGGGTCCAATTTTTTCATATTTAATGGTTTATTCCATTCAAGAAGTTGTTGCACAACTAATTGTGGTACGTTGGAAATACCAACTGTAGGAATGATCAACGTTTTCATTTATTTCAATAAAGTTTAGTAGAATATTAACGAAATGGAAAGAATAAAAAAAAATATCGATATTCGCTGCTCATGACTTAAATAGAAAGAAAGAAATACAAAGAGATACGCTTGATAAGGAAAATCAATTGTTAATCCCTTTTCCCCCCACAATAAACTAACCAGTAAATATTTATTACAATTGCCACATTTTATCAAAGTTGAAATACATGGGAATGAAAGGGATTCGTCTAAAGAATATAAAATTGGAATCCAAAATAAAAAAAGAAGAAAACATTTTAAAATTAAGTGCTGAAACAATTATACGCAAGAAACAGAGTGAGTAATTACAATTTTTAAAAAGTCTTTAGAACAAGGCCTAACTGTAAGAAAAATTGAAAAAAAAATAATGGGCTAACAATCTTGGAAACTCCATATACAATATAATTCAATTCAAAAGACGATCGAAATAAATGTTATTAAGAATCAATTGGAAAATGAATTCAATAGCAAAAAACTATTAAAAAACCATTATTTTTTAATTTGATTGCCAATGGAATGGGTTAAAACTTGTAGAATATATTTGGATGCCTTAAATTAACGCAGCAGGTAATTAAAATAAACGGCAGTAATTACATTAACAAGGAATTTTAAAAAAAGGTCAAGCAAAAGAGCCTATTATACATATCTATACACCTACATATATACATACTGTTTATAATTACAAAGAAAGTCCCATTTTAAAGCTGGGTAAAAATTAGCAGCCTTAATTTAAAACTGCTTTTTTTTTTTGGCTTTAATTAAAAATAAAAATAAAACGTGTTTAAAATAAAATTGATCCACTTTTTTTATATTTTTACAAAAGCGTAAATATTTACAACCTTAGTGTTTAATTTCCAGATGAACACCACCTTTCATACTTCTTTTAAATTGATATCGATTTTTTTTAAAAAAAAATGAAATTAATAAATAATTGACTTTTTTTTCGTGCTTTGATATTCTAATCAACTGTAACAAATGGACTTAAAACCAACTTCATTTATGGCATTTTTGAATACGAGACAGAAATTGTGGAAGGCCACTGGGAAAATGTGGAGATTCAGAATGTTAAATTCCAATCCACGGAAGCGTAAGCGTGCTATCAGACCCAAACTTGAATTGCAACCTGCACCGAAATTGAAATCAAAACCAGAATCAAAATCAAAATTTCAATCGAAAGAATTGAAATCAAAATCAAAATCAAAACCGAAATCTAAATTAGAATCAAAACCGAAATCCCAATCAGAACAAAAACTAAAACCAAAACCAAAATTAAAACCAAATGAAAAGCTTACAAGTTTGAAAAGACAACAGAAACAGGAATTGGTTAATGAGGGACAAAGGAAAAAAAAAGAGATTAGAAATGAAAAACAGGCGAAAGCTTATGAAGAAAGATTATTATTCAATAAAATCATTAAACAATCAGGTAAAAATGATATAATTCAATTTTATAAAAAAGTTGATTCTGGTTCTAGCAAACAATCAGTTGCAAATGAAATATTTGATATATCCAACTATGGGAAAATATTAGTTAAATATAGAAATTTTAATGATTACCCATTTAATGAATTGGAAAATCGTTCAAGATTAGCTTCAAAGAAAATTGGAAATGAATTGGAGTCTTCCCCATATTTATATGATTCAGATACTGAAATTATAAATGAAAAATCGTATGTTGACTCCAATCCAAAAATCGATTCAGTTCATACACCTGTTTCATTACCTGTCGCTGCTGTTTTTAAACCACTAATCGATAAAAAATCTATAACATTAACAAAGAGGAAAATTAAAACTTATACCAAACAAGATGTTTTTAGGATTTTCAATAATATTGAAAATGGAAGAGGTCGGAACATTTTCAAAAGAAAACCTAAACCAAAAACGCGGCCTAATACAAGATCTGTAGTCCGATTACAAAGACTATCTAATACTGATTTGCAAAGAAAAAATCAGAACTATCTTATATCTGATGGTTTTGTTTCTAATTATGTTTTAACGAAAACTTCCATAGGACGATCAATTGTAGAAAATGTCAATGACAGTGATAGCGAAGGCGAAGGCGTTATAACTATGGATATGGAGATGGATTATATTGGAGCCAGCCAACTACAGAGTCAAAACTTAAGTGAAAACGAAAGCGTAGAAACAATTGAAACTGAAAGTCAAAATGAAATCCAAGATCCAATTGAAAATGAATCAACTGTTGATGTTGACGCTGATGTTGATGTTGATATTGTTAGTGATATTAGTGGGAACGAGAATGGACCTGAGAGTGAAACTGATAGTGAAACTATCAGTTTAACAGATAGTATACTTTCAGATTCAGAATTAGATTCAAATAAGTTTTCCATTGTTGAATCCGAGGAATTAATTAACTCAGCAGACAAGGAAATTAACACACCGCCAACACAAGTTAATACCCATCCAGTTGAAACAACAACATCTATCGATACCCAACAGCAGCAACAGGATAATGAAAGATCTGATAATTTTACTGTAACTTCAAAAGAAAATAATACCAAGATAATCAATACAACATTAACAAATATACATGAAGACAATGAACTAATTGAACTAATTGAACATTCTGAACCTAAAACTCCAAATTATGAAAATCGTCAGAGAACGGTATACAGTGAGGATTTAATTTTAGAATTTTTCCATCTTCATGATCAAGGATGGAAGATTAGAGCAGCTGCAACTAAAATTGGGATTAAACAGGGGTATGCAAGGGCATTAGTTACTTTAAGAAATTTTGAAAAATACCCAGTTAAGATAACAAAACCACCTGAAAATTTAGATCCAATTGTTTTAAGAAATCCATATTCATTGAATAACATTATTAGATTTCATAAATTAATAAATTCAGGTTATGATTTTGAAATAGCTTCAATGAAATGTGGTATGGATCCTATAAAATCTGCTGGACTTTATAAGAAAAATGAACCTTTTAAACAAATGGAAACTGAATTAAATGATAATGAAATTAGATGGTTAATTATTTTAAAATTACATGATTATGGTTTAAGATCAATTGATATTTCTAATGGTCTTGGTCTTAGTAAAGGTACTGTTGGTACTATTATTAAAAGAAGAAATTGTATTAAATTTCCAGTTATTAAAGATTGTAATGACTTACAATTAAAACGTGATGTTCAAAAAATTTTAGAAATATTCTCACCAAAGATGAAAGAATTAGCATTGAAAAAAAGAGTTCAAAAAACAAGGCAAAAACCTGAAAGTTTAAATAAATCACTAAATGAAAACCCCAATATCGAATTATCCAAAGAATTGAAACAAGAGGGTGTTCTTCAATATATTCGAGAACTTACTAAAAAATAATGATATCATGAACAAGATTGAAGTTAACGTTTAATTAAGGTTAGAAAATAAAATTCAAGTTTAAGCTCAAATTGTTCTATGTAACATATTTAATATAGATATTATCTTATTAAGCTATTTTGGAACTGCTAAGGTTATCAAGAAAATCGAATGATAATCAGATAACATTTCGAAAAAAAGAAAAAAAAAATTTTTTTAACGGAATAATTTTCAACTTATACGTTGACCCTTTGTAGATTTAGATGTCATTCAACGAATCAACATCATTAGAAACTTTAAGAGACGTTTTATCAAACGTTAGTGGTTCAACCCCTACTGCTGATAGATTTCGTGCACTTTTTTATCTTAAATCTATTGGGGCTGAATTTGAACAAGACAAGGAAAAAGCACATAAAGCAATTGAATATATTTCATTAGCCTTTTCTGATGATTCTGAATTACTTAAACATGAAGTTGCTTATTGTTTAGGTCAAACAAATAATATGGATGCTGCACCTGCTTTAAGAGAAGTTTTGACAAATTTAAATCAACAATGTATGGTTAGACATGAAGCTGCTGAAGCTTTAGGTGCCCTTGGTGATAAAGATTCATTAGATATGTTAATTAAATTACAATCAGATCCTAATGAACGTATTGAAATTCAACAAACATGTGAATTAGCAATTGAAAGAATTAGATGGGAAAATTCTAAACTTTCAAGTGAAGAAGTTTTACAAAAATCATTATATGAATCTATTGATCCAGCTCCACCATTACCAAATGATAATAAAGAAAATGATAAAATTGAAAGATTACAAAATATTTTAAATGATCCAAAGGAACCATTATTTCAAAGATATAGAGCTATGTTTAGATTAAGAGATATTGGTACAGATGATGCATGTAAAGCTTTAGCATCAGGTTTTAATGATGAATCAGCACTTTTTAAACATGAAATTGCTTATATTTTTGGTCAAATGTGTAACCCTGTTATTGTCCCAGAATTAATCGAATTAGTTAATAGACAACAGGAAGAACCAATGGTTAGGCATGAAGCTGCTGAAGCTTTAGGTTCTATTGCCACTGATGAAACTTTACCAGTTTTAAAACATTTATTAAATGATAAGGATGAAGTTGTTCGTGAAAGTGCCGTTGTAGCTTTGGACATGTGGGAATATGAAAACAGTAATGAGATTTAAATTAAATTTATTAAATTTATTTATCTATATATGTAAAGTAAGAAAGGATATTAATATGTATAATGTAATGTACAGATATCTAGTTATTTGTTCTGAATTTGTAGTTACACTTTGGACATGTGTAAAAAACAGTGGCACCTTCATCAGCAGAACGTAATTGAAGTGTATGATATTGCATTTCATCATGACCACATTTTGGACATTTTTCCTTAATTGTAGCACCTTCTTCAAGTTCATCTTTCTTTAATACAGTTTTAACAAGCGAACGTTGAGCTCTTAAAGCAGAAGGAAACGCATCTGGAGCGGTGTGGGTAATAACTTGTAAATTTGCAAAATCACCTGAATTGTAACTCTTGTGGCAAACATGACAAACAACTTCTTTTTGATGAGCAACTGAATCAAGAAGATCACCACAATCAGTACAGAAAATAAGAGACCCAACGGCAGACATATGCTATGCTATCCTATGCTATAGAAAGAGATATAGAATGGTTAAAAAAAAAAAAAAAATCAAAATTTCCAGTTGAAAAACTCAAAAAGTTGAAAAATTTCAATAAACTAACAAGTTTAGTCTATAAACACTGTTTTCTCATTCCAATGCAACAAGCACAGCTTCCAGATCTCTCGAATGCCGTGATGGCCCAAGATGAAATGGGCCGTCCGCTGATCATTGTGCGTGATCAGGCTCAAAAGCAAAAAAGCTCTGGTCTTGAAGCCGTGCGTTCGAATGTTTTGGCTGCACGTCAAGTGGCTGATATTCTCAAGAGTTCACTTGGGCCAAGAGGGCTTGATAAGATTCTCATCTCACAAGATGGGGATATTAGTATCACTAACGATGGTGCAACCATTTTAGCTGAAATGCAACTTGACAATGAAATCGCCAAACTTCTCGTCGAACTTTCCAAATCCCAAGACGATGAAATCGGCGATGGTACAACTGGTGTTGTTATTATGGCCGGTGCTTTGTTAGACCAAGCTTTACATCTTATTGAAATGGGGATCCATCCTATCAAAGTGGCCAATGGGTATGAAAAGGCTTGTCATATTGTCGTTGAACATTTGAATTCAATTTCTGATGATATAAATATCGATTTTGAAAATTTAGAAAATAACCTTTTAGAATCAAGTGATCTTTTTAAAGCTGCTAAGACTTCTCTTGGATCTAAGATTGTTAATAAATCTCATAATCAATTTGCTAAAATGGCTGTTGAATCAATTTTAAAAGTGGCAAATTTTAATACACATGATGTTGATTTTGAATTAATTAAATCTCAAGGGAAACTTGGTGGTTCTATTGCTGATTCTAAAACTATCAATGGTGTTTGTATAGATAAAGATTTTAGTCATCCACAAATGCCAAAATTAGTGGAAAATGCTAAAATTGCCATTCTCACTTGCCCATTTGAACCACCAAAACCAAAAACCAAACATAGATTAGAAATTTCTCAAGTTGATGAATTTCAAAACTTACAAGATTATGAAAAGTCTAAATTCATGGAAATGATTGAAGCTATTAAGAAATCAGGTGCTAATTTAGTTATTTGTCAATGGGGTTTTGATGATGAAGCTAATCATATGCTTTTAGCTAATAATTTACCAGCTGTTAGATGGGTTGGCGGTAGTGATATTGAATCAATTGCCATTGCTACTAAAGGTTCTATTGTTTCCCGTTTTGAAGATTTAACAGAAGCTAAATTAGGTCATGCTGATAGAGTTTACGAAAAGGAATTCGGGACAACTAGAGACAAGATGATTATCATTGAAAATAATAACACCACTAATAATAATAATAATAATAATAATAATACTACACAAGTCAATACTGTTACAAACCTTATCAGAGGTTCAAATAAGATGATTGTTGATGAATCAATTAGATCTTTACATGATTCACTTTGTGTTGTTCGTAACCTTATTAGAGATAATAGAATTGTTTATGGTGGTGGTTCAGTTGAAGCTTCATGTTCTCTGAAAATGACTGAAGAAGCTGATAAACAAACAGGTATTGATCAATATGCGTTTAGAGCTTTCTCTCAAGCTTTAGATATAATCCCAATGTCATTAGCTGAAAATTCAGGTTATAACCCAATTGAAGAATTAACAAAATTAAAAGCTGAACAAGTTTCTAATAATAATCCTCATTTAGGTATTGATTGTCTTGGTGCTAATAATAATAATATGAAAGATTTATTTGTTATTGAAACTTTAATTGGTAAGAGACAACAATTCCTCTTAGCAACTCAATTAACTAGAATGATTTTAAAAATTAACAATGTCATTATAACTGGTAAGAATAATGGTTATTAATTTAATTTAATTCCCCCCGATATATTTCATTTTATATATATATTATATTATATTTATATATAATTTAACCTAACCTATCCACCTTTGTACATTTGTTCAATGTTACTTGAATCATAAAAGCTTTTCCAAACACGTTTAGTTGATTTAAATTCTGCAATATTTTGATTTAATTTATATAATGATCTATCTATTTTCTCCATTGATTTCACCGTTTGGTTCATTTCTTCAATTAATAAATTGTTTAACTCCAACCTTTGCTTTAAAAATGTCTTACTTGGTTGTTCATTTTCCATTTTATAACAAGTAAACAAAATATGTAAATAAATAAATAATTTAATTTTTTTTAAATGACGTTTAATTGATTAACTTAATTTTTATTAATATGTTAAATAGATTACCCTTACGTGCTTATGCTACTAGTGCATCTGCTTCTAATGGGTTAAAGTCTGGTGTTAAGGAAGCTTTGGCGACTACTGCAACTACTTCAGGTAAAAGTACACTTAATGAAGCAACAATTATTCAATCAACTCAATCAGGTGAAGAAACTAATGTTAATAATACTGGTTTCATTCTTAAATCTAAATATCATACAACACTTTTTATTGATCATATTTGTATCCCAAAAGAATCTAAATGGGATTGGAAACAATATATAACACCATTAATTTTTCCTGTTAAAAATGATGATGTTGTTAAATTTGTTAAAACACTGACATCAGGTTATGAAAATGTTGAAATTGTCCCAGTTCCTCGTGATGGTGGTGCATTTGTTACATTAAAACTGCCAGCTGCAACAACTCCTCAATTATACAATAAATCTGTTATTTATAATATTAATTCAAAATCTCAAATGATTCATAGATTTTTATTGAAACCAGGGATTTATCCAGTTAAAGGTATCCCATGGATTGAAGATTTAGGTAGATACCCATCAAAATCATTAAAAATTAAATTTCAAGGTGAAATTTTATCACAAGAGTCACTTTATGCAATGTTTAGAAGATATGGTAAAATTGCAGATATTCAATTACCAAAATCAGGTGATGTTGAACAAACTGCTATTATTACATATTGGAATTTAAGATCTGCAATTTCTGCAAGACATTGTTTAACTGGTGTTGAAGTTGGTGATACAATTATTCATATTCATTATAAGAGAAAAATTTCTGAAAATGTAATTATGGTTTTCGTTAGAGATCATTCTAGAATTGCTATTCCATTAATTTTAGGTTTAGTTGCTGCAATTGCCGTTTTAGTTTTTGATCCAATTAGATCATGGTTCATTAGAGAAAAAATTAAAGGTGAATTTGATTGGAATAAAAATCAATATTTTCAAGGTATTTGGAAAAGTTATATTACAACAAGAAATAAAGTTAAAGGTTTATTAAATATGAATGGAGCTGGATCAGAAGAATGGGAATTATGGGCTGATATTGAAGATTTAATGGAAGAACGTAAAACTATTGCACATGAAGTTAAATTATGGCTTGAAGAAAATGTTAATAGTATGATTGTTATTCAAGGACCAGCTGGATCAGGTAAGAGAAATTTAGTTAATAATATGATTTTAAAAGAACGTGATAATGTTTTATATATTGATTGTGAAAATGTTATTAAATCAAGAAAGGATTATCAAGTTATTCAAAATATGGCACATGAAATTGGTTATTTCCCAGTTTTTTCATTTATGACAAGTCTTTCATCATTTATTGATTTATTCGTTAAAAGTTTAACAGGTCAAAATGCAGGATTAACAGAATCAAAGGAAGTACAAATTCAAAGTATGTTAACATTATCACTGGCATCAATTAGAGATTTAGCCTTAAGTAATTATTATAAATTAAAATCAACAACTGATGATTATCATGTTAAAGAAGAAGATTATTTACAACAAAATCCAAAGGCAAAACCAGTTATTGTTATTGATAGATTTCAAGCAGCTAGAAAGAAAAATCAAGCTAATTCATTTATTTATAAACAATTAGCAGAATGGGCATCAAATCTTGTTCAATTAAATATTGCTCATGTTATTTTCATTACAGATGATGTTGGTGCACTTCAAGAATTAGTTACATCATTACCAAGATCACCATTAAAGCGAGTTGTTCTTTCAGATGCTTCACCAATTGCATCAGAATTATATGTTAAACATGCATTACAATTAAAGGAAAATCAACCAGTTAATGATGATTCAGAAAAGGAAATAACACCAATTTCTCAAGAAATGGAAGATTTATTAAATGAAAATTGTGTTAAATTAGGTGGACGTATGAGAGATTTACAAATGTTCGTTCGTAGAATTAAATCTGGGGATTCACCAGAACAAGCAATTAAAGGTTTAACAGAACAAGCAATTGAACAATTATCACAAGTTTTCCTTTCTTCTAAAGTAACTGATTATGGATTTAATGTTTCACAAGCTTGGCAAATAATTAAATTATTAGCAGAAAAATCATCAATTTCTTATGAATCAGTTTTCTTAATCCCAATGTTTAAGAAGAATACTATACAAATTTTACAAAATATGGAAAATGTTGAATTAATTAGATTAGTTAGACATGATGGGGTGATTACTGATATTGTACCTGCTAAACCATTATTTACAACAGCATTTTCTCAAATGGTTAAAGACCCACAAATTTACCGCGCAATGGAAAAGGAATGTTTAATGGGTATAATTGAATTTGAAGGTAATCGTATTAAGAATTGGATTGAAGAATTACGTGGGTTTAAAGAAGTTCCAGAACCTAAACTATTTAGTAATAGATTGAAGTACCTGTCAGGGAAAATTGAGGGTTCTTCAAAGGTTATTTCTGATTGCGAAAGCAAGATGTTGAAATTGAAATAATAGTTTATAAGCTCTCACTTGCTGAGCATGTTTTCTTTTTTTTTTTTTTTGTTGTATATAGTGGTGTATTTGAAAAATTTTTGGTTTTAATTTTTTCTTAATTTTTCAACGACGACAACGAACAACAAGTGACATTTTTGTTTTATTAATTAACAAGATGCTTCAAAGAGTTTTACAAAAGCGTTTAATTAGCAATACGCGTTTAACCTTAAAGGAGGGTTTATCAGGTTTAGACAGAAAGATTAATAAATTACAAGCTAATAGTGAATTATCATTATCATCAAGTGAATTAATTAATAAACCAGAACTTTGGAAAGGTTTACCACCTAAAGTTATTATTCAACTTTACCGTTCAAGAGTTATTACATTAGGTAAGAATTATAAACGTTCTCAAGCTGAATTAGATGCAGTTTTAGAAACTGCTAAAAATCCATTAGAGGCAAATGTTCTTTTTAACCTTTATAATACAACAGAGGGTGATATTTTTCAAGCTGATACTGATACAGATTATGAAAATTATGTTGTTGAAGGTGAATATATGGAAGATCCATTAGAAGGTTATAAATTTGATGAATATCCAACATCAGCACAAGATTTAGTTAGAGATTTTAGGGATGTTTTAGAATTGAATAGAAAGGCAGCTTATGAATTACCTCAATTGAGTAAATTTAAACAAGAATATAAACCTCATAATTCAAAAGATTTACCAATTACATTAAGATATACTAAATATATTGGTGAATCACACCCTGGTGAAAGAAAAGTTACAATGCAAGTTAAAGTTGAAGATTTATCATTAAATGAATTAGAATCTCATAAATTAAAATTATTATCAGGTTCAAGATATAATTATATTGATGATGTTTTATTAATGTCAAGTGATAGATTTAATGAACCTGCACAAAATGCACAATTCCTTCATGAAGTTTTAAGTGATTTAATTAAAGAATCAAAAAATTCACCAGAAGAATTTGCTGATGTCCCATTAGATAAGAGACATATTAATGCTAAATTAAATAAAATGAAGAGAAAGAATAAGAAGGTAATTCCTTTCCCTAAAGAATGGGAAAGACCAATTGCCGATTCAGATAGACTTGTGAAATTGGATGATTTTATTCCAAACCCTGAAAAATAATTAATTTGATAAATAATTAAATTAAATTAAATAAACAGAAATGTTTCATTAACATATAAATAACTGTATATATTAACAAACAATGAATAAATTAAAAAAAAAGATAAGATAAAATAAAATGATGCTGAGCAATATTGTATTACGTAATATTATTTTTTTTTCTCTCATCGAAATGAAGAAGAAAAAAAAATGTTAGTGTGTGTAAGCCACAATTTACATATTAACGACAGTTTAACCACAATAAAATGGCTAGATCAGGGTCAAAATCGGCCAAGAAGGTTTCAAGACCTTATGAAGAGCTTTGGGGGAAGATGCAGCTGATTTTGGATAAGAGTGGGCTTAAATTCAACCATATAAAAGGTGAAGTTGAAGGTGAAGGATTAGGTAAAACCATATCGAAAGAATTGAAGAATGAATTAATTGAAAATTTACAATTGTTAATAAAAGATATGAAAGAGTCTATTTCACAAAGGGAGGAAACTAAAGAAGTTACTACTATTGTTGATTCTGAAATTCCAATTAAAATTGAACCTGGATTAAACGAAATTGAGAATAAAGATGAAAATGAAAATGACAATAAAAATGATAATAACGATAAAAGTTTAGATGAATCAATTAAATCAACAGAAGCTGGAAATGAAATTTTAGGTACTTCAATTACTGAACAAACAGAACAATTGAAAGATTTATCACCAATAAAGAGAAAATTAGATGATAATGAAGATGATAATGATACACTTGCCAATACATCAATTAGAAAAAAATCTAAGATAAAGATTGCAGGGGATGAAGATGAAGATGAACAACCTAATGAACCACCACATGAATACCTTGGATTACCAGGAGATGTCCCATCAATTTATAAATCAATTCCTGAATATACATTTGCAATGAGAGAATTAGTTAATAAAGTTGTTAAAATATTAGAACTATATGATGAAGAATTTAATAAGAAAACATCAAAAGATTTTAATGAATATTGGCGAAGGAAATGTGCAGTTGCAAATTACCCTGAAAAAGATTTAAAGGATGAATTACCTGGTGAAATTCCAATGATTGATTTTTCAAATGCTAAACCAGGTAATCAAATTTCTTTTACAACATTCATGGGATACATTGAAGGATTTTTCAGAAATTTTAATGAGGATGATCTAAGATGGTTAGGACAACAAAGTATTTATTCAAATCAATTATTTTCATCAATTAATCCACCAATACTTAATAATGAAGGTACTAGAATTACACCATCAAATTCAAGTATTCAATTATATGATCCAAATAAAGATCCATTATTTATTCCACCATTAGGTGCATATTATCAAGATATTTGGCATTGTGAAAATGAGGGTAAACCAATTAAATTACCAAAATTACAAATTACAAATGGTTTAAAAATAAAGAAAGAATTTGCTACACCAAATGGTGATAGGGAATTATTAAAATCTATGGATCCAAGAGTTAGTACAGGTCCATTAACATCCAGATTATTAAGTGCGTTAGTTAAAAATGATGATGAGACGACTAATGAAGATGATGATAATAATAATATTATAACAAAAGATTTTTTTAATGATGATGATGAACCACCAATTCAAGATTTAGATATCATGACATTTGAACAAATTGAAGAAAGATTAAAGAGAGAATTGAATTATTTAGGTGTTTTTATGAATGTTAGGCAAAAATTAAATGAAACAAATTGGGATCAAGATTGGGGTATTTATAAGGAAGATGATGAAGTTTCAAGTGAAATTAGAAGATTACAAAGGGAATTAAAGGAAACACAAAAGAGAAACAACATAAGAAAGGAAATATTAATACCAAAAGTTAAAGAACAAATTGCTTGGCAAGAATATATAATGATTGTTGAAGATTTAGATAAACAAATTGAACAACATTATAGACGTAGGATTGGGGTTTTACCTAAAAAAGTGAATAAGAAGAAATTACATGGTAGTGGGAATGGGAGTATTAATGGGAATGGTGAAGATAAAGAAGATAATAATGCCAATATGATCACCAATGCAAGTTTTAAAGGGTTATTGGATAAGAGGAAAAGATGGATTGAAAAGATTGGTCCATTATTCAAGAGTAATTATGAAATGAGGAGAATGCCAGATGAATCGATTTTTAAAGAAGCTATGGAAGAATATGCTAAAAAGATGGAAGGAGATGATAATGATGGTGAAGGTGAAGGTGAAAATGATGGCGAGGGGGATGCAGAAGATGAACAACAGGAGGAAGTTACAGCAGATCAATTGTAGATTGTTTTACAATTAATTTTAAAAGAGCAAAAAAAAAATTAAAATAAAATTAAAATAACAATATTTAGTGTAGTTTAGTTGTGTATAATATATTTAACATATGACGAAAAGATGAACGTTGAGGATTACAATGAGTATAAACAGTTTATGGAGATGTATTTGGGAAGGAGGAGAGTTTTTTTCAGTGAATTAGTGGGAATAAAGGGGATTTTTGAGGGGTTTAGTAATGATCAATTGATAGATAAGTTGATTGAAACAGACTTACCAGTTGATTTTCTAATCAATGAAGAAGCCCAATGTATGGATATTACGAGTGTTGGTAAACCCCAATTGGAAGAGGGGGTGTGTGATTTAGCATTGCAATTGAAGGAAATGGAGAAAACGTTAACTGAGTTTAGTGAAACACTTAGTATAACAATGAATATATAATATAATAGGTGATTTAAAGAGAATAATAATAAATAAGGTTATAAACACAACACAATTAAGCGACCCAGAGCTTCTTTAAGAGCCCGTAAAGCCCGTCCTTGTTTTCTTGTTCGATCTTGTAGATCCCGTATGCGACGACAGCGGTACCTGCAGTCAAAAGAGCCATAGCAACGGTGTGGATTGAGCCGTAGACTCTCTTAGGGATATAATCGATGATACAGGATTGGAACCCAGCGTACATGTGGTAAATCAAAAGAGCAGACATTGCGGCATCGCTGATTGGGGTCCCGGTGACTAATGGGGCGGCCATAAGTGGGATCATACCGATAACAACAACACGTTCAAACGTCCAGTGCTTGGAACCGTGTAAAGCGTTAGCGGCTGGTGGGACGTACGCGTCGTTCACAGTCCCAACAATGTTCCCCGGTGGTTGTGGGATAGTTTTGAAAAAGCCTCTGGTCTGCACCAACTGGGCAGCCTTAAAAGCAGTGGTGGTGGTGGTGTTTCTGATCCCGAGCCCGGTTCTGGCAGTGAGTTTGGCAAACATCGTTGTTAGAAACAAGGTCTTTCCAATTGGCTAGAAATTTTTATTATGTGACAATTTTAATTTTATTTTATTTGAATTTTCTCTCCGAACTCGGAGATTTTTATTAAATCGGCGGCGCAGGCGGCGCATGCTCACGAATATGCTCATGATCCAAAATATATATTTTTATTATTTATACCCATTCGGAAACACTCCCAGTCTCCGAAACCAATTTCACCATGTTTAACGCACAATGTTAATTGGCTCTGTAAAAAAGGGAACCATTTTGCAATTGTTTTCCCCCATTTACAAATACATTATCCATCCAAAAAACAAAAAACCGCTAATATCAACTCAAACACATAACCTAGTGTATATTCCCACAATTTTCACATAAACCTTGGGGAAACAAACCTTTTCTTTGAATAGAGATTAATACTTTAAATAAAATTTTCCGTTTATCTGCTGAGCATGTTTAATCGTTTTTCTTTTTTTTTCCTTTTCCATTTCCATTTTTCAACCGTTTTAAGCCTCTACAATTATATACACACTTCAAATAGTTTTATAATACCCCCCCCATTCATATTATTGAAACGTTGAACTATCATGGATAAGCGAAAACATACTTCAGAATTTTTGGCTCCCATTTACAACATGGATAATCAACCTTTCAATTATATTATTATTATAGATGCGGGATCAAAGGGTACTAGAGCTTTCATTTATTCATGGGATAATTCATCACCTGAAACTATTAATTTAGGAAAATCTTGGGTTAAAAAGGTAAAACCAGGTATAAGTGAATTATTACTTAATTATTGGAATGATGAATATAATTTAGATAATTATTTAAATCATTTAATTAAACCAATTTTTAATATAATACCAAAAGAACAAAGGTATAGAACCCCAATTTTTTTTCATGGTACAGCAGGTTTAAGATTATTAGAACCTGATTTACAATTAGATATATTATCTCAAATTTGCCTTTATTTCAAATCAAATACTGATTTCTTCTTACCAAATTGTCAATCTCATATAAATATAATAGATGGTGATGTTGAAGCTTTATATGGTTGGATTACTGTTAATTATCTTAATGGTAATTTAAAATTGGGGAATAATAATGAAATTAAAAATGAAAATGAAGAACGTGATTTAACTGTGGGTGTTTTCGAATTAGGTGGTGGATCAAAGCAATTATCATTTGAATTAGAAAATCCTTCAAATGATCCATTTTTCAATTTAAAACTTTCAAATGATAAACAATTCAACGTCTATACAGAATCTTTTATTAAATATGGATTCAATAATTTTCATTTAAATTATTTATCTCATTTAATTCAATTAGAAGAGTTCGATCAATCAATTGTTAATGATACATGTTTAACTAGGGGGGTCCAAAAGGATATTAAAATATCAAATGGGAAATCAATTAAATTATTAGGATTAGGTAAAAATTTAGAATGTCAAAATGATATAAATTCTTTAATTACAAATTCAATTATTTCTCAAAGGATAAAATTTGCAACATCATCAAATTCTAATATTAATGAATTTATAGCAGTTTCTGGGTATTGGGATACTTTTTCTCAATTATTAAATAAGGAAAATGATGATCCTTTTGATTTCGATTTACCATCTTTTGAATCTAAAACTGATGAAATTTGTTCATTTATATTAGAAGATTTTAAAAATAAATATTCTGAATTGAACAAATTCGATTCAATTAATCTTTGTTTTAAATCAAGGTATTTATTAGAATTATTAAAAGATTTCCCTAATGATAAAAAATTAACAATAAGGGATAAATTCGAAAATTTAGATTATTCTTGGACTTTCGGTAGAGCTCTATTATATGCCCTTGATGAAAATGTTAAATTAAATTCAACCGATAATCATTCATACGTTGGGTTTAATAAAAATATCTCACCAGGGTCAATCATTCATGGAAGTGAACAACCTCATATTGAAAAGAGACCAGAATTCAAATTATTCGATAATTATAAATCATTTCATTTTAGTTTAGATCCAAATGATTCTGATAATGGGAAAAATATGGATGATTATTCTTGGTGGGGTAGTACAGATTCAAATAAATCAAATTTAATTGATAATAATAATAATAAGAATAACAATGATGGTAGCGTTTATGATGATATGTCAGATGGTGAAAATTTCAATCCAGTTAATTTAACATCTTTTAATTATATCGTTATTATCATTTTATCTTTATTATCCCTGGTTTTTTTCATCTTAATTAACAGATTAGGATTTAAAAATTTTTTAAAAATGATCAAATTTGAATTACATTCATCCTGGAATAGATTTACTATATTAAAAAATAAATTCATTAATAATAATAATAATTCATCATCATCTTATGAATTAGTCCAATTTCAAAATGGTCTAGATGAGGATCATGACCATAATAATAGTTTGGGATTTTTCGATAAAACTCAACATAATGAAAATTACAATTTTAGTAATGAAGATATTTTAAATGATATTGATAATCATAATAATAATAATAATAATAGTAATGAAGAAGAAGAATTGGGTCAAACTGGTATTGTTTCTGATTTTGAAGATGATGGTTGGGATTCTGATGGTATCGAAAGAGTCGTTTAATAAATATTTATATTTACATTAATTTTTAATTTAATCTAATTTAATTTGCTCCATTCAAAATTGTAAAAATGCAATAAAAGTTCATTAGAAAGATACAAAATGGTAAATCAATAATGTGTAATCCCTTCACATTCCTATTGGTATTTGGTATTATGGTCATCCCCTTACATTTAATATTTATTAGTATTGATATTCCAACTACGTAAATCATTTCTTACTTGAATTTCACTCAGTGGTTTAACACGACGACGATTAGACCCTGATTTTTTACCTTCTTGATAATTCCCATATGAATAAGTATTATCATATTCATCATCATCGTCATCATCATCGTCATCATCATCGTCATCATCATCATTATTATTATTATTATTATCATCATCATGATCATTTTTACCGTCAAATTCTAACCATTCATTATCATCATCATCATCATCAACAACAACACCACCATTTTCTTCATTAAAACCTTTCTTTTTAGCCAATTTAATATTTTTATTTCTCTTATCCCAATATTCAGTTTGTATAATGTCAATCATATCATAACCTTCATCATTTTTTTTCCAACCATTACCATTTCTCAATACAATATCTCTAACGCATTCAATAGGTGTGTATTCTTCATAAGCTTTATCTTGAAGTTGCCATGTAAATCTATAAGTCTTATTGAATAATTTACTTAAAAGTGTATTTGATTCATCACCAAGTGAATCAGTTAATGCATCTTTCATTAATGAATTTATATCATTGGTATCTATTGGGTATTTTCTTTGTAAATGTTTACTTATTTTAGAATTTAATTCTGTTGGTGATTGAGGATTTAAAGCTGAACTTATTGCATTATGAACATTTTGAATAGGTTGAGTACAAAGTGGTGAATTAAAATTAGTATTAACAATTGATTGTATAGTTTCTTTATTATTATTATTATTATCACCACGATTTCCATTTCCATTTAAATTATTATTATTATCCTTCTTAACTAATGTTTCATTTAGGGTAAACTTAACAATTGTATTAGATTTACATTCCTCTAATAAAAATCTAACAATATGAACTTCCGAAATATCAAATTCTGTTAAATTAGTACTAATATAACCAAGTTTACGCCCTGATTTCCCCATAGATTTCGAATTCACAAAGAATTCAATACGTAAAACTCCTCTCTTGGGGAAAACGTAATCAATAGAGGGGAAAATAACACGATTAGAAACAACTGGGGTTGGCTTTGTAGTTTTCTTAAAATGACCCATAGATAACACGGCAAAAACTGTAGTTGGTTCAAAACTGGGAATATTGGTCAATTCATCTAGCCTTATACTTGTAGTATCATTAGAATTCCTCATTTTTCTTTTCAATGAATAGTGTACTTAGTTAGTTAGTTATCTTAATTCACATATTTTTTTTTAAATTGTCAATTTATAAGTTTTTTTTCATTGACATTTTTTATTTTTTTATTAATTTGTTTCTTTATTTCTGAAACGAAAATGGACTCGTTTAGATTACCAACCACGGCTGCACAGGCCAAGGTTTTCATGGATGATAAATACGCATACCCAGGTGTTAAGAGAGAGGAAGATTTGAACGGTGTTGAAGGCTCTTCTGGGTCTGTTAACAATTCTGGAATTTTCCCTAAACATGAAAACGATGGTGAACTCGAAAATGATGAAGAAGAAGAACTTAGGTTGGCTAATGGAGTTGATGAAGAAACAGAAGGTGCATCTGGTATTGTTCCTACTCTTCAGAATATTGTTGCCACAGTTAATCTGGATTGCAGACTTGATTTAAAAACTATTGCACTTCATGCTCGTAATGCAGAATACAACCCAAAACGTTTTGCTGCTGTTATCATGCGTATTAGAGAACCAAAGACTACTGCCTTGATTTTTGCTTCAGGTAAAATGGTTGTTACTGGTGCAAAATCAGAGGATGATTCTAAACTTGCTGCTAGAAAATACGCTAGAATTATTCAAAAGTTAGGTTTCAATGCTAAATTCACAGATTTCAAGATTCAAAATATAGTCGGGTCTTGTGATGTTAAATTCCCAATTAGATTAGAAGGACTGGCTTATGCGCATGGTACTTTCTCGTCTTATGAACCAGAATTATTCCCAGGTTTGATTTATCGTATGGTTAAACCTAAGATTGTTTTACTTATCTTCGTTTCTGGGAAAATTGTCTTAACTGGTGCTAAACATCGTGAGGAAATTTACAGAGCTTTCGAAGCTATCTATCCCGTTTTAAGTGAATACAGAAAACGGTAATGTTAATTAGTTCACCATCCACCTATCCCTGTTTCTTGTGAATTTTGAACTAAATAAAAGTGCATAAAATACCATTTACTATTGTTTCTCTTGGCACGAGCTATTTCTAGCTTTGAGCTGTACTCTTTGCATTGACTTTTACTATTTTTTTTTCACACACACTCACACAACTGAAAATCTAGAAATGTGCGGCAGAAAGTCTCAAGGAATGTTATATTAGCAGTGGGGAATCATCTTCTGTTATATACTTCGTTTTACTATTTGTCTCTTGTTTCTTTTGTATAATAATTGAATTTAAACTTACTGATCGTTTTTATGTGGCGTTTTTCATTTAACTTGTAATTTTTATGCAATATTTTTTTTTCCATTTTAATATTCTCCCCTCTCCTCAAGCTATGGAACCAACTGAAAGCGTACCAAGCACAGGATCCAACGAAACTGTTGCCAATGCTTCAGCTTCTGCTTCTGCTTTGGCCCAGGCTTTGGCATCGGCCCAAAAATCCGTAGAGAAAGCTCCAAATACCACCGAATCATCACAAAATGTACAAAATACATCCAATTCACGTCCAATTTTCCATAAAACACCATCCTCTGGTCGATTTAAACAGCTGCCACAACTTGATACAGATGTTTCAACAACAACAACCCCAGAATCAATTCTTTCTGCGGGACCAAAACAACAAACAACTGCTCAGATCCACTCAAGTCAGACTTCTTCTGTTAAACCTCATGTTGTTTCCACGCCAATGTCAGCTTCTTCTTCTAGACAGGGGTCCATATCATTTCAAGTTGATCAAACACAGAAGATCCACAGAGGTTCTATTTCTGCAAGACCTAGTTCAACTAAATTACCAGCCCAAGCTATTACTCATAATTTACAACCTCATGTCCCACACAATGGTCAATCTATCCAAGGTGGAATCGTTACAGGTCAAGGTTCTATTAGTTCAACAGGTTTGGTTGTTACTTCACAACCAATGGATTCTGATATAATAAATGCTTCTGTTAATTCAGGGATTCCATCTTTGAGAACTCCATCTTCAAGAACTTCATCTAATTCTAAAATACCTAATTTCATCGATCAACTTTATCACCCAACAGGTAGTCATCATACTGCTAAATCACCAAGTTTTGAACCAATTACAAGTGGGAAACCAATTGGTAATTTAGTTCAATTTGATTTAGGTGCAAGTAATTCAATAGATGTTCAAGTTAATTCTCCACAAAATATTGGTTCAACAACAGTTTCAACACCTTCTTTAGCATCACCAGGGTTACCAGCTTCATTAATGAGTCCAAATTCGACAATACCAAATATGGATTCTGAATTCACAAATGGGATTACACCAATTTCTTCACCTCAACATATTGCCGCCAATCCTTTAAGTGCCAATTCTAATGGATCACAATCTTCTATACCCCTGTTGAAAAAGAAACAGCACCATGCTACGAATGGTAAGATAACAGTAACTGAACCAACAGGACCTCCTGTTCCATTTACTCAATACCTTTCAAAGGAAGATGATAATAAAATTCATATTCTTATTGGTGCTTCAGGTTCAGTTGCAACTATTAAAATTCCATTAATTATTGATAAATTATTAAAAATATTTGGAGGTACTGAAAAAGTTTCAATTCAATTAGTTGTTACACAAACTGCTGAACATTTTTTAAGAGGTTTAAAAATTTCAAATGATGTTAAAATTTGGAGAGAAAATGAAGAATGGGCAAACCCAAAATCAAAACCTGGTGAACCAATTCTTCATTTAGAATTAAGAAAATGGGCTGATATTTTTTTAATTGCTCCACTCTCTGCTAATACTTTAGCTAAAGTTACAAATGGTTTAGCTGATAATTTATTAACTTCAATTATTAGAGTTTGGAACCCTCAAATTCCAATTTTGGTTGCTCCTGCTATGAATACTTTCATGTATAAACATCCTGTCACTAAGAGACATTTACAAGTTTTAAAGGAAGATTTCCCATATGTTGAAGTTTTAAGGCCAATTGAAAAAGTCTTGGTTTGTGGTGACATTGGTATGGGTGGTATGAGAGAATGGAGTGAAATTGTTGATATTACCGTTAGAAAAATCAAGGAAATGCAAGAAGGTGATCAAGATGATGATGATGATGATGATGATGATGATGATGATGAGGATGATGATGATGATGACGATGAAGATGATGAAGAAGATGATGATGACGAGGATGAAGAATTTATCGAAACTAGGCAAAACTCACAAGAAACTACATCAAATACCCCCGTGAACCTAAATCGCCCTCACGTTGAATCACCATTAGCCGCATCAGAACCAATAATACGATCACCAGAGCATGATGATATCTGCAGTGGCAACAACAAGGAAGAAGAAGATTCTGAATGTGATAGTGATTCATCATCTGAACCTTTTGTTGAAGCTAACGAATCACCTCAATTTGAAGATGATCTGCCTGCACCAAATTCCCCAAGTGTTAATAAGGTTATTTTAAAAGCACAAGGTGGTGATGTTAAAAGACCTGATATTAGTAAAAGGTTTCATAGTGATTCAATGTTAGATCTTAAACCAGAGTCTGATAAAGAGGTTTAAATATCTATATCACCTCTGTATTATTTTCGTCTTTTAGCTAAAGTTGACTGGTAATTTTCAAAGTTCTATTTCTTTTACTTAGTTCAAGAATGTTATAATATGATAGCCGAATTGTGTCTGATTTTGAAATAATATATTTATAAAGTTATCATTCTTCTAACCTGTTTTTTATTATCAACTTTGCTGGCGTAAATTTTGCTTTAAAGTTCATTTTAAGTATGTTAGCCTCAAGAGAACAGTCATTAACGAAAAAAGCCAGTTTCATTTTTTAGAATTGTCCTCGATAATATCGATTTTTGAAACTATTTGTTAGATCAATCGTAGTACTTTATATGCCATTGAATAGTGACTATTAACTACGTATCAATTTTTTTTTATTTGTTATAAATTATTAAAAAACATACATGGAGTATTTCAAAGTAACTTCTTTTCCTTTGAATCTCCCCAACTGAAAATAGTCTCTTTTTGTGTAATTTCTTTGTTAATTTAGGAAAAATAAATAAATAATATTTCAAGTTGAAATACACAGTGGATCAATTATGGTTAGTTACGTCACGCAAAAAATTAATTATCTGTTTGATAACAAAATACGTAAAATTGGTTATAAAAACAGCACGGTCGGTGTTGTTTCCACTTCGATTGCAAGTCTTAGAATTGAGAATATTTTTATACTTAAGTATATAAAATTTGTAAATAAAATACAACGAGTTTTCATTCTTCTCAAATGGTTAAAATTGAAAATAAGACAACCAAAGCAACAATGAATTGGTTTCCAAGAATGCTTGAAGCTGCGTTCCCTTGGAATTCTGGTACACCTGTTTCTGTAGTTTTTGAACTTGTACTAACTGTAGCTTGTGTTTTAGTGAAAAGTGTAACATTAGTTGCAGATTCATTAGTATTCAATGGAGTAGATATTTCAGTCTCAGTCTGGGAAATACTTCCTTCAGTTTCAACATGTTGTGTTCCTGTTGTAGTATCAAGGGTGGTGGAAGATAATGGACATTCAATAAGAACCATGGTCTTGGTCACGTGGTCAGTGATTAATGTGGTTAAAACTGTCTTTGTATGCTCAATGTTAGGAACTGAGGTGGTTGAAACAATACAATCAGTAACTAGAGTTGTCTTTACAGTGGTAAAATCAGTTGCAGTGGAAGTGACTGTAAGAGTATATTGCGTTGCTGACAAAATTGATAAGGAAGAGGATGATGAACTAGATGTTGGTGTACATCTGACAACAACGATTTCAACATTACTACCACTTGCATTTTTAATTGTTGTTGTGTAAGTGGTATTGATACTTCCTGAGGTAATCGTTATTCTAGGATATGGAGTAATAACAACAAAAGCGGTGGTTAACTTACCATTGATTGTAGTTGTGGCCAAAGTGGTTGAAACACTTGGAATGTCTGAACCAATTGTAATAACACCATAAGGAAGTTGAACAACCTTTTCGGTAATAGTAGTTTCCGAGTTAGTAATGGTAGTCAAATAAGTGGTTGGTGCAGCCAATGTACCAGTTGTAATGGTTGTTGTAGAATATGGTGTGACAACAACAAAAGCAGTTGTTTCCTGACCATCAATAGTAGTAGTGACAAAAGTTGTTGAAACACTTGGAATATCAGAGCCAACTGTAATAGTACCATGAGGAATTTGTACAATTGAACCCGTTATTGTGTATGAACCTATTAATCAAATCACTCAAAACAAATATTAATAAATATCCAATTTTTGGGAGTATGGAAATAAATTAAAAGGTTATTAATTTTGCAGTTTAGAACACAATTTATCACTAGTTTTTAAAAATGGTTCAACTTTGACTTGATTTTTGACCAACTTTCAATTTCACTTTAAGACTCTTAATTCAATTAATATGATGAGAAAATCGGACTAATTTGATTAAGACAAAGTTGTAATTTTTGATCGATTTTTTGCAAAATATTGGAAAAATGGCTATTTGTGTACCCCCCCTTTGATTTGAAAATAGCGTTTGAATTTTTTTATTGTTATTTTCATTAAGAAAATCAAATATCTTTAGCATCATTAGAAAGAGAATTTTAAGGAGTATCGATTTTGATAAGAGAGACAGGTATGTTGGTGTGTATCATTTGAAATTGATGAATTTAATTTTGTGGTGGAAAAAGACGCGTTTGCTTAAATTTCCATTTTTTTTTCTTGGATTTTTTGATTAAAATCTGAGCTAATCTATGACAATTTGCTTCAATGATTTTAATCTTGCAAATTGCCCACAAAAAATGAAGTATTTTGGCCTCTTGTTTTTTTAGGTTTCCTAAACATTATTGGAGGTTTGATGAAAAACAAAATTGAGTGATGAATCAATACGTTTAATGTTAATATTCAGCAGGTATTGATTGCTGATACACCTTTCATTTGACTATAAATTGAGTTTTATATGGACCAATTCGATCGCCTGATGATGCACCAATGATATTTATTTTTAACTGTCCCTTTTTTAAATATTTTGTGTCATACTGGATGATATTTAACCAATAAAAGAACATTTATTTTGCAACAATCAGGTGTCAATAATTCATTATAGGAAAAGTCTATATACACTGCGTGTTTATTTTGCAAGGCCATTTAGTAACCCTTCCCATTTTTGCATATTACATAGGCATGTTGCTTTACCAGTGTATTGTAAGTAAAGAAGTATATATATTGTGTCTGTAAAAACCATGAATTTCATATTTGATGCATATATTTTATAACTGTAACTTCATTGCCCAAACAACTTATATGTAATATATAAAGGCAATTAATTGATTAGAGAACCGCTTTTAACAATTGAATGCGCCATTTCTCATGTTTATAACCCTTTCAAATTAAAAATTAATGCCATAAAGTATCGATCTGAGTTGCTTAATGATGAGCTTGGGAATTTCGATTTTTTTTCAATTGTTTACGTGTTAGTGTTTCACAACCTTTTTTAAGCCATTCATCATGGACTATAATTGGGCTTTTAGTGTTCTTTAAGAAGTTGAAAGGTATCAAAGTGTTTGATATTAAGATGCTGACTTATTTCACAAAGCAATCTAGCACCATCCTGGGTTGATAATGGAAACCAAATTTGATTGCCATCCATGATTAAGTAGTAGGTTTCACATAACCGAATAAATGTTCTTTAAATTGATCTCAGTGGTATTATATTTTTATCATCGTCATTATAGGACTGTTAATTATTGTGCACGTGGTTTTAACGTTTATGGTTGGCCATTTATTGCTTGCGTACAAAGAAATGGTATTAATCCAATGAAATGTTCTGTCTAACGTAAGTTAACATGCAAAGAAAATACATATAACTAAGATGATGACCTAATCGACAATTGATATGATTTTGAAACCACTGTACTGTTTGCAATGGCGGTATTATCAACTGATTTGTTTCTCATGTTGAATAAATTTACAAAAAAAACACAACTCAGCAATTCCAAACTTTTCTTAAATACAAATATTTTATCAAGCTTATTTTCTTATTATGAATTCGCTTGAAACTTATTTATAAGGCTATGTGTTCATGAGTTATCCCGCATAAAGGCTTCTTTCTAAATACTACCCCTATAACCTAATACTCGTGACAAATGGATATTTGAATTTTTTTTATTTTATTCATATAGTTATCAATGTTTTATCTATGCTAGTTCTGGAGATACTGTGATAATGTCTCAAGACAGCTGCTGAGCGCACTTCCTAATTAGGAAATACTGATTGCCCGATTAGGAAGGTGCTGAGCGAATATTTTGCTATCTTGGAAACTATAGCTGTTATGATTAAGACAGACTTATCAGCCGATGTAGAAAAATTTCAGAATTAAAATGATATATTAAAACTTGGAAAATGTTATAGGAAAACTGACGTTTTTATGGAATTTGTGTTTATAGCATATAAATGTTAGTTTCCTGCTATATTGAGGAGATTTACTGTTTTAGTTTTGGGACATACACAACACCACGCATGTGATGTACATTATGTGCTTTAACAGCAGTGTTTTTAATGGATGGTTATTGAATTATTTGCAATAATGAGTTGATATTAATATAAAATGGTATTTTGGACCTCATTGGGCTTTTTATATCTGATCAAAAAGTAATAGAATAAACAAACAATACACTGGATACATAATGGTATACTATTCATTTTTATTGGGCTGTTTGCTGGCCCATAATATAAGATTCTGAGACTGGTGACTCCAATGGCTTGTCTCTTAAAAATATGGACTCTTTGAATTTTTCTAAACATTTTGATATTACTTTTATACTGATATTTTTACAGGTTCCTGAGATATGGCATGTGTTATTGATCGACCTGCTGAGCATATGAGCATTTATTTAATATTGCGAATTTGACCCATTGAAAGGTATCTACATGATCGATAATTCAGGGAGAATATGATTAAATTAGAAAATTCGCTCAATGCTGGCGTTTAGGTGCTCAAAATTCTTAAACTGTGTTTTGAAAACAACAAAATGTCTTATATCTCAAGAACCAGAATAGGTAGAAAGTTAAAGAGATAATGAAAACTAAGATAAAAAATCTCCGCATTTAACGGGGCAAAAATGACACCTTTTGGACTTGTTTTGGTTGAGTTGTACACTGTTTTACATGCTAAAAACGTTATTTGCTTCTATTGGTTCGAATATCCATGCTATAAGCTTATCCTTCGGCACATTGATGCGCCAGATGATTCTGCTCATTATGAGCTACCATGCAACATGATAGCACCTCTGTAGCGCGAGAAAAATGCGATTTTATATTTCTGCCTCAAATTGACTTAAAAATAGGTTGTACGGGTGCATCTGATGATGCTCGTTCGATCTATGTAAGTTTCAAGTCGATATATTAAACGTAGCGTCTATAAAATGGAAAAAACTAAAATCATAAAAAAAAATTTTGACAGGGGTTCCCCTGTTTTTTTAGGGGCCGAATTTAAAACGGCTCTCCTGCTCGCTACAGCCAACTTGACTGGGGGAGACATATACCATTGATATCCCCTTCTTTCAAATTTTCCAATGAGCTAAAGGAATTTCAATTCTATTTTATTTGCTTTTTAAATTCCCAATGATGATCAGATCGAAATGAGAACGTGGAATTCGGGGTAACTAAAGTGCGGCTTTTGTTCCTTGGTAATAATAACAACTTTGTTTGTAATAGATGACTGTTTAATGTTATTCCTTTGCCGATTTTTCACTCCACGTTATCAATCTTTAAAAAATTTTAATTTTGTAAATTGTCCAATTGTAGGTTGAATTCCCCTTTGAGTTGTATACTATTACCCTTGATGTGTTCCTCAACATTACTTCTATCATGTGATGTATTTATTCATGTAAATAATAGTATGTGTTAAATGTTTGTCTGATACTAAACTTCTCAGTGGCAACTTGAGATTTCAAAAACTGAGATAGTCTTTATAATTAGTTGAAAGTTGACGTTGTATATTTATTAATTTGTATATCTGGTGTTTTGATGCTGTAAAAAAGAATCACCATAGTCTGCCAGTTTTATGACCCATGCGATTTGTATTTAGCATAGGCATAAGTAGGAAGGCGAAGAATGAGCTAGTAACTAATAATTTTTTTTCTAATCAAAAAAATTGACGCGTTTAGATCTTATCAGTTATACTGTAATATAGTATGGAGGAGTTAAAACAGGAATTAATGAGATTCTTTTAAGGAGTCTACTAAGCTTTGTTTTATAAATACAATGATGCCATTTTGAAAAGAAAGTAATTTTTTACCAAAAAGAACACGAGCCTATAAACCCAGGTAACTAATTTAGCATCCTAAGAAAAATTATGAACTCTCAATAAATTGGTCCATTTAACATTAACTCACACCAATCGATGTATATGTTATCCTGATCCGTTATAGCCAAAGAACTATTACCAGTTTTAGAAAATGGTTTAACTTTGACTTGATTTTTGACCAACTTTGAATTTCGCCTTAGGACGCTAAAGGCAACTAATATAATGAAAACCATGGGCTAATTCGAGTGAACCAAAGTTGTCATTTTTGATCTAAAAATGGCTATCGTTTGATTTGAAAATTATGTTTGAATTTTTTTGATGGTTGTTTTCATTTTTGTATTTAAGCAATTTTAACATCATCGGAAAAACAATCTTAGGTGCTATTGAATACTGTAAGGAAGACAATTGTGTCAGGTTGGGACATCTTGAATCAAGGTGGAAAAAGATGCGTTTGCTCAGTTTTCAAAAAATATTAAAAATTAACTTAAAAACACTACTTAATAGAATAAAAAACCGAGAGTTTAATTTCCCTATTTTCTTTTCAAAAAGCAGCTGCATCTGATCCCATTTACAAGTGAATTTTCGTCTTGATTATTCAATCTCTTTCAATTATTAAATCATCCAATTTGCTCATCCAATGCATTGAGGAAAAAAAAAGAAACTTTTTTTATACATACATATTTAAAGTAAGCCTTTTGATGACATGCTTAAATCCAAACTAAAATACATTCTTTACCCATTAGCGGCCTATACATCATATATAGGAATAACGCATGTATTAACACAACGAGAAATACGAACGCGAATGCAAATGGAAACGGGAACTCCAGATGACCGATTTGAACCAATAAAGATAATGGGGAGATATGAGAACCCATTTGAAGAATATCGACCACAAACACTGTATGAATTTTTAATTATGAGATTAATTGAAATATACGTTGGTGAACATGGGTCATTACATCCAACACATTTAGAACGTGAACATCATTTAGGGTATAATAAAATTGATTTAAAACAACTTGAAAATATTTGTTCACAATTACCTAACATTTTAAAATATACATGGATTGGGCAATCAACTGGGTTAATTAATTGCCCAAAAGGTGGACCAAGAGTTTTATTAGATCCATTATTTGAAAATCATCTTGTTAGTAAATTTGGACCAAAGAGGATTTTACCAATTCCACTTCAATTGGATACTTTATTAAAAGTTTGTCAACCTGATTATATTGTTGTTTCACATGATCACCCTGATCATTTAGAAAGTTCTAGTATTACTAGAATAGGAAATGGATCTAAATGGATTGTACCAATTGGTGTTGGGAAATATTTATCCAAACATGGTGTTGATAATTATTTAGAAATGAAATGGTGGGAAAAATCAGATTTAGGTAATGGGTATGAAATAGTTTGTTTACCTTCAATGCATTGGTCAGGTAGGTATATGATTGATGCTAATTTATCACTTTGGTGTTCATTTATGATATTAAAAAATGGGAAATCTATATTTTATCATGGTGGTGATACAGGTTACGTTGGGGAATTATTTAAATCAATTGGTGATAAATATGGACCTGTTAAATTTGCTGCATTACCAATTGGGCAATATTGTCCTGAATGGCATCAAGCACCAAGACATATTTCCCCATTAGAAGCATTGAAGATTTGCCAAGATATGAAAATTACAAATATGGTTGGGGTCCATTGGGGGACATTTGTATTAAGTTCTGAAAAATATTGGGAACCTGGTGAGAAGTTAAAAGAGGAAGTTATCGCTGCTGGAAATGTAGAATGTAATGTAACAGTTCCTAAAATAGGTGAGACTATACAAGTACAAGTGGAAGTGTCAGTGTGAATATTATTACATAATTATATATAGAATTTTTGTATGTGTACATATGTATCACATGATTTATAAACAGGATAGAATTATTATGGACTATTATTGATTCATGGTGACATTGACATTATTAGTCTCTGTGATTTTCAACATATTTAACAAACTCATCAAATTCCTCATCTTTAATAGTGAATGTATGTTCATTTCTAGGGAATTCTCCTTGCTTAACTTGCTTCCCATACATATCTACAGCAGCTCTACCGATTTGGAACAAATCAGTGTAAAGGTTGACGAATTTGGGTAAATGCCTAGCTGATGAGTTATTAGTTATGATATTCCCTGGTAAAAATTGATTTAAAGCGGTAGAAACTTTTAGTTCTTTTTCAATAGCAGTAGAAGTAGCAGTAGTAGTTGTAGTCTCTCCCATACCTAACATATCAGCTACAACCAAAACTTGACCACTAGTCCCCTTACCAGCACCAATACCAATTGTAATAATATCCAATTCTTTAGTTATAAATTCAGCAACTTTAAATGGTACACATTCTAATACTAACATTTTAACACCTGAATTTTTTAATAATTTAACATCATTGTATAAATCAATTGCTTGTTTTGCAGTTTTACCTTGTACTTTATAACCACCTAAAATAGCAGCTTTTTGAGGTTGTAAACCTAAATGACCACAAACAGGAATACCAGCATTAATTAATGCTTTAATATGATTAATAATAGATTCACCACCTTCTAATTTAACAGCATCAATATTACCTAATTTCATTAATTTAATTGAAGTTTCAATACATTTTTCAATTGATGATTCAAATGACCCATGTGGTAAATCAGCAATTAAATATTTAGATTTAATTGAACGTGAAACAGCTTGAGCAGAAATGTAAAAAGCTTCAGGATCAATTTGAACAGTTGATTTAAACCCATGAGAAGTCATTGCTAATGAATCCCCAATTAAAACCATATCAATTTCAGGTGATGAATCAACTAATCTACCTGTTAAATAATCATGGGCAGTTAAACAAGTAATTGGGGTTTTTTCTTTGTGAAGTTTTTGTAATTTCCCCAAGGACACACGTGTAGATATGTGCCTGTATATCCTCAAAGGTGCTAACATTTATTAGTAAAGTTATAGTGTGGAGAGAGTGAAAAATGCATCTTTAATTTTTTTTTTATAGTTTTTTTTAACTCCTTAAACGAGAGGTATGTACGAAAAGTCTAGCGCAGTATCATACTTTATACTTTACACTCCACTTCATATTACAAGTTTTTGCATAGAATGAAATTTAATTTACGTAACATTATATAAAAGGTACGTTAATTATAATAATAGTGATAATAATAATAATAATAAATATGATTGTTAGATTTGTCTATTTAATGATGGTGATCAGCGTCCATTTCGAACCTTAAACCACAGTACCCACAACTATGAGCCCCTGGTTTATCCAAGTTGATGTAAACTTTAGGATGCCCCTGTTCGAAATCTGTCCCGTTACAAACGGCGATGTTACCATGGACTTTAATAATTGGCACCTGGCTGATCAAATCAATAGCAGCGAAAGGTTGTGGTTGTTTAGACAGATCCTTCCCAACAAAACGCACGTCATTCTTGAAGATGCTTTCACGCGATCTTTGAGAGGAAGACCAAGTTGATTGTCTGTTTGGGGCCTGTTGGATGTTTTCGGATGGAATGACATCACAGTTGTTTGAAAGAACAGCAGCTGTGCTAGTCTTAGCAGCAGCAGCAGCAGTTTCAGTTGCCGTCTTGGTGGCAGTGGCAGAAGCTGTAGAAACGAACCTTCTTAACATATTTAAGTTGCCAATGAAAACGCTTACAATGAAAATGGGTATTATAAAGATGAAAAAAAAACCAAGTTGTCTTTGAAGATGTACGGGTGTGTGCTCAGCAGGACAGGCGATATTATAACCCACCATTGAAACCAAATGGTCCTGGTGGGTCAAAACGCGGTCTAGATCTGTTCCCACCACCCATTGATGGTCCCATTGATGGTCCCATTGAGGGGAACATCCCCCCAATGTTAGCATTAGGGTTATTAGGTATTTGCCCACTAGGCCCTTCATTATTTCCACCACCCCATGGATACGGTTGTGGAGGTGTCCTGTCTGGATCCCCATATCGGTAAAACGCACTGGGGTCCTTTGCTTGTTGTTGTTGTAACATTTCTCTTTCGTCCTCAAAAGGGAACTGAATGAGCGGGTCTGGAGCCTTTGTTTTTGGGGGAACCATAGCCGCAACAATATCCCACGAAGCTCCCGTTTTCAAAGCCTGCAATTGCTTCACAGTGAGTTCAACGGGGAACTCAAACTCAATTGACCCCAATGATAAAAGTGGTTTCCCAAGTACCTCTGCTAATTCTTGTTCGTCTCTGATTAACATAGTTAATAGAGTTAGTTATTCAGTAGTGAGGTTATATAGTTGATATTTTTTGATTTTCGTCTTTTTTTTTTTTTGTGTGTATAGTCTAGACGTGTTGTATTCACTTAATTATTAATTTATCTCTTTTAATTATGACAACGGTCCCCATTATCTATGAATTCGAGGACCTTTCTCGCGTGTCTGCCGCTGTTGCAGACTTTGTGCTCAGTTGTCAAAATAGGGCTTTGAAAACAGACCAATCGCGTTTCTCTGTTGCCATTTCCGGTGGGTCTCTATTACATGTATTATTCGAAGGTTTAATAAAAGGTCAACATGCAGTTCAATGGAATAAATGGGAAGTTTATTTTGCAGATGAAAGATTAGTCCCTGTTGATTCCCCCGATTCAAATTCAGGTCAGGCTAATAGACTACTATTCGATTACCTCCCCGAAAATAACAGGCCCAACATCCACCCAATCGATTATTCACAATTAGAAAACCCACAAGAATGCGCTGATAAATATGAATCAACATTAATTAAAGGTTTCGCTTCAAAAGATTCAGTAAAATTACCACAATTTGATCTAGTTTTATTAGGTTGTGCACCTGATGGGCATGTAGCTTCACTTTTCCCAACTTCATTAGCTTTAAGGGAAGAATATGCATGGTGTGTACCTGTTGAAAATGCCCCCCATGGCCCAATTAATAGAGTTACTTTAACTTTACCTGTTTTATGCCATGCAAAACAAGTGGCATTTGTCGTCGAAGGGTCAACAAAAGCCCCTGTTATATGTACTATTATGGAAAGACCTGATAAAGGTTTACCTGCTAGTATTATCAATGAAAAAGCCGCGGGAAGAATCGCCTGGTTCGTTGACAGCGAAGCTGTTGCAGATGTTATTGGGATCACCAAAAAGAGGTACAAATACAGTACGAATTGATTAAAGGGATTAAGGGTGAGGTAAGTTGAAGGTGAGTTATGTGTATGAGAGCGAGGTGATTATGAGTGGTCGGAGGAGAAAGAAAAAAATCGTTCTATCTATTTTAAGTTGAATGAACATTATCAGGTTTAACAAGTCTACTGGTGCAAGTCCTGCCATCTTAAATTTAAATTTGTTTGTATATTCACGTTTTTACTATATACATGAGTATGTAACCACCTGGTAGGTCAGTCCAGTTCAGGTTCATATACATATACATACACTTTGTTCATTAATCTATACTTTATCTTAAAACGGCTATCCAGATTAATAAAAAAAAAAATATGCACAAAAAAAAAAAACTGTATGCATACACACACATAAACGTACTTAACTAATTACCCAAACTACTAATGAAGCGAGCGTTTACAACCTCGTTAAAAGTTCTGCCCTATACAAAACATTCAAAACTTTCCTTTCATGTTAACTTACTCCAAATTCCTTCTAATATAGGCCATGCAACTTCAAGGGGCCAACGAAGGTACAATGAAGATCGGTATTCTATTGGGTTGATCAATGTACCAAGTCATAAGAGTCTATTGAGTGAGGCGACTGATGAACCACTAGAAAATGGTGACACTATCAACGATCAATTTGATACATTAACTACAACTACAACTGCAACTACAACTACAACTGCAACTACAACTACAACTAGCGAGCAAGGTACAAATTCATCTTCTGTTACTACTACATCTACTTTCACTTCCAAATCCGAATCCACATCTGATTCTAGCTCAACTTCTACAATATTTACATTTGGGATATTCGATGGTCATGGTGGTGCACAATGCCCCGATTATACATCAACTAATTTATTCCCATTAATTGAAAGAATTAAATTTACCCCTGATACAATCCCACATTTAATTAAATATTGGAAAAAAATTGGTGGATATTGGGAAAGATGGAGTTTTAAACTGTGGAAAATTATTATTCAAGCATGTTTCCCAAAAATACAACAAGATATTCAATTATCAAATAAACAAATTTATAAATTTATTAAAGATGAAATTTCAAAAAATGAAATTGATCATTGGGAATTATTTAAATTACGTATTTGGTTAGGTTATTTATCCTTAGATGAATCTTATATTAATCATGAACGTTTACTTAATAAATCACAAAATGAAATTTATTTATCTCAAAAAACTAATAAAAATGACCCACCAATTACAATTAATTCTGGTTCAACATCAACATGTGCATTTTTTTATCCAATTTCTTGGCCTGAAGAATCAGTTAATAAACATTTTTATGAACAGGGAGTTGTTTCAAGATTATTAATTTCTCATATTGGGGATACACATGCAATAATTTGTGATAGAAGTGGGATAGCACATGCATTAACAAAGGATCATCATCCATCTAATCCTATTGAATCAAGAAGATTGAGAAAATATTCAAGGGGGTTAATAATGACTGATAGTTTCGGTGAAGAAAGATTTATTAATTATGCCAATACAAGATCATTTGGGGATTTAATGGGGAAACCACAAGGGGTTAGTGCAGAACCAGAATTCAGTGATTTCATAATTGGTCAACAAATTAGTGAACATGATGAACAAATAGATGATAATATTGAACATGGAGTTGCAAAATCATTTGGTGGGGATGAAGGATTTTTAGTATTAGTAAGTGATGGAGTAACTAATTATTTAAGTGATCAAGAAATTGTTGATTTAGTTACTTCAACTTATAATAATTTAGGTGTTAGTAAAGGGACCCCACAAAGATGTGCAGAGGAAGTTATTGGATTCGTTGAATGTATTAATGGAGATGATAATGCTACTTGTTTAGTTATTAGATTACCAGGTTGGGGAATGTGGCCTCAAATTGATAGAACAGGGAGTTTAAGAGAGGGGAAAATGTCCATGCCTAGTAGAAGAAGTTAGTTTGCATAGCATATACACACACATATTATTATTATTATTATTATTGTTTTTGTTTTTTGTTCCATATATCTATTTACTTATTTATATACATTTATACCCATTAAATTAGATTACAGTATATACACATACTCTGTCTCCGTTTTAACACATATTTATAAAATGTATTATCATCAATAACTATTAATATTTTTTCTTATTCTTATATTATTCTTTATATTATATGATATATATATATACATGTATAGAAATGGTTGGTAACTTTTAAATACAACCATTCGTTCACTCTCCTCAAATCACATTAGTATAGTATCTCTTTTATTTATTTATTTCTCTATTTATTCTTAGTTTGAGTGTAAGAGAATCTCTTTCTAGTATGAGCGAATTCACCTAATTTAGCACCAACCATATCTTCTGTAATTTCAACTTGAACATAATCCCTACCATTATGAATTTGGAATTTAAGTCCAACGAATTGTGGTAAAATCGTACATGATCTAGCGTTGGTTCTGATGGGCGTACCTTCCTTCTTAGCTTGTGCTAATGGCAGTGGGACAACATGTGGACCCTTCCAAGATGATCTGGCTAATGATACAAGTGTTTGTCTCATCTTATATGTGTATTGTAATGGTGATGAAGATGGTGATGAACTTTTTTTTTTCTTCTTCTTCCTCATTTTTGTGTTAGTTTTATTTTATTTTTTACGTGTTCGCTAATCAGCCACATATCATGTTTCACTTAATTGATAACTTGTACAAACAGTACACGAGCAAGGAGCAATACAATATTCTTATTCTTGGGTTGGACAATGCGGGGAAAACAACGTATTTAGAACAGGTAAAACATCTGGGGAATCAATCGTATAAAATGATACCACCAAGTAGGATCTTACCAACTTTGGGGCAAAACGTTGGGTCAATTGAATGGCAGGGGGTTATTTTGAAATTTTGGGATGTTGGTGGGCAACATGCATTAAGGGAAATGTGGGATAGTTACTATTCACAAGCACATGGGGTGGTATTCGTTGTTGATGCATGCGACAGATTACGTGTTGCAGAATGCTTAGATGAACTGCTGAGAGTGGCATCAGATGATAAAGTCGAGGGGGCACAATTTCTAGTTGTAGCCAATAAGACAGATTTAGGTGAAAGTATGGACATTGTCGATTTAAAGGAACAACTGAACCCACTATTAGAACATCTGAATGCACGTGACTCGCGAGTAGTTAAAATTTCAGCCTTAACTGGTGAAGGTGTGGAAAAAACTTTGGATTGGCTTGCTAATAGAGTTATTAGGAACAAACAGAACAGGAAACCAATTAAATGTTGAATAGATTAGCCAAATTTGCCAGGCGTTCGTTGTTCATTCAAACTCATTCAACTCCTAACCCCCGTGCAGTTAAATTCACTCCCGGAATGAAATTATTACCTGAAAATGTCCCCCCCTTAGAACTTTCATCAGTTAAACAAGCTTTGGGGAAATCAGACTTAGCTGTGAAATTATTAGCACTGGATGATAAAAGAGTCGAATCTGTTTTATTAGGGGATGATTTTATCACCGTTGTTAAATCCCCTAATGCCCAAGACTGGGCAATTTTAAAACCATTAGTATTTTCAATCCTTTCAGAACATTTGGCAATGGGGTTACCTGCAGTTAAGGAAGAATACGTACAAACTTTTGATCAGGGGAATATTAATGAGGAAGATTTAAGTGAATATGATGAAATCGTATCATTAATTAAGGAACTCATTCATACAAGAATAAGACCGGCTATTTTAGAAGATGGTGGAGATGTTGTCTTTTGTGACTTTAATTTGGAATCAGGTACGGTATATTTAAAACTTATTGGGGCATGTAAGTCATGTGGGTCAAGTGAAATAACTTTAAAAAACGGGATTGAAGAAATGTTAAGGTATTACATTGATGAAGTCAAACAGGTTGAACAAATTGTTGAAGAAGAAGATGGTGCTGCTGCTGATGGTACTGCCGATTCCAGTGCCGGTGAACACACTGAAGACCATTCTCATTCTCATTCACACGGGCTCCCTCCTTCCTTATAGAAATTTAATTTAACGTATAATGTCGATTGTATATAGAACAAACAATTATAAAAATTTAAAATTAATGTGGTATGTATGTTTAATTATCGAATTGTAATACTTTTTTTTAAAATTTATATACACGTATATACATCTTGTTATACTATGCAATTTTAACTTTCTATATGAATGCTTAATGTTTTTTTATAATTGGAATTTAATATAAAATTAAAGTGTTGAACTCACATATCTGTAAAATCCACCAAGGTGATTTTGAACGTATTTTTTAACTTCACCTTTTTTAACTTTATTCTCCTTCCTCTGAGCGAATGAAACTTGTAAAGAATTACCACCTAATTTAATACCATTCATATTAACTAATGCATTAGATGCGTCTAATGGGTTATGAAAACAAACAAATCCAAAACCTTTAGATTGACCTAATTCAGCACCTTCTGTTAATGTTTCACCTTCTTGCCATGTTATCACTTTTGAACTAATAATACCACCATATTGTTCAAACATTGATCTTAATTGCTCATCTGTTACATTACGTGGTAAATGACAAACATATAAGTTACTATCTTGATATTGTGGGCCTGCTATTGGTAACCCAGTACTAGTTGAAATTAAATTTGAATCTGGTGTAATAATAAATGGTGGTAATGGTGGACGACCAGGTATCCCAGTTGGGATACCATTAGGTAATGGTCCTGAAATTGGGACTTGGGCTTGACCAGGTGGTGCTGGTGGTGGAGGTGGGGGATACATTGTAGGGAATGGTAACCAACCTCCAGTGTTTCTACCATTTTGACCATAACCAATAAAATATGGTAAAATTGGCGGCGTTTGGACATGGTTAACATTATGAGTGAAATGTGAAGTTAATGAATCAAATTGAGTCCTTTCTCTTTTATGTTCTGCCTTACTTATTATAAGTTTATTAGTAGGGGTTATATTATACCCTATCATTTTTTCCATTGCTTCCTTTGCATCAACGTGATATTTATAATTAATGAAGCCGTAACCTTTTGAAGAAGTAACGTCGTTTTCATTTTCATTTTCATTTTCATTTTCATTTTTATTTTCGTTTTTGTTGTCATCATCTTTACTTTCCTTTTGTTCATTAGTTTCATCGTTTGTAACATTATTAACGTCTTGTTCATTATTCAATTCATTCTCATTAGTGGTCGTAATATTAAGATTTTGAGGTAAGACAATTGAAACAATTTCCCCGAATTCCCGAAATAACTTTTCTAATTCCCCCTTTTTCATATTCAATGGTAACCCCCTAACATAAATATTTGTAAATGTATTCCTCTTAATTTCTAATTCTCTTAATCTATCTCTTTTAGAAATATGAAAATTAACAAATAATTTAACACCATCAATTAATTCACCATTTAATTTATCTATAGCTTTTTGTGCACTAGATTTCATTGTATAATTAATAAAACCATAACCCTTTGATTGACCAAATTCATTAAATATAATTTTACTTGACAAAACATGACCAAAAGGTTGGAACTTTTCTAATAATTCATCATTAGTAAAATTTAATGGAATACCCTTAATAAATAAATGTCCTGGTAATTCATCCATTAAAACTTGTTCATTAGTAATTATTTCATATTTTAAACCAGGGAATGATTCAATAAATGATTTCATATTATCCTTTGACGAATAAAATTTAATATAATTAAACATAATACCTGAATCATTAGTTGATCTAATAATCCCAATTTCATCATCTTTTAAACTTTTATCACGTAAAAATCTTTGGATCATTAAATCAATTGACAAATCATTATTATCAATAGAATTATTACTATTGTTTTTATTGTCATTGTTACTAGTTTGAACACTATTAAGGTCCAATACTTTTAATGTAAAACTATCTTCAGATTGTTTACAGATCATATTGAATTGAACTATTAAAAGGAAAAAGAAAACTACTTGACACTTTTTTTGTCCAACTTTTTCTCCCCTTTTAGGTTTAGATTTAATTTTGAGTGATTATCACATTTTACAATTGTTTCCGCTTTTAATTAATTAGCTAATAAATTTATGTCTGTAAGTAAAAATAAGAAAATCTAACTAAACGGATTAATCCAGCTACAAGTACTATCTATGGTTATTTATCACTACACTTATCATTATATTTCAACGCGTGTAATATATGTGATTTAATCGGTTGATCTAGACAAGCGGATTTCGAATTTTTTTTTTTTTCTTATTGTGAAAAATTTCGCAAAAGCGTGGTTTTTTTTTTTATTTCACTCATTTGAAATGAGTGCTATTGGTAGATTAGAGGTTATTGTTTAAGAGAAGAAGAGAAAATGGGGGGTTTTTTACAAGTAGTTTGTTTGTATGCTAATAGTAATTGTAAGATTTTAACCCTGTTTGCAGTGTTGTGTCATTTCTTTTTGATATGGCAGTCACCCATTTTTAAAAAGTCACATCGGCTCGGTTCGTAATGGATAAATCTTATTGGCCCAAAAGACGGTTTTGACAATCGGCAAGAAATCCAGTGTTAAACAATAACCATACTGTATTAAAGTAACTGGGTAATTTATTCCGGTTGTTCTCTTTTCCATATAACTTTTCCGAATGCCAATTAATCAATCACTTTAAATGAACATTCGGAGTTGAGACGAATTCAATTAAACGGTTTTTTTGACAGATTCAATTAAAAAAAAAAAAAAAAAAAAAGACTGATAAGCGAGGATGATGATTTGATTGATTATCCTCACTTTAAAATGACTCCATTGAGTGAAAACAGCACACGGTTGAACATTTCACAGAATAACAACAAGGCAAATGAGTGCAATTATGCACACGCACACTCACACGACATCAATGGTTTGAAACGCCAATTGAGGGCAAATGCAAATAACGCTCAGCAAGACGTTCCACGTAAGGAAATCATCGATTCAGCAGAACTTTATAAGACAATGGGGGGGTTGAGTATAACTTCAACAGATGAACATCTTGCTGTAAATGGTATTGGGGACAGTGGAAACGAAGCAGATGATGAAAAGACAGAAAATTCAGATTTAACATCATCTAATACCCCTATGCAATTTTTCAATGAACGTGTTTCCCCCATTGTTAACCTGGGGAAGAAGATTTATACACCTGAATTAATTAAATTATCATCGGGATCTTCAAGTTTGAATTCCCCTTTGGGGAAATTACCAAATGAATCAAACCAATATAACAATCTCGTTGATCAATACAATTCACTTTACTTTGAACATAAATCTGTTTTAAGGGAATTGAATAAAATTAATACTTCAATGACTGAATTTCAAGATGGTGAAGTGAAAGTTTATAAACAAATTCAGGAAACTTATCAATTTGCTCTTAGTGCCCAATCTGAACATTATCAATCAGAATTGAAAATGTTGAAAATGCAATTGAAAAAAATTGAAGCAAATTTAACAAGAGAGGAAGAGGATAAGGAGATACTTATTCAATGGGTTAAATCTATGTTTAGTGAATTAATATTGATATCTCAAAAAGAAGAAGGGTTTAAATGGAAAACAAACGTTGAACGTATCGTTAAATTATTACAAAGGCCAAAACATAATAAGTCTACTTTGCAATTAATTTATAGGGCTTTTGTTAAAGAGTTGGCTGAGTCTACCAACATTGAATAGTAGGTTGCATTATGCTATAAGTTGTGCATCACTAAAAAATTACCGTTTCTGTGTATTTCAAATTTATTTGCTATGTAATGTATAGGCTTATGTGTTTATCTATATAAAAAAGGCCAATTTAAGCTAAGTCATCAAGATCAATTTTGGTGCTGAGCATGTCCAATTCAACATCAATAAACTTTTCAAGTTCTTCCAATTGGCATAACTCCTGTTCAAAATTTGGTTCAAGTTGTTTCTTTTCCCCAGTTGCTTCTTGGTGGAATTTAGTATATTCTTGATCCATTTTTAAAAAATTCCTTGCATGGGATTCATTTTTAGGTACAAAGATTTCATTTCCCTGAGCACATGAATGGATTTGATCCTATGTAATTTCATAGTTTCTATTATCTTCATCAGGTAACCCATCAAAAGATTCACCCTGAAAATCACGTTCATAATCTTTTATTATGGCATGAATATCATCATATGAAGTGTTAAATGGGTTATCCTCATTGTTCTCATTATCCTTCTTATCCTCACAAAACCAAACGTTTAATATTTGAATTGGGTCAACCTTGTGCGTACCATTATCATCACAACATCTAACCCTATTGGATTGAATTTCAATAAATGAATTTAATTTCATATTGTCAAAATTGGTTTTCTTATCATAAACGGGACCATTTTTGAATTCCCTTGGGGTATTTATTGGATTTATATGACCAAATGCTGTAAAATATTCTAAATTATTCTGAGAATTAATAACTCGTAAATTAATATTCATTAATTTCATTGGTTTCCTATTCCTTTTAAATCTTTTCCTATCATGTAAAAAAACAGGACATGGTTCAGAACAAACTTCACATCTTTCTTCCAAATGTTTTGAAATTAATTGAAGTTTAACAGGTCCTAAAATCAGTATTTGTGGGTAATCAATTTTTAAAATTTCAGATTTAAAGAATAAATCAAAATCAAATGACTTCATTGATTGAGCAATTATTGAATTAACTTTTTGAAATTGCATTAACCCAATTGGGTCAATAATATTGGTCATATCGGGGATCCTCCATTTATAATTTATATCCCAATTGAATTTTTGATCATCATTTAATCCATAAACTGGGATAGAAACAGGGTCCAATTCAAGTAATAAATGATCATCCCTATTACTTACCTCAATCTTAATGTTAAACTTCAAATGATTCAAAATTTCATTCCAATGAGAGAATGAATCATGTATTAAATCCTTTTTTGGATGATGAATAAATGCAATATTCCCCAAAGTTAAATTAGAATGCCATTCTTTTACATAGAAACATAATAATTCCCTTCCTGTTGGATCATAAACTTTAAAGTGTCTATAAGAATGCCTTTTAGTGTTATAACATAACATCTTCAATTGAATATTCTCAACCCATATGATTTTACCTATATGCTCATGAGTATTATGAACAATTTTATCCAATGTCATTGTAGGAAAGGATGAATCAAATTGGGGTTTCCATAAGTTTTTCGGTTTATCTAATATATATTCAAACATTTGATCGTCATATAATAAACATTCAACATTGAAATATGATGATTTCTCTCCATTTAATTCCTTTTCTAAATACATTGGTACAAATGCATTTTTAACTTTTTGCTTTGTAAGCGGACCTGAATATATGATGTCATTAAGCAATGTCTTTTTAGCCATTGTATGGTGTAAATAGGTGTGTGACAATTGAACTAAAAAAAAACGTTTATAATGAATAAGGTTGAGGCAATACAAAGTATTATTTTTTGTAAACCCCATTCAATTTCTATGTTACTTTACATTAGGGATTTTTTTTATTTTGTAATAACTAGATCCATGTTATTTTAAAGAAAGTGCTATTGAAAATAAGGCTTCGTATAAATCCTGCTACATAATTTGATTTTTCTGAAACCTTTCTTATCTTTTGACGCGTCAATTTGATCTTTTCATCACTTGACTTTTTTTTCTACACACTTTTTAAAAGATATTGATAAATAATGTCTAAAAGGCGAGCAGATGACGATTATGATTACCAAGTCTTAGATCAAGATATGGCCATGCGATCTATCAAACTATCTAAAAGTGCCTCTTCTGTTGAGCCAACCGTTTGGGAACAATCAACTGGGATGATTGCTGAATCTGAATTCGTTCCCCCTAT
This sequence comes from Saturnispora sanitii, assembly GCA_030563185.1. NCBI lineage: Eukaryota > Fungi > Ascomycota > Pichiomycetes > Pichiales > Pichiaceae > Saturnispora > Saturnispora sanitii. The sequence continues at coordinate 50,229 of JAKUBF010000006.1, read as the reverse complement.
ATTGTATACGAATGAACAAGATCATCAATATGCACTCAACATTATTAGTGATTTGTTTGAAAAAACGGGGGAAGTTACTAGCATGTCAAATATATCTGAATTACTTTATAAAATCCCTGATAGACATTACACTATTTTACATTATCAGAATATGTTAATTGAAATTCCAATGATTGGTGAAATCAATTTGGGAAGGAATGCCAATTTTCCATTTAGGAGAGATCCAGTTTCTATTTCTTCAGATGTTGAATATTTCATTAGTAATTTAACTCAATTTAAGAATTTTAAAAAGATTTTATTAAAAAATTGTCATATTAGGGTAATACCTGAATCATTTGGGGTTTTTTTCAACAATAATCATGGTTTAAGTCATCAAGGTAGAGAAGTAATTTCTGAATTAGAATTCAAATGTCAAATTATTTCAAATTCTAATCCTGGTAAATTCATTATTTGTTCAGTTAAGGAAGATATGTTAAGGTTGAACAATTTCATGTTAAAACGTTCACATATTTGGTCTTCTATGGCGGCAATTATTAAGCACACAACAGATGTTGAACAATGGGCTAATGAAGCAAAATATAAATCTTTTCATAACCTTATTAAATGTTTCGAAATGTTATTGGAAGTTAATGCTGTCGTTTCCCTTGATTCTAACTTTAAAATATCCCTCGTTAATATTTTTCATGATTATTATTCCCTTTAATTTATACCTTTATGTTGTTTAACAACGCATTCTTTTCCCTTTGTATATAAAAACATCTATATGCCATTCGAAATAAAACGTAACGATGTGAATTTTAAATTTATATTACAAAGTAATTTTGTATTCAAGTTTTTATTTATTGATGCTGTGCTTCATTTGTTATTCCTACGATTTCCATGTTTGCTCAGCAATGTCAAGTAGTGAGTATTGAGTAAAAATTGCACTTGAAAATGTTTATATAATAAAATCTTAGTTGAATAATAGTGTCGATGGTTTGGATATAGATAAGCATGATGTTAATGTAATTTAAAATATTCTTTAATATTTTGTTTAATGGATAAATTTCATTTTTTTTGTTCTTGAACAATTTAATACACATTTTTAAAAGCTAATGAGTACAAACAGTGGTAAACAGCCATCGTTTTTTTTTTCACCAGAGTCACAGGGTGATTCTATGAATAATAGAGAAATTTCAATTGGTTCCAACTCACCAATTAATAACGATACACGTCAATCAATTTCTTCATCACCTTCATCAGTACCATATTTATCAGAAGCTGGTCGTCGATATTCCAATGGTTTATCAAGGATGGCATTTTCAATTTATGGGAACCAATTTGGGATGAGTGGTTCCCCCAATAAATCAACAATGTCAGGTTCAAATCCTTCAACATCTTTTAATAATAATAGTGTTAATCAACTGGCTGCTGTTCCAATGAGACATGTTCAATCAGTTCAACAATCATCGCCCGGTAGTATAACAAGTAATGAAAGAAGGTTAACTTTAGGATCAACGCAATCATCATCATTTCCTTTCCCTTTAACTAATCCATCAATATCAAATTTTGATCATAATCAACATATTGTTTATAATACCCAAAATGAAGTTTTAGCTATTGCTAAAGCACATGAAACACCTAATTTAATAGCTATGGCAACGTCAAAGAATTTACAATTGTTAAAAATTTCAAGTTCAGATATTTTATTAGAACAAGAATTATCACTTAGATTAACTGGGAATAGGACATCAAAATTTGGTATAATTAGTGATTTATCCTTTGGTCATCAACAATATGGTAGACATTTAGCAGCTGGTACTATAAATGGGTCCATACATGTTTATAATTTAGATAGAGGTGCAAGGGTTAAAACAACATTGGTTGATCATCAAAGAGCTGTTAATACTTTAGATTTTAATTCAATTAATGGTCATATGATGTTATCAGGTTCACAAGATGGGAAGATAAAAATATGGGATTTAAGAATGAATAATACAAGAGCAACATTAACATTAAATGGGAATGCAGATGCTGTTAGAAGTACACAATTTAATCCTAAAAAACCAAATATATTAGCATCTGTTTTTGATAATGGTGTTATTGAAAAATGGGATATTAGAAAACCAAATACTTGGGAAAGAAGAATTAATGCACATAATGGTCCAGCTTTATCAATTGATTGGCACCCTGAATTAGAATATGTTGTTACTGGTGGTAGAGATAAACAATTACAAGTTTGGAATTTAGCTTCAGGTCAAGAATCAAGGGAACCTTCACATGTTATTAACACATCAGGCCCTGTTCTCAAGGCTAAATGGTGTAGAGGTGCAGGTAATCGGTCTATTATGAATACTGATATTGCAACATGTTTCTTAACTGATGACCCATGTATTCAAATTTGGAACCTTTCAAGAAAATACATTCCCAAACATACAATTGAAAACCATTCTAATCAAATTACACAACTTTTATGGAGAACACCACATCATTTAATTAGTTCATCCAAGGATAAATCATTGATTCAACAAGATATTTCTAAAGCTCCTTCTATGGTTGATAGTTTAGCACCAGGGGCAATAGCATGGGATCCAAAGGGATCATGTAATGTTTCATTTGTCAAACAAGAAAAAACACAATTTGATTTAACAATGAACCCACAACCAGTTAGTTCTAATAATATGATGAAAAGAATGAATTCCACTACTGATTCTATTCAATCAGATTCATCTAATACACCAATACAACTTCATCCAGTTACATCTAACAATTCATCAAGTAGTCTAAGAATGAATAGTATTGCATCAACTGGATCATTTGCATCTTCTATGTCACATTTAAATCAACAATCTCAACCAAGGAGACCACCATTGGTTAATTTACGTTCTAAATCATTTGTTAATGACAACGGACCGTTGATTATGCATTACCATGTTCAATTAGAAGGGAGTAATGCAGAATCATTTGAATATTTATCCTGTAATTATTTATTCGAAATACCTCAAGGATTTGACATTTTAGATGTTTGTGAATTCAATGCCAATGAAGCTTTAAAGGCAGGGTATACCAGAGAACATCAAACTTGGTTAACAGTTAAAACAGCAATTGAATTCGATTTATCTTTTGGAATCATTAATAACTCAAAAGTTCATTCACCTCGTGATGAAGTTGGATTTGTTTTTAACGCTGATGAGGAGGAAAATGAATCCAATTTTGGTAAAATGGAGTCTAATAGTAGATTAGGGACTAGTTTTGGAAGTATGATGTCTGTTAGTGATATGAATGAAGATGCTATTATTGATGCTGAACTTGATGATCCTCCGAAAATTGAAGATCAAACAAATGATACAATTAATGATGATACGGTTATCACAACTGATAAAAATACAGGTGATGTTATCAATAATAATGATGATGATAATGAGACAACTTCCAATAATTTGTCCGTTTCAGAATCTAAAAGTGATTTGGAAGTTGGATCTGTTCCTAAATCATCTTCAATGCCAATTAACATTAGAAAAAATCATAGATATTCATTTGCAAGTTCAATTGATTTTGATGATGAAAAATCCCCAATGTCATATTCACCATCACCAATGATGAGAAGAAATAAGTCATCCACTTTAGCAGATGCACGTACAGCTTTTATGCCAGTGATTTCTAGAAGTATTGATACAAGAAGTCAATTGACAGAAATCATCAAAAAAAATTCTAATATTAGTGAACAAAGTACAGCAGCAACTACACAATTGAATAAAGAGGATGTTAACCCTCCTCAACCAACTTTACCATGGGATCCATCCATTGTTATTAAAAACATTCTTGATTATGAAGCTCATGAGGGTAATGTTCTCTTATGTGCAGTATTTTCACTTTTATTCAAAAGGCTTTACCCTAACTCAATGACAAATTCCCAAGCTGAAGAATGGGTTTTTCTATACCATGAACTATTATCCAGATGTGGTCTGTTTATTAATGCCTCTGTTATTACTAAGACAGCATCTAAAATTTATTCATCATTTCAAAAACTTGGACAAACACAAACAAGTATTCGTGCATTTTGTTCAACTTGTCACACACCTATCTTAAATGATAAATCAAAGGAAAAGTTCGTGGCCAAAGTACCAAACGTTCGTTTTGGATTTTGGTATTGTGACAAATGTAAAAATAGACAGGCTTCTTGTGTCCTTTGTGAAGAGCCTATCAGGGGAAATGCCATTGGGCTTAACAACTGTCATCATTTGGGTCATTTCACCTGTATGAACGAATGGTTTTTGCAGGAATCACAAATTGAGTGTCCAGGTTGTTGATTGTGTCACGTGACCTTATCATTACCTAAAAGAGAAAATGAATGAATTAATTAATGATGCTGCCATTTTGGGCCGCGTGTGTTTTAAAAAAAAAAATTATGTAATTAACTTTTAGAAAAAATGAGCACCGTACTAGTATCTTTTTCTTTATCTAATTAACACATATGAAGCTATCCAACACTTTAGCTGTGTCATTGAGTGCTCTTTTAGCCACTACAAACGCAGCTGCTTTTAATTCTCCTCAATTCCCACTTCAATGGAAGGAAAACGCAGCTGACTCCGCCGATAAGGCCAAGTCCCTTTTACAACAAGCTGCTGACGTTGCAGGGGCCTCGTTCGATAATATTTCTGCTGAAACTAAGCATGTTTGGGCTGAGATGGAGATGATGTTCCCAAACATTGTTTCCAGCTTGGAATTCAAAACTAAGCCTAAATTTAACATTCAACAAAAACCGGCCCAATTTTGGGACAGTCATGTTTCCAACGATAAGTTTTCTGATTATAAATTAAGAGTTAAGAAAACTGAACCTGGTGAATTAGGGGTTGATCACACTAAACAATATTCTGGTTATTTAGATGTTGAATCCGAAGATAAACATTTCTTCTATTGGTTCTTCGAATCTAGAAATGACCCAAAGAAGGACCCAGTTATCTTATGGTTAAACGGTGGTCCAGGTTGTTCCTCATTAACTGGTTTATTCTTTGAATTAGGGTCTTCTGCCATTGACAAGAACTTACAACCTGTTTACAACCCTTACTCTTGGAACTCTAATGCTTCCGTTATCTTCCTTGACCAACCAGTCAATGTTGGTTATTCATACTCATCAGCATCTGTTTCTAACACAGTTGCTGCTGGTAAAGATGTTTACGCTTTCTTAGAATTGTTCTTCCAACAATTCCCTGAATACAAGGATGTTGATTTCCACATTGCTGCTGAATCTTATGGTGGTCATTATGTCCCAGTTTTCGCCTCTGAAATCTTATCCCATGATGACAGATCATTCAACTTGACTTCTGTTATGATTGGTAATGGTTTAACTGATCCATTGACTCAATATCCAGAATATGAAAAGATGGCATGTGAACCTGAAATTTCAGGTGCTAACCAAACTTTACCCGATGCTGAATGTGAAGGTATGTTAGCTAACTTACCAAGATGTTTATCCTTCATTGAATCATGTTACCAATCTGAATCTGTTTTTTCATGTGTTCCTGCTTCTATTTACTGTAACAATGGTCAAATCGGTCCATTCCAAAAAACCGGTAGAAACGTTTACGATGTTAGAAAGATGTGTGAAGGCTCATCTTTATGTTACAAAGGTTTGGAATACATTGACCAATACCTTAACCAAGATTTTGTTAAGGAAAAGTTAGGTGCTGAAGTTGAAACTTACCAATCCTGTAACTTTGATGTTAACAGAAATTTCTTATTTGCAGGTGATTGGATGAAACCATACCACAAGGATGTTATTGATATTTTAGAGAAGGAATTACCTGTTTTAATTTACGCTGGTGATAAGGATTTTATCTGTAACTGGTTAGGTAACCAAGCTTGGACTAATGAATTGGAATGGTCTGGTAAGGAAGGTTTCTCTGATGCCAAAACTATTGATTTATTCGGTGATGATGGTACTACTAAGATTGGGGAAATCAAGAATTCTGGTTACTTCACCTTTGCCAGATTATTCAACGGTGGTCACATGGTTCCTTATGATCAACCTGAAGCTTCCTTATCTGTTATCAACAGATGGATTGCTGGTGATTACGCTTTAGGCACTAAGAAATAGATATCATTTTGAGCATTAAATCTTTATTTTTTTTCATCCCTATCAGGTTTCTTATCGTGTGTGCACTTTTTTTTTTGTTTTACTTATTCATTACAATTGATATCTAAATTTATATTTTTTTCACTAGAGACCTTTCTTTATAACACCAAAAAAAAAGTTATCTACACAATATATAATAATTCGTTGCACGCTTTATAATTGATATTAAAAATACACATTAACTTAAATACAATGAAAATGATTCTCTTATCTATACTCTTCCTTTAATTCCCAACCACGTCTTTCTTTATCCCAAATACAAATTTCCTTTAACATACTTCTAAGCTTTCTAACGGTATCTTCATTATTAACGTTAATTTTTAAACCTGATAAGACATCAGATGAAGTAGAAAAATAATCTTTCAAATTTGACATGTACAATGCAACCTTTTCTATTAATAACTCATCAGTGGCTGGTTGAGGTTTAGAATTATTAATGTTCCTATTTACAGTTTTATAATCATTTCTCGTTGGCATAGGATTTCCAATCTTACCAGCTTTCCCATGTTTACCTGTCCAAGTTGGAACATAAACCCCAGTTTTCTTAACATCCTTTCTAGATTGTTTTAAGATTTCCATTGCATTATCAGTAATTTTGTTGACTTCCTTGTTTAACAACGATTGGCCATACCCTGAATAAGAACTTGTTGGTGTTGCTGAGCCTAAAACTGAATCATGAGAAACTGTGGAATGGATATTTGAATTTTTGAAAATATTGGATAATTCACCATTATTATTTTGTTTGGATTCAAGTTCATCATCATCATCTAAAAACCCACGCACACTATCAGCACCTTTAAAATCTTCAACTTTAGCTAACCCTTTAATATCTTCTTTCTTAACAACATTCTTAGATTTGAATCTTGCCCTTCTCTTAATATTTGCAGAATCATAATTAGTTTCATCAGTACCAAATAAATCACTAGTTTCTGTACCTTGGACATTTTCATCTCCAAGTGAGAATAAATCGTATAAATCTGTCATTTTGAAAAACCTTTTTTGATTAGGATCTTTTAAAATTTTATTAGTTAAGAATTGTTTGAAGATTTGCCTATGATAAATCTTTTCTTCAATTGAACCTGCAATCATTAATCTATAGATAACAACATCTTGAGTTTGACCTAATCTCCAAGCACGTTCCCTAGCCTGTAAATCAGTACTTGGGTTCCAATCAGGATCGTAAATAATAACACGTGAAGCACCTGTTAAATTAACACCTAATCCACCGACTTTGGTCGTTAAAAGGAACACTTTATAAACTGGGTCATTGTTGAATTGATCAACCATGGTTTGACGGCGACCAATTGGGGTGGTACCATCCATACGCATGTATTCATATTGATAATCAAATTCATGATTCATTGCTGATAATAGTTGATCCAATATATCCAACATTTGTCTAGTTTGTGAAAAGAGTAAAATCTTACGACCTTCTAAAGTCCACATTTTGATTAATTCAACAACAACTTGTAATTTCCCAGATTTAGAACATAATTCATCAACAGTTTCATTTCTATTTCCACCTCTTTTATAACCCAAATCAATAAGATAAGGATGATTGCATAATTTTCTTAATGCATCAATACCAGTTAATGCATTACTCTTACCTTGTAAAATCTTTTCTAATCCTGATGATCCTAAGTAAGTTTTATAAAGTGCTCTTTGTTCAGGAGTCAATTTACAAAATAAAACCATTTCACTTTTCTTGGGTAAATCTCTGGCAACATCTGCTTTGACTCTTCTAAGTAAATGGGGGGAAATTAAATTTTTTAAAATTAATGCACATTTATTACCAACTTGAACTTCTAAATTTGATGCATTTGCATAACCACCAGTATTAATTGGTATACAAAATTGACGTTGGAAAACTGGTAATGTACCCAATCTACCAGGGAGAATGAAATCAAATAAACTCCATAATTCAACTAAATTATTTTGAATTGGTGTACCTGATAATATGATTCTATTGGGGGTTCTAAGCCTTTTGCAAGTAATTGTAATAAAACTATTAGGGTTACGAATTTTATGACCCTCATCTAAGACAACGTATTCCCATTTAATTGGTAAAAGATATTGGGAATATATACGCACACCTGAATAAGTTGTAATTATTACACCACCCTTTTTGTTAATTTGAGAAATCAAGTTTTTAGCAAATGGGTTATTAACAGTTTTAGTCAAAGTTTTAACTTTGTCATAATCTTCCAAATCATCATCATCTGAAACAGAACTTTCTTCCTCTTCATCTGAAATCTCTAAATCATCTGAACTTTTCCTTCCTCTTTTTTTACCCCTTTTATTCGAAAGACCTTCACCGATTGAATGAAGAATTGTGGCACGGAAGGGTGGCCACCATTTATGAAATTCAGAACACCATTGTTTTAAAACAGTAGCTGGACAAACAATTAAAATAGGGCCATTAAGTCTCCCTGAATAATGAAGACCAGCAAGAAAGGAAATCATTTGAATTGTTTTACCCAATCCCATTTCATCACCGATAATACCACCACCTTTTAAATTATTCAATTCTTCTAACCATTCAACACAAGTTTTTTGATAATCAAATAAAGATGGAAATATATCACCGGGTAATTTGAATCTAGAATTTAAAACACCATCAGGTTGTGCTGGATGAGGTTTTAAATATTCAGGAATTTCAGGGTCATCAATGTAATCAGGTTGGTATTTTTTCCTCAATTCGGATCTATTCTTCTCCCATTTTTTAAGACGCCTTTGATACATGTATTCATTACCATCATCAATAATATCTTGAGTTACTGGGATTTTAGCACGTTTAACACCGAGTGCTTCGTAATCAGAGTCGGAATTCACATAGGAAATCTGCTCAGCATAATCTTCTAAAACTTCATCATCTGTATCTTCGGGGATAAATTCACGATTATCATCATTCTCTTTTTGATTTTCTTCATTCTCATTATCTTCTATTTCTATTTTCACCTTATGGGTGGTGGATTCATCATTATCAGATTCCACTTTAACTTTTTTAAATCGATTTTTAAAATCCGAATCATCTTCAGTTTCATTTCCACTTTCTTCAATAACAACAGGAGCATTGATCGGTTGTTGTTTGAGTATTTTACCTTGAGTTTTAAATCCTAAAGCAGATCCAAAGGCAGTAAGTTTACCTGTTCTGATCAAAAACTCTTGCTCTGACTCATATGGTAATTGAACAGGTTCAGATTTAACGTCAGTGTCCGTGTCCCCTAATTCATTATCTTGAAAAGGTGGTTTATTTCCTTGTTCCTTTTGGGCTTTTTGGGTATCCTTGGCAATATTCAATCTTTCATTAATTTGATCGACATCAGTTTGTGCGTCTTTAAGTGGACCATTAGTTAGATCTTTTATTTCTTGAATCAATTGTTCCTTTTGAGAAATACGCAAGTTCCCAAACCTAGAATGTTGTTCTAATTTCATATTAAGTCCTCTTAATTTATGCTCATACCTATGGAGGACTTTCATTGCTTTTCCTAAACGTTTGGATTCTATTTCAATGTCTTTTGCAATAAAAGTTCTATCAGCTTCTTGTGCGACTTTCTCCTCCAATCTGTTCTGTGAAAGAACTTTAACACCTAAGGACGATAGTAAATCTTTTCTTTCCTCTGCTAGCTCTTGTGTAGCTTGTGTTGGAGGTTCATTCTCGTCCATTTGGGAATGGTATTTCACGCGTACTATAAGAAAGATAGATAACGTAATGAAAAAAAAAATTAAAGAGATAGCCATGAAATATTGATACAGAGCAGAGTATTCCCTGGTATAAACTATTGTCCTATATAGACCTTTAACCCACTTCTTTTTAATATTATACTTGTGAAAACAAGTCATTTTAAACTCTAATACTTTAGCTGTAACGATTAATAGTAATATTAGTAATATATATTATAGGTTCAAAGTTGGTAAATACATGGGGTGGGGGAAAAAGCTACAAAAAGAGGGTAAAAGCAAGGGGTACACAACCCCGCCGCTCACCCATTCAATATATGTACAGTAAATAGCCTCTAATCCTTGCTCTGCGAGTCCAACATACGCAATTTGCCCATTTCCTCACGGGGATCGAACTTCCCCTGTGAAAGTCTATCGTATTGTTCGTCGTATCTCCCTGTAGAAAGCGTCCCGTTACCTCTGATACGTTTGGACATATCCACGATCCCTCGTTTGCATTCCATAAATGTGGATAATTGTGCCCTACAAAGTTCAGGTAACTCCTCCCTTAAAGCAGGGTCTTGGGCGCACTGTTTTGGAGTGTTTCTCTCTATCATCACACAAGGTGATCTTTGAAGACAGATGGCAACTTGTTTCAGTTGATCTTTACAAGAGGCAACCATTTTTGAGTTATCAATATAGAATCAAATAGTATGATGAATAAAATAAAAGTTAGAAGGAAAAAGCTTTTTGACGCGTATGTTGGGGTTTTAAAGATAACTATGGGTATTTCATTTGTCCCCGGTGAGGTTGCGGCGGCACCGGCTGCTGTTGCATCATCATCCTGGAATGGACTGTTAATTACAGCGTATCTTTCTGGGAATTCATTGGTGCTTTCTTCCAAGAATTGTACTCATCTTCAAACAATCGGGCTTTCAAAGGATGCCACTGCTGTTGATATTCACCCACTCAATGGGAAAGTGGCTGTTGTTATAGATAACACAGTATTGGTTTATACTCCTAAATTATCCAATTTTAATAGGTTCAACTTCCATGGACGACGTGATATTTCGGAATTGGGGATTTTATGGGAATTAGAAACAACTGTTTTAAATGGAGCTGACATTACTTGTATTTGTTGGTCTGACTATTCACAATTACCCAATGATCCAACAGAAGACCCTGGGTTTTTCGATTTACCCCCTGAATATAACTCTTATACAGATTGTGAGTTTGTCCTTGGATCAGCTAAGGGTCTTAAATTACACAGATTATTTTATCAATCAAATGATAATAATACATTACATAATAAGGTTTTATGGGAACAATCTTTACCATTGAAAGCATATATGGTTAAATTCTCCCCACATGCTTCTTGTATTGCAGTTATTGGTGAATTCGATTACGTTGTCAAATTGTTCCATAGATGTTCATTTAATAATGATTACAATGATTTTGAATTACGATGTCTCATTCATGAATCATATGTCACTTCTCTCAGTTGGAAAATGCCTCATTGTATTGATGATTATTATACCAATAATACCACATCTGCTGCTAACTCATTAATCCCTGCTTCTTTGCTTAAACCATCAAATACCCTAATTAAAAATGACAATTCTCAGATATTGCAACCAATTGAACAACGTAAAAAAAGGCACAATGTATTGTACACTATATTACAGGATAAAACTCTTGTTATTCATAGCACTTTCAAGACTGATGAACATGGTTTTGAACTGTTTGAAGCTGGTGAATTTAATTTATCACAAAATCATCATGAAATTAATGATGCTGATGATAGCGATGATCACACTCCATTATGGGTAACTATATTAGATGAACCATATCTTGAATTGGGAATTAATAAGATTTTAGATACCAATTCATCATCTGATAATTCTCAATTAATTAACATTTTAGGTTCACATTCTGAATTAATGATTGTCCTTTCAAGTTCAGGTATGATTACACTTTATTTAATTTCCAATTTAGGTTTTTTTTCACCATCAAGATGTATTATTAAGCCATTACATAAAAGTTACAATTTTAAATTAACACAATTTGGTTTACCACATGATCCTAAATATACATTTACAACAACACCGAATTTATGTTTTAATTTTTACCCTGATGAAAAAGTTGAAGATGAATTAGTTATGAATATAATGGATTTGAAAAAGGGTACATTACGTTTAATTGGGTTTAAATTGAAGGATATTTTAATTCAACCGAAATCAAAAACCCAAACTAAAACTTTGGGGAAATTATTAACTAAATTTACAGGTCATAATAAATCAATTCAGAAAATTATAAAAGCAGTTGATGGGAAATCTTTCTTATCAACAACTAGATTTAATGAAAATTGTCTTTGGGAACCAATTCCAATTTCAAATAGGGGGGTTTCATTAGCTAAAAAATGTACTATTAGATCATCATTCCCATTGAAAAATGCAATTATATTACCAAATTTTATTGTTTTAACTATATCTAATGATAAATTATTAATGTATCAATGTAGTAAAAAGGAAGTTGTATCTGAACCTGATGTTGAATTATCAATTGATGATATTGAAGGAGAACCTGTTTGTTTTTTTCTTTTACCTAAAACAGTAGATGGTAAAAATACTTTAATTTCAGTTTATTCGAATCATCAATGTAAAGCTTGGGAAATTTTAAATGATGATAATGATGATAATAATAAAGTTGTTAAATTGAAAATTGAAAATCTTCCATTATTTAATAATGAAATTGCTTATAAAATTTCAGAAATTATCCCAGTTGAAGTTTTCAATCAATCTGGTAGGGATATTATTACATGTGCTGATAGAAAGGGTAATATTCAGATATATTATGTAACTAAGAGTAATGATGGGAATATCCATTGGCATTTAAAAAATGAATTTAATTCAAGAATGGAAAATTGTTCATTAATTTCAACAACATCAATTAATAAATTATCAATTTCCCATAATAATAAATTATTCATTTGGGATTCTAAATTGGCAACATTGGAATATTTTGAAGAATTTGATGAACCAATTCGTGATTTAGATTGGACTTCAACAAATTATGGTCAAGGGATTTTAGCAATTGGGTTTAAACATCATTCAATTTTATTAACTCAATTACGTTATGATTATACAAATGATACCCCAACATTTGAAAAGATTAAACGTGTTGATATTATTGATCAAACAAATCATGATATTGGGGATTCAATTTGGTTATATAATGGTTTATTAGTACTGGGTGTTGGTAATCAATTTTATATTAATGATAAATCATTAGATTTAGAAAATGATCAATTAACAAGGGAAGCAATGGGATCATTAGAAATTATTTCAAATGATTTATTTCATCTTTGTTCTGCTTTGAATGGTCCATTACCATTATATCATCCACAATTAATTGTTCAAATGCTTTTAAGTGGGAAATCAAGAATAGTTCAAAAAATTTTGAAAAAATTATCAATTCAATTAAGGGAAATGGATTTGGGAGAAAGAGATCATGTTGATATTAATGTTAATTTAAATCTTGAAGAAATGTTAATGAAAACAGATCATTATCAAGGTCCGAAATCTCAAAGGTTTAAATTATTATTTGATAAAAATAATGATGATAATGATGATGATGATGATCCAAATGATGATTTAACAACTTTAGATATTGAAATGATTATTGAAAAATTAAGTAAATATAAATTACCATTTATGACAGGTCATCAACAAATTACATTTTCTCATATAGTTGAAATTTTACATGAAATTCAATCAAAATATATTAAATTATTAGATATTAATGGAATTAGATTTTATTTTGTTATTAAATTATTTATTGTTAATTTAACTAAAAATATGTCTAATTTTAATTTAATGGAAATTAGAATGCGTGATGTTATGTTTGCAATTCATTCAGATAATAGAGATCTTTTATTAAATATTGTTAAAGATGAGATGAGTAAATTACCCACAATTAATGGTAAAAGGCAATCTGATATTTATCTTGATTGGATCAATTGTAAAAGGTTTGGGTTACCATATTGGGTTGAATCACAAAATATGATTGAAATAATTGAAATTGTTGCTAAGAATGAATTTTTGAAATATCAATTAGAACATAATGGTGAAAAAGATCCAAATGTTTGTTCAATTCATTATTTAGCATTAGGTAAACGTCAAGTTTTAATTGGTCTGTGGAAAACATCATTTAATCATCCAGAAAGGGAAAAGATGATTAAATTTTTATCAAATGATTTTAATTTACCAAGATGGAAATCAGCAGCTTTAAAAAATGCCTATGTTTTATTAGGTAAACATAGATATCAAGAAGCAGCAAGTTTTTTCCTTCTTTCAGGGTCTATTAAAGATTGTGTTGCAGTTATTATGAAACAAATGAATGATTTAGCATTAGCTATTGCAATTTCTAAATGTTATGAACAGGCTAATAATAATAATAGTAGCAATAGGGAAACTAGTGATAGTATGAAATTTATTCTTCAAAGATCATGTATTCCAAAGGGTATTGATGAAAATGATCGTTGGAGATTAAGTTGGTCATTTAATATGTTAAAGGATAAAAAAATGGTTATTAAATGTTTAGTATTACCATTTAATGAAATAATTCAAAAATTTAATTCAATTATGAATTTTAAATTTACTCAATCAATATCTGGGTTGTTGAATGTTTCATTAAGATCAAAAAATATTGAAGATCCAATTTTATTAATAATTTATGAAAATTTAAGAAATAGGAAATTAATTTATTCTCAAGGTGCAAATGAGATACCGGGTGATGTTGAATTTTCATTTATTCTTGATGTTTCAACTATGTATACAAAATTAGGTTGTGATTGGCTTGGGTTAGATTTAATAAGAAAATGGAAATTCCAAGATAAAGAAGGAAAACCTCAAGGGGGGGTAACAACAACTAGACGTAAATCTATTCTTGATACATTTACTAATAATGATGGGGGGAATTTGCCATTGAAAAAACCAGGTGATATTTTAGCTAAATTTATGTCCAATAGTCGGACGGATGAAAATTCAACAAAGAGTTTATTGGATGAATATGAACAACAACCAGCACCACCAGCAACAAGTATGTTAGATCAATTCGAATTTAAACAAACTCCTAATATATTAGATGGATTTTCGTCAATTCAATCAAAGAAAAATACAGTCACTCCTAGTATGTTAGATGGGTATACTTCACAACCTAATATGTTAGATTCATTCATCGATGAACCTAAAAAAAAATCAACTCCTAATAGTAATAACATATTAGATGAATTCAATGAAGAAATACCAAAACCAAAATCAAAACCAGTTAAGCAAACATCGGCTCCTCTTAATTTATTAGACCAATGGTCTTAGATAAAATTCAAGACATAATAAAAAAGACATTAGTATACAAATTGTATAAACAAAAAAGAAATTAAAGAAACCATAAATCATAACAATATTATCGTGTAGAAGAGATAAAAGAAGACGAGAAGTGGTGAGTAATTAGCCGGGCCAAACTTATTATAGACTATCATAAAATGAATCGAAGAAACTTAAAAGATCAGGATTATTCTCTAATAAATCATCACCATTTTTTAAAATTAATTTAATTTTATCAATAACAGAAGAACAATTTTGATAAGAATTAAATTTTTGTGAAACCATTTTTAAAGTATTCATAGTTAAAACAATTTGACTTTTTTCAAAATTTAAGATATTTTTAAATCTTTTATAAAATGCAGCACATTGAAATAATGATTTAATTGAATTTAAGAAAACAATGAAAATTGGCACTTTTTTCAAATGATATTCCATTTTTGTTTTATTAATAAATTTTAAAACTAATTTTGAACTAACTGATGAAACATGCATTAATAAATCATTAAATAATTGAATTTCTTTTAATGAAATAACAGAACCATCTTTTAATTGTAAATCGAAAAGTGATGAAAATTTAATTAAGACACTTTGATAAAGTAATGTTGTTGTATTTGTAATAACGATATTCATTAATGGTTCAGTTGTTAAATCAAAGAATAATAAATTATTATGCATTGATTCAAAATTTTTAACTAATTCATTAACTTTATTTCTAATTGAATCAATACTTTGATCTGATTTTAATGAATCTAATTCAACCATATTTAAAAACATTTTACACCATTTAATAATATTTTCACTAATTGTTAAAAGTAAAACTTTTGAAGATGATGAATTAATATCAATTAAAACTTGATTTCTATCTAATTTAGCCATTGCTTCATGAAGGTAAAAACTATTTTTATTATTATCATCATCATCATTTAATTCATTTTGTGTTACAATTGGGACTTTATTTGATCCTTGCTGTTGTTGTTGTTGTTGTAATGGTAAAAATGTTGTTGGTGAAGGTAATTTTGTAAAAATTACACTATGATTATCAACTGATAATGCACATGGTAAACCAGAAACTAAACTTGACCATTTATCTAAAACATAAATTTCCCATAAAACTCTTCTCCTTTCTTCAATTAATGGGATTTCAATATCTAATTTATCATCTTGTAATAAAATATTTTCATTTATATTTTTAAATGATTTAAAAAAAATTGTTGGAGTTGAAAGCATATCTTGTGAAAGATCAATTTGATCATAACCGAACATTTGTAATAATCTAATTGAACTTGAAATTGTTAAAGCAGCTCTCATTTCTCTACCTGTCATAAATTCAAATTGTGCTTTTAAACAAAGTGAATGTAAATAATATAATATTTCAGATCTAAATGAATCCTTATTTGATTCCCAATAAATATTTAATTGTTTTAATGCCATATCATAAAAAAATTCACTTCTTTGTGATGAATCATCAATATAAAATGATCCTAAAGTCCAAATCATTAAAGTATAATGAAAAACTTGATCAAAATCATTTACTAAAGCATTGAAATATCTATCCATTGAATAATTAAAAGGTCTAATATTATTAGTTGAAAAATATAATTGATGAAACCTATCAACATCTTGAAATGAAAGACTTGCTTCTTGTAATTTTAATGATCTTTCTAAATCAGGATTCAATTTTAATAAATCAATTAATTTAGGTATAATAATTGGGGATTTAACAAGTGGTGATGCATTATTATCATCCTTTGATATTGTTGATGATAACAATTGATTTTGGACTTCATTTAAATTTGGATTTGAGGTTGAGTTATTTAATGATGGAATATCAGTAACACTTGGTACAGATTCATAAATTGGTGGATAAGATGGAATTGGACCTATATCTGATACTTCTGTTAAAAATACTGATGAAGCTTGGCTATCATTATTAGCGTTAACGTTTAAATTTGATCCTATTGGGTACCCATAATTACCTTCTTCATTATTTAAAATGGTATTAGAAGAATTGGATAAGTCATCATTATTAGTATTGTTATTCCCTAATGTTTGAGCTTGCGCTGAGGAAAGTGATAATGATGGTGATAAAGAATTTAAATTTTGTAATTTTAAATGATCAATTTTATTGTTATGTTTTTTAAGATGATTTGATTTATTAATATCAGACACATTGCTATTAATTGGTTTAGGCCCTGATTTCTTATGTACAATGTAAATACATTCTAATCCTTTAATTTTACATCTTGTACAAATTGGTAAATTTTTATCACATTTGAGTTTTTTATCACGGCAAACTGTGCAAGCCACTTTGGTATTAACATTCCCATGAAAAATCATCATTTCTTCTTCTTCTTGATTAGATCTTGGATGTTTCTTGGGCAATTTACTAGTCATTTCGAGTCAATTGAGTTGATATTTAAAGCAGCATATACAAAATAAGTATTATTGTAATATATATATATTTTTTTTTTATTACTAAAAAACGTCATTATTTCATTTCATACTATATACTAACTCAAGAAAAAATAAAAACTATACTATACTATACTATTTACAATGAATTACAACACATCATGTTGTTACTTAACGACCAATGTTTAATAATAAACTTTGACCGCCGGTGGAACCTTCACCACCAGAAGAACCCTTTGGTAAATAAGCGACATTTGGAGATTGTGAAAGAGTATTTGCGATTTCCTTTGAAGCTTCAATTCTTCTAATAAGTAATAACCCATCACCTGCTTTAGCTAAAGCTTTTGAAATTGTATCAGCGGCTTCAGCTTCACCTTCAGCTCTAATAATAGCTGCTTTTTTCTCTTGTTCTGCTTTTTCAACAAGGAATTTAGCTCTTTCAGCATCTTGTTGAGCAATTTGTTTTTGTTCAACAGCTTTAGTGAATTCAATACCAAAAGTCATATGAGTAATTGAAACATCTTCTAATTTAATATTAAATTCAGAACATCTTGATTCTAATTCTCTTTTAATTTGATTTGAAACATTTTCTCTCATATTAATTAATTCAGCAGCATCGAATTGAGCAACAACGGATTTTAAAATTTCATTAACAACAGATGGTAAAACTCTTTCATCATAATCTAAACCTAAATTTTGATAAATTAATGGTAATTTAATAACATCAGGTCTATGTAAAACTCTTAAAGTTAAACTAACAGTTTGTAAATCTTTAGAACCAGTTGTTGTTGTAATTACTTTTGGTCTTGTTTTAACATCAAATATAATTGGCCTTTGTAACCATGGGATAACAAAATTTAAACCTTCACCAACAACTTGTTGTTTAACACCAGAGAATCTATCGAAAATAACAGCTCTTTCACCACCACGGACATCATAAAGAGATGATTGTGCTAAGAGAATGGCTGCTGAAATAGGTAATGCTAAACGGGACACCACGTTAATAACTTGTGACATAATTAATTAATTAATTAATTAAAGAGAAAGTAAAAAAAATTGCCACCTTTGAAAAAAAGTAAATTAGTTAATTAATTTTCAATAAAAGATTTGCTCATGATAAAAGTGATGATTATAATACATATAAAAATAAAAATATAAATATATAACTAACTATTATTCATCTAACTTTTCTAATAACCCATGTTCAGTTAATAATTCACCAATTTGTTCATTATTATAAATTTGTTGAATTACTTTACCATTTTCTAATTTAATAATACCAACTTCTAATTTATCAATTGTTAATTTAGCAGAATCTGTTGTTTTACTTAAAACATCTAAAGCTAATTTTAAAGCATCATTTAATTCCAAATCTGGGGAATATTCTTGTTTTAAAATAGTTTGTGCATTAGAATTATTACCACCAATTGAAGTTGCTAACCAACCTGAAAAATTCCCAGATGGATTTGATGAATATAATTGAAAACCTAATCTATCATCCCAACCAGCAAATAAAAAACTAACACCAAAAGGTCTTAAACCACCATGTTGTGTATAACCTTGTTTTAAATCACAAACTTGTTTAACCATTGATGAAATTGGTATATCATTATTATAAATTTTAAGATAATTTTGATTATCAATTCTAATTTTATTTATTAAAATATTTGCATCAGCTGTCATCCCAGCAACTGCACAAATTGATTGATCATTTAATTTATAAATCTTTTCATTAATTGATTCTTGATCTAATAATTTAGATGTTGTCTTCCTTTCTGCTATAATTGCAATTCCATCTTTGGCTAAAATCCCAATTGCAATAGAAGCATGATTAATAGCTTCAAGTGCATATTCTACTTGATAAAGTCTCCCCTCTGGTGAAAAAATAGTAGTACGTGAATCATATCTTCTTGACATTGTTACTAATAAAAAGTAAAGTAGTAGTTGAGTTGTTAATTGTTTGCCACTCAAAAAAAACGAGAAAAAAAAAAATTCAATCAATTTCCTTCCTCATTTGATATTCTCATTTTAAAAGGGATATTTATTTAATTTACAAATAAAAATATACAAAACCATTAGTAAACTACTACCACTATTACTACTAATATTATAACTTGATCGAATTAGATTCAATTGAATTTGCTAAAATTAGGGAATTTTCATTTATTAATAACAAATCATTTGTTAAACCATTATTAATTGGATTAGGATTAAAAGCACCTAATGAAATTAACTTATCATTATTAATAATTGAATAAATTGTTATTTGTCCAAGTGTACTTAAAACTGCCAATTTCCCAAATTGATAATTAAATTCAGATAATAAAACCCCTGAACCATCAGGTATTGAAACAATTGATGAAATTTTCATTTTAATTAAATTTAAAATTTTAATTGAACCATCAAAACCAATTATTAATAAATCTTCATCATTATTTAACCAATAAATATCAATTGGGAATGCACTTAAAATAGCAGATTTTAATGGGAATTTCGACATATTTGACCAAATTTTTAATTCATTATTTGAATCAATTGAAATAAATTTTGAACCTTGATCATTTGGTTTTAATTGAATTATTTTATTAGAATGAACTTTTGGTAATTTAATATTAGTTGAATTTAAAAAATCAAAAATTTCAATTGAATTATCAATTGAATATAATAATTTATTATTCGATAAATAATTAAATTTTGGTTCTTGTTGTTTAGTATCGAAATGTTTAATACATTTAAAATTATTAATATCCCAAGTGATTATATTCCCATTAGTATCACTTGAGGTGATGAAATTTGAGGTAGATGATTTAATATCCAAAACTGGCCATTGATGATATGATAATTTATTAATTAATTCAAGATTAAATGAAAATAATTTAATTGAACCTGATTTAAAACCTAAAATTATTATAGTTGGAGTTATTTCTAATGAAGTTATTTCATCATCTAATTGATTTATAGATTTAATAATTGAATTATTAATTGAATCTAATATTGAAATTTTATTAAAATTAACAAGGAGTAATTGATTTAAATTGGGTATTTTTTTAATTAAAATAGCTGGTTCATGTAAATTTGAATCAAGTGTTAAAACTTTAGTAAACTCTTTATCGTCATCAGTAGTAGATGGTGTAATAATATCCAGTTGTTGTTGTTTTTTATCGTTGTTATTGTTGTTATTATTATTAGTAGTAGTAGTATTAGTATTTTCACTTTTCATTGTATCATTTTCAATGAATAAATTACTAAAATCTATATCATTAAGTTTTTGAGATAAATCATTTAATGAAATATTTGAATTTTGTTGTAAATCTTTAATATTTGAATAAAGAATCCCACGTTGAATTAAATTAACTAATTGACCATTTGTTATTTTATCTCTTAATAAATCATCAATTGATTGAATATCCAATATTTGAGACATAGCATAAGCAGGTACTTCTAAACCTGCTTCTTGAAGATACCTGAATACCAGATAATTCAATTCATTCGCAGTTATTGGCATCTATTAGTATTATTAATATAATAATAAAGTGTATAATAAACATAAAAATTTTCAAAACTATGTATAAAACTATAAAACTAGAAAGGAAAAAAAAAAATTAAGTGGTGGCCGTAATAGTAGTAGTAGTAGTAGTAGTAGTGGTTGTTTATATTTTTTTTGTAACTTAATTTATATATATATATACAGATTTAACTTAACTTAATAATTAATTATAAACATCCCATTGAGATTTTCTAATTTCTCTAACTCTTTTAGCAATTTGAGTTTTCTTACCCCATTTCCTTTGTTGTTTAGTAACTTCCTTTAAATGATTATTAGTAGTTTCGATATTATTCTTAGTAATAACAGAAATGAAATGAGGAGAAATTTTAAATTGTTTTGCAATTGAAGACCTTGAAATACCTTGATTTCTTAATTCTTGAATTTTATTAACATCATCCTTAGTTAAAGCATAAGTTTTAGGTTGAACATCTGAGAAAATTTTCAAACCAAAATTATTACCTTCTGCTGCAATTAATGGTTCAGGTTTATAAAATGAGGAAGTAATACGTTCATCTGATTTTGGTAAGAATGCCTTTGGGGTAATATAAGGATTAGTTGAAGCTGGTGCAGGTGCTGAAAAAATCCCTGTTGGTAAAACTGGTTTAAGATTGAAAGCTGATGACTTCTTGCTGAATTTGTTAGGAATAGATTTGAGTACTTGCATGTTAAGTAGTACAGAGAGACGTGTGTTGAATGAGAGTGAAAGTGAAAATTCACTTTTTTCCTTTTTTTTTTTTTCAAAAGGAAATACGACACAATTGCGTGTTGTTAAGAAAATGAAAATGAAAATGAAAAAAAAAAAAATTTATACTTTAGTTGAGGTTGTCGGAAAAACTTCCTAAATAAGTAAAGCACACGATAAATGCGCGATTTGTTTACACGAAAAACGGAATGGCAGTCATTTTTTAATCGTTTAAAAGGAAAAAGATTTCCACATTGGAAACACAAATACTTAAACAACTGTTTTATTTTAATAAACAATCAAAGTTATCTTATATTAAAATGCTTCCAGGTGGTGTTATTGCTGTTTTCTGTATCGTCTTCGTTGTCGGCTGTTTGATTGCCGGTTTATACATTTCTAAGAGAATTAAGAAATAATCAAGTTAATCCCCCGATTCTTGTTGCATTAAGGACTTTCTTTATTAATTAATTTATAACAGTGTATAATTTACAGCAAAATCTTTTCATTCGATTCCAAATAGAGAGTTCTTAGCTTTCCTTAAAACCTGCTTTCATTGGTTAGCCACTAACTACGTAACAAACAAACAAACAAACTTATAAAGCTTAGCTTACTTCCGACCTGAATTAAGTTAAATATTAAATATGGCTGGTATACCCAGAGTAATATCAAGTACGAACTGATTGTCGCTGTCGTGTGCTATTATATTGTAACTTCCACTCTATTCTTGCTGAGCATGGTTACGCAGCCCTGTCCTTGTTGTTGTATGTTTTTCAAATTGGGAAATTACTTTTGTGGAAATTTTAAAGATTTACCCTTTTTAGTATATTCCAACCCAATCAGGTAATAATATAATATAATAATGAGTAGTAATACTAATAATGGTAACAACAATCAAGTGCTCATGGATAATACAAATGTACCAGATATTGATCTTGATGATGATGAAAATAAAGGTTTAAAAAGAGAAAGAAGAAAGATTGAAATTAAGTTCATTCAAGACAAGTCCCGTAGACATATAACTTTCTCAAAGAGAAAAGCAGGTATTATGAAAAAGGCTTATGAATTATCTGTTTTAACTGGTACTCAAGTTTTATTATTAGTTGTAAGTGAAACTGGTTTAGTTTATACTTTTACAACCCCAAAATTACAACCTTTAGTTACTAAAACTGAAGGTAAAAATTTAATTCAAGCTTGTTTAAATGCAAGTGATGATGCAAGTGCTGATGAAGATGAATTAGAACAACAAGTTCAACAACAAGTTCAACAACAACAACAACAAGTTCAACAGCAACAGCAACAGCAAGTCCAACAACAACAACAACAAGTTCAACAACAACAACAACAACAAGCTCAAGTCCAACAACAACAACAACAACCAGGTTTACAAGGTGTTGGTTATCCTTCTTATCAAGACCCATCCAATCAAGCTTATTCCTATGGTCATGAAGGTTTCCATTGAGTGTACATTACGTTACGTTACGTTACGTTACTATCTAATTTTGTTTGTTTAATTGTTTTTGTTTGTTTGTCCCACCTCTTTTATTGTATCTATCTATTATTCACTAACTTAACAACTTTGTACTTTAAATTTTTTTTGTCTCTTTATTACTAGTACGCTAATATTATTACTTTTAACTAACTATATAACTAACTAACTGTTTATAAATTTTATAATTATATCATCTAATCTTTGATCATTTTTAATTTTATTAAACCGATCAATTGTTTCTAAATGATCTTCTTTATTAATTATACCTTTATTTAAAGATTTTTCACTTGATTCAATTGTAAATTCAGGTGTAAATTCAGGATGACCTTGAAATGTTAATATATTATCAGATTTAAAACATTGAACTGAACATTTTGGTGTTTTACCTAATAATTCAATTTTAAATTTATTAAACAATTCATTGTCATTTTCATTTTTACATGAAAATTCAACAATATCTTGATGAAACATTGAAATAATAAATTCACCAGTATCATATTGACCAATTTCCCAACCTAATGGATTTTTCAAAATTTTAAATCCTAAACTTTTGGAAATAATTTGATGTCCAAAGCAAATACCTATTAATTTAACTTTACCATTATCATTATAAATAAAATTTAATAATTTTTTTAAATAATCAACTAATTTATTATTAAATTCATTATCTAAATATGAATCTTTAGTTGATCCAGTTAAATAAATTAAATCAAATTTTTTAAAATCTGGTAATGATCTATCATGAATATAATTGAATTTTTCAAATAATAAAGCTCCATCGTCTTGGTCTTTTTGTATTAACCGTTTTAATAATTCTGAACCTTGATCTGCAAAATCACCATGTCCTTCATTAATTAATTCATCTAATAAAATCAATGCAATTTTCATTTTCTTAAAAAATGAAATACAATTCGGCAAAAGGATTTCTCAAATTTATCAAACGGAGAAAAATTAAAATTAAACTGATCGATTAGCCGTTTTTTTTATTAGCTGATTAAATAGTGACTCAACTTCAACAACTTTTTCCTTTTAAAAAAACCTAATAAATTATTAATAAATTACAATAGATGACAACACCAGCACAATCACAAGAACCACAAGCACCAGCTAATGATAAATTAATTTTCGCACCTGAAACTTATCAATATGATAAAATGACACTTTCAGAAGATCAAATTCTTCCATCACCAATTGATCAATTTAATAAATGGTTTAAAGAAGTCCAAGAATCTAATGAACCAATTCCTGAATCAACTACATTTTCAACTTCTAATGGTGAAACAGGTAGAATTTCTTCAAGGGTTGTACTTTTAAAAGAATTAGATCATAGAGGTTTCATTATTTATTCAAATTGGGATAAATCACGTAAATCACAAGATGTTAAAACTAATAAATTCGTTGCATTAAATTTCTTTTGGAAAGAATTACAAAGACAAGTTAGAATTGAAGGTAAAATTGAATTTTTATCACATGATGAATCTAAAAATTATTTTAATACAAGACCAAGGGGTTCAAAAATTGGTGCTTGGGCTTCACCACAAAGTAATATTGTTAAATCAAGAAATGAATTAGATCAATTATATGCTCAATATGAAGAAAAATTCAAAAATTTAAATGATGATGAAATTGAATGCCCACCATTTTGGGGTGGGGTTAGAATTGTACCATTAAGTATGGAATTTTGGCAAGGTAGAAAATCTAGATTTCATGATAGATTAGTTTATTCAAGAGATGATTTAGATGGGGAATTTAATGTTGTTAGAATTGCTCCTTAGAAATTATGAGGAGTAGTGTGTTTTGTTAATTATTTATTATTATTATTATTATTAGTAGTATTATGTATTATTATTTAATATGGACAATTTATTATTTAGCATTATTAAAACATGTACCTTATTATTAAAACATATACAAGATGACTGTTATAAAAGGACGAAATGCTGTGCACGCAATGAGCAATATAACATTAGTGAAAAGAACACTAAGATTGAAGACTAATAACAGTAATTTAAAAAAAATTCTAGGTATACTTTGTTAACACTGTTATGCCCTCTTTTCCATTATAAATTAAATAAATAAATAGATAAAAAAAGTCCTCGTTCAATAAAATTATTGAACGATATTTCTTAAATACACTATTAATGTGTGTTATCTATTCACATGTTTAAACTACTTCCTATTAAGTGCTGATTATAATTATTCCAAACAAAATTAAGTCACGTTTGATAGATTTGAGATTCCAATTTTAAAATAATATTGTGGTTTTTCTAATGATAAATGATAGTTTGGTAAAATTAATCTATCCAAATATTTATTTAAAGATTGAGCGATCCCTTCAATACAAAGCACATCGTATCTAATTTAGTGAAACTAATAAATCAGGTGTTTTTAAATGTTTCTTAGTTCAATTGGTATTTTTAGCTAATTATCAAAATTATTAAATTAAAGTCACAAGTTAATATTCATTTGCTTACTTTGACTATACTAACTAGCATTATGTTTGTTTGTTTGTTTGTTTGTTTGTTTGTTTTTTTTTGTTGAATTGTATACAATTATAATATAAAGAAAAAACAAATGATTATGATAAGTTAATTATTAACAATTTAATTAAAACTTGTTAACAACAGCGGCGAATTCTTCACCTTGGATCTTAGCGATCTTTAATTCCAATTCACTTGGTTGTCTAGAACCATCACCACCGGCGATACAACCAGCACCCCATGGGGAAGCACCATGGACTTCATCCAGGGTAGTTAATTCACCAAAAGCCTTAGCGTAACCTAATGGAACGAAAACCATACCTTGGTGAGCGAAAGTTGAAAGCATTGAAACGACGGTCATTTCTTTACCACCACCAGTACCAGTAGAAACGAAAACACCAGCTGGTTTACCGTAAAGAGCACCAGAAGCCCAAAGACCACCAGTAGCATCAATAAAAGCAGACATTTGAGCAGCTGCTTTACCGAATCTAGTTGGGACACCAAAGATAACACCATCAGCTTCCTTTAAAATATCAGGGGTAGCAATTGGGTAATCTGGCTTAGCAGGGGCATGTAATAAATCCAAGATATTTTGTGGTAAAGTTTCTGGGACTTGGTAAATAGTAGCATTAGCACCAGAGGCGATAACACCAGCCTTAACAGATTCAGCCATAGTGGCAACGTGATGGTACATAGAGTAAATAATAATAGCAACGTTCTTAGACATTTTGGGTATTAGAAGCAATTGAGTTGATTAGGAGAAGTGAAAGTGAGGTTAAAGGGGAAGGGGATAAACCTTATTATTTATATATGAACTTTTTTCGCGTTTAGCAATTTAATTAATAATTTTTATTCACTTAATAATCAATTCAACGCTTAGTCATAAAATAAATTTGTAAGATTACGTAATATTGCAAATTATCATTATTTCGGTATTATACGACCCGTGGATAAACAAACTACATTGAAGATACTGGTTAGCTAGTTAATTAGCTAGTTAGTTAGTTAGATGACGGATTTGTGTGATTTGTGTTTGTGTTAAATGGGGGGAAGTGGATGATTAACACTGTTTATGGGTGTGCTGAGCATATGAGCCACCTTATTGTTTTAACCAAGTTGAAAAAGTATCACGAATTAAAAGCCTTAATTGGGTTTTATATAAGATACAACGTTCAATTGACCAAATATGATTAAATGAATAAGATTATTGTAACCTACTTAAAATTATCTTCTCAATGATATTAACTTTTAACAGTTTAAGCTACCATAAGAGTTTTTCCGAAAAATTCACCCCCCATTTACCCCAGATAAGCTTTAGTCAATTGACTTACTAGCTAGTTTAGTTCGATTTATAGTAAATAAATAAATTAAACAATTAATTGTATATATATAGATATTATTATAGATAGTACACATACATTTTACTTAAACAATGACACAACACTTGGATTCTTCCTTTGGAGCTGGGGTAGTAGCAGCAGTCTTCTTTTCAGCAACAGCAGGAGATTTAGATTTCTTTTCAGCAACTGGAGCAACTGGAGCAACTGGAGCAGCTTGCTTAGCAGTAACGAATTTAGAAGCAGTGTTAGCGAATTCTTCACCTTGAATTTTAGCAATTTTCAATTCTAATTCACTTGGTTGTCTAGACCCATCAGAAGCAGCAATACAACCAGCACCCCATGGGGTAGCACCATGGACTTCATCTAAATTAGTTAATTCACCAAATGCCTTAGCATAACCTAATGGGATATAAATCATACCATGGTGAGCAAAAGTTGACATAATACCTAAAATAGTAGTTTCTTTACCACCACCAGTACCAGTTGAAACGAACATTGAAGTTGGTTTACCATATAAACCACCAGATGCCCAAAGACCACCAGTTGCATCGATAAATGAAGCTAATTGAGATGGTAATTTCCCAAATCTAGTTGGTGAACCAAAGATAATCCCATCAGCTGAAGCTAAAATATCAGGTGTTGCTTCTGGGTAATCTGGTTTTGCTGGGGCATGTAACATTTCTAAAACTTCAGTGGATAAAGTTTCTGGGACTTGGTAAATAGTTGCAGAATTCCCAGTTGATTCAATACCTGCCTTGACTGATTCAGCCATTGTGGCAACATGATGATAAGTAGTGTAAATAACAATAGCGAAATTGGCCATTTTCAATTAACTTTAACTTCAACTTTAATTAAAAGAGAAATTGGAAATGGTGGGTTATTTTTTTATTTATACACGATAGTAAAATTTCTTTCTATTGTAAATGCTGACTAAAATTATTAATATTACAAATAAGTTCGTGTAACTTGGAAATCACCGAATCGCAGTAGCAGAGGCGGTAGTTGTTAAGATGGAAAGAAGGAAGTTTCAACGGTAACCAATGATATGCCATGCTACGCAATGCTATGCTATGCTAATGAAACTAGTGTAAATATCTAGATTTTGAAATTCCGAATAATGTGCCTAGATGGCTCATGTGCTCAGCGAGCGTATTTATCTCTACCCCGCCTTCCCCCCCCCCCCTGCTCACTCATTAATCGCTTCGCTCGTATTTCGCTCGTAGTTCGGTTAACTATCTATAACAAATTTCCCCCTTCACCTTAACTTTATTCTTCATTAAAAATTTAACAATTGGAATATGATTAGTATTTAAATCATTTAAATACCCTATTAATTCATTAAGTTTCCATTCCCTTTTAATCTTGAACAACATATCTAATCTTTGTTTAATATTTAAACCTAAAGGTAATTCAAAATAATTCAATTCATCATTACTTGAATAAAATAATCCAATAATTAAATCTAATGGATTTAAATCAGGTGTATAAACAGTACCTAAAATATCAATTAAATTAATTTTGAATTCATCTAATGAAACTTTTCCCAATTTCTTTAATGTAACTTTAGTTATTAATGTCATAATTACTTTATGATTTAAACCATTTTTATCATTAATAAATTTCCCCATAACTGTACGGACTATTTTTTCAGGGTATTGACAATTTTCAACTGTTAATAATGTATATTTATTTAAATCTTCCTTGGAAGAAAATGAAAGATATTCGAATTCCCAATCAATTGATTTAATTAATTCCCCCGTCCAAACTTTAACAAGTGAAACAATAACATCAAATTGGATATTTTCGTCAATTGAATAAATAACCCCTTGGTGAACGAAAACACATGATTGTTTAACTAATTGAGAAAATTCCCTTGGTGAAGCAATTGATTCATTTTTAAATTTATCCCAAACATCATCATCATTAATAGTATTAGTAGTAGTAGTGTTCAAAATTGAGATATCATTTAAAATAGTAACTAAATCCATTCGTAAATTCCCACATGTTTGTTCAGGGTAAAGTGAACTTTTAAAATCAACGAACCCAAATGCATTTATTCGTTCATTGACTGCAAGATCCATAACAATGTCACCGTCACCAGTGTCAGTGCTAGCGTGTTTGTGTTTGCGTTCACACTTATATTCATCTTCGCACTCGCATTCGCTTCGCTCGTGTTCGTGTTCGCGTTCGTGTTCGTGTTCGCGTTCGTTGTGCTCGTTATAACAAACCATTTGATAATTACTCTGATTCTGCCTTCTTAATTTATAAACATGATCATTAGTAACTAAATATGGACTTGAATCAATCCCATTTGATTTAACATTTAATGATTTATCCATTAATAAATCATTTAATAATTGTTTGGGTAATTGGATTAATTCATAATTAGTCTCATTATGCTTTTGTGGTGCCCATATTTTCCATTCATTTGTCATCTTTTTTATAATGAATTGTGTAGTTAGTTTTACGCGTTTCTCTTTTTTTTCATTTTTTCCATTTTCATTTTCGTGTTCTAAATATTTATTTATTCGGGTTACTAATTGTAATTGTAATCTTATAAAACATACACATGCATACATATAAAGAAGAAGTAAAATCTAACTTTTTTTTTTTTGTTATAAAATTAAGCCTTTTTAGTAGACTTAACAACTGGGGATTTCTTCTTATAAACAGCAATGTAAAAAGAAATGAACAAAACTAAATAAGAAGTAATAATGAAAGCCCCATAGAAAGCAGCAGGTTCAGTACCATAACAAGATCCAACATTTGGTAAAATATTATTGAAATATTTATGAGCGTAAAAAGTATAAGTGCAGAAATAAATGAAACCAACATCAATAATAAATTGAACAATTTGGAATCTAGTAACCCATTGTTTCCACCAAACTCTAATACCACATGAAGCTAAGAAATAATACCAATACATTAAAACATGAACTGCTAAATTAAGTGAAATAACAACCCATTCAACTGATGTATGACCAACAATTTGTGTATAACATAATAAAGCAGTTGCACCATGATGATAAGTATGAAGGAAAATTAATTTCTTCTTTCTTAAAAATAAGAAAACTGTATCGAATAATTCAATGAATTTTGTTAAATAATTCAAATAATAAAGTGTAACTAATCTCTTTGTAAAAGATTCAGGTGCACAAACTGCTGATAATAAACCATTATAATAAATAATTGGTAAAATTTGTTCAATCATTAATAATAAAAGTGAAAGTGAAATTAAAGTTAATGATAAATTATGAAATTGAAAAATTAAATTAAGTTTAATTGGTGTATTTAATTTATTCATAATAAATTGACCTGAAAAGATAACAATATAATAAATTACAATAATTGATAAAGCATGTGGGAAATTTGCTAATGTTGTAATATATGGGATAAATTCGAATTCATCAGCTGTGTAACCAACAACTTTACCGAACCCGGCATTAAAAATTGGCCAAAGGTGTAAACCGAATGGGTGAGTAATACTCGGTTGAGACCACTGAATGAAGTCAGGCAAGTTGGCAAGGACAGATTCCATTGGAAGTGAAAGTAAGGAAAAGTGGAAAAGTGGAAGTTAAAATGGTGGACATTGGAAAATCAAAAAATGTTGAAGGAAAAAAAAAAACACAGTGGAAGCAAAAACAGAACATGCTCAGCAGAACAGAGTTCCTCCGAGAAGTTCCTCCGAGAATATTTAAGATTTCCCCGGATTTTTTGATTGATTGAATCTTAGTAATTTCCTCCGAGATATCCGGTTAGCGGAATTGAGCCGAATTCGATTTATAGCCGCGTGCTTTTTCACACATTTGACGCGGACCCTTTTTGTAATAAATAGCTTGAAGGATCCTTTTAAAGCTACCGGGGGGGATGCCCCGGTTTGTGTGTGTGTGTGTTTGAAGGGTACTTTAAACTATTATGATCCCACAAATGATCCCCCCGCTACTGCCGCAAATGATGCAAGTACCTGTACAAGTACCCGTACAAATGCAAATGCAAATACAAATGCAAATCCCACCCGTTCAGGGGATAACACTGCCCCCTATTACTGCCAATACTACCAGTAACAGTAGTAATAATAATAATAATAGCAGCCCTAATAATAATAACAAACGACGCAAACGAGAATGCCCACAATGTCATAAATTATTCTCCAATCTAACAACACATAGGGCAATTCATGACACAACTTCTAAACCATTTTCCTGTCCAACTTGTCAAAGACCATTTAAACGTATCAATGATTTACAAAGACACGAAAAAGCTCATCTGTCTAAATTAGGTCAATGGCAATTCCAATGCCCATTATACACACTACAATCCCCCTGTCATTCATCGGGGAAATTCACTAGATGTGACACTTATAAAAATCATTTAAAGGCAATTCATTTCAAATACCCTCCCAATACACCAAAAACTCAAAGATTACGTGTTTGTGGAAATTGCAAAGCTTGTGGATTGGCTTTTCCAAACGTCAATCTCTGGCTTAGCTCTCATATAGAAACAGGTAACTGTCATGCTATCAACAATCATCTTCTACCTCATCATCATAATCATCATACCAGTTAACATCACCCAAATCTCACTCTTTTTTTTTTTTTTTTAATTAAAAAAAAAAAACTTCTTTTATATACACACTCACTTATACACACATTCATAATACACATTTTTTATACTTTTTAATTTATATATGATTTACGAAATCTTCTTAATGAGTATGGCCATCATTGGCTTAACATCTTATAAATATCTTCCATTTGTTTATCAAATCCGGTTTTGGTCAATTCCAATCAAATACATTTATTTAACTAACCCAAAAGATCAACAACAATTTGCCAACCCATTTAAATCTTTAACTAGATCAAGTTATTGTTGTCCATTAGAATGTGATTTTTTCGGGTTTCATAAAACGAATTCATCTTATTTCGATGAATTAAATTTAGCTAGAACTGAAACTGTTTTAAATTCATTACATTGGTTTTTCAAATTTAATCAACCTTATGTACCATTAGCTGAAATTAATTGTACTTTCTTAAAAGAAATTAAACCATTTCAATCATATAAAATTATTTCCAAGATTTTAGCAATTGGTTCAAAATGGGTTTATATAGTTTCATTCTTCACTATTGAAACTAAAAATGGTTTACAATTATTTGAAAAAAATGGTAATTGTAGAATTTGTGCAATTAGTTTGGGGAAATTAGTATTTAAAAATAATAGGGAAACACTTAATATTAATGATATTATTGCTTCAAAATTTAGAAAAATAGCTTTGGAAAATGAAGAAAAGGTTTTAAAAGCTCATACCCCTGAAGAGTTTATTGAATTATTTCATAGCGTAGCGTAAGCTTAGAGTGGCGCAGACTAACTTATCTTAGTATAGTATAGCATAGTATATTTTATTTTATAATTCTATTTTTTTATTGTAAATACATACACATATAAATGTATATATATAAACGTCGTATAAACATGATGGTCGTTAAATTGCTTACTCATTTAAGTTCACTTGTTTCGCTAACTTCTCTAGATTCGCTAGATTCGTTAGCTTGCCTTCTTGGGTAAACACTTAACAATTTTTCAACTCTTGGATCAATTTCGAAAAGTCTAACCCATTCACTATTTTTCTCCAATGCATCTCTCTTCCACCTTTTTGGCCAATCACCTTCTTCTTCAAGCCCTAAATCTTTACCATTAATCATTGGTTCCCATTTATTTTCAATTAAACCAATTAATGATTCATTATATTCAATTTGTTGTTCCCTTTTATTATAAAATCTCCATAATCTTTCTAATTGTCTTGTAAATCCTGCAACTGAATAATTCCTTAATGATAAAATTGGTTGAACGAAAAAATAAATATTACCATTTTCATCTCTTAAATTTTGTAAATCTAATTCTGGTGCTAATTCACAATTTGAATAATCTTCTGCTAAAATGTATGGAGCGGGTGCATAATCTTCTTCTTCCTTTTTCTTCTTTTCAGCTTCTTCATCTAATTGAATATCTGGCTGCTGTTCATGCTGTTGTTGTTGTTGTTGCTCTGTTTTTTCCTTCTCTTCCTTTTTAGGATCATATAATGGACCTAATAACCCCTCATTAACACCATTAATATATTCCTTATAAGCACCTCTACCAATACAAACAATCCCACCTGAATTTCTAACTTCAGAAACTTCATTATTTTTAGATTTAACTTTTTTATTAAAATCGAATAATGATTTAACTGAAATAATATCCATTGGTGTATAAAGATCATGACGGGATTTTGTTTCTTCAATTGGCTGTTCAACAATTTCTGTCCTCTTTGCTTGAATAGCTGAAAAAATTGCATTATGTGGGACATTACCATTAGTATTATTAAATTGTTCAACTTGTTCAACTTGCTCTTTTTGCTCCTCCTTCTCCTTTTCATCAGGTAAACCAATTGCATTTCTTCTCATTTTTCTAATTTCTTCAGCAACACGATATCTAATATCCCCTTGTCTTTCCATTGTAATTATATCTAAATCAATACCAGCAGAATTAATAATTGGTTTAACGAATCTTTTTAAATATTTTAATGATTCAGCTAAATAATCATTTGGATATGGTGCAATATAAATTCTAATTTTTCTAGGTAATTCATTTATATTTAATGGTTCTTGACCAATTTTTGAAGACCAATTTTGATACTTTTTACGTATTTGCCTTTGTTGATATTTATCATAACCAATTCCACCTGCTAATGAACCAACAACACACCAAAAAATTATCCATGGTTTTGATGGTAGTTTAAAATTAGGTAATCCTAACATGGCAAATGCAGGGTTTTTACTGCTCTTGGGGTTGTTAATATCACCAATCATCACTAAAAACTGAGTTGAGTTGAATTAGCTTGGCTTGAAAAAAAAAATGGAAAAAAAAGTAAACGCTAAAAGCTAAAAGCTAAAAGCTAAAAGCTAAAAGCTAAAAGTAAAATTGAACTGAACTGAACTGAAATAAAGTAAAACTAAAGTATACGCCTGCCATTTTATTTTAATATTCGTCGTTATAATGGGTTTTAACACACATAGTAAAAAAAATTCAGATTGTTGGTACAGTTAACATTTATAAATATATTTAATAGTGAATGTAGGAGTGAACATTTACTCACTCACTTCGCTCGTTCGTTCGTTCGTTCGTTCGTTCGTTCGTTCGTGTTCAACTCTGAAAAGCCCTAGCAACAGCCCCCCTTGCCATCATATGCCTAGTCCATTTGTAAATTTCAGGGAATTCACTTTTTAAATCAATACCAATTCTATCAACGACATAATTCCAAGGAACGAAACATAAATCAGCAACAGTACATCTATCACCAACTAACCAAACTGGATGATTAAAATACCTTGATTGTGACATTGGTGTTAAACCTTTTGAATAATCAGTATCTAATTCTAAAAGTAAAGCTTCACGTCTTTCACTTAATGCCATTTCAACAACTCCATAAACTCTTCTAACTTCATCTGAATATCTATCAATTGCACTTGGTACATTAACTGAATGAAAATATTTAAAATGTAATGCTTGACCAATCATTGGAGCATGACCACTTGTTTGAAAGAATAACCATGAATTTATTTGACTTTGTTCTAATAAATCAATTGACCAAATTTCTGGGCATATATCATCATCTTGTAATTTTTTATTAACTAAATATTGAATAATTGCACCAGATTCCCAAAGTGAAACATTACCATTTAAATGATCAACTAATGCAGGGACACGTCCATTTGGATTTAATTGAAGAAATTGTGGTAATCTTTGATCATTACGTTCAAAATCTAATAAAACTGTATTATATTCATAACCTAATTCACTTAAAACAACAGCTATTTTAAATCCATTTGGTGCTGATCTATGTGAAATTAATGTAAATCCCTTTTGCGGAGGTGGTGATTGGAAAAATTTCTCAAGTGCCGTTAGTTGTGTTGCTGTTTGATTTAATTGTTCAGGTTCTGCTTCTTCTTCTTGTTGTTGTTGTGGTTGTGGGGTCAGATGAATTTCCCGGAGACCTTTTGAAAGATTCGACATTGGTGCGGGTTGATTACGATTACTACTATTCATTTGTTTTATTATATATTAAATAATGAAACAAATTGAAATTTCAATTTTGAAATTTGAAATTAACTGTAATGTAATGAAATTTTTTCTTTTTCTTAAAACACAAAGATATTTTTTTTTTTTTATTCATTACTGATTTGATCTTTCCATTAATGGTGTTAGCACTCATTCAAACCACCTGGAAATCTTTCAGAAATAGAGAACAACAACAACAACAACAACAACAGGGTGGGGGGCTTACAATCATGCAAACGAGCTTCGATCCTCGTCCCACTCTTTTTTCAATTATTCAAAATATAACAACAAAAAATTTAATTCATTATACAATTTTATCAATTGTTTTCATATTTTCATTAACTATAATGCCAATTCCAATATTAATTAAATTCTTGATAATTTTAATTTTAATTTATATTTCAACAGCTCCAATATTTGCACAATTTTTCAATCCTGGTTTACCAGTTTTAGCATGGGTTTTCTTATTTTTTAATTCGAAAAATATCCCATTATGGATGAGACCACCAATTACAGTTACAGTTTTACCAAGATTAGAAGATTTTTTCTTCGCAGCAAATTTAAGTGAATTATTAGCTTATAATGCAAATACTTTTAAAGATTTATTTGCTTGGTTACCATATGGTATAATTCATTTTTCATTACCATTTATTGTTGCAGGATTAATTTTTATATTTGGTCCACCAACTGCATTAAATGGTTTTGGATTTTCCTTTGGTTATATGAATTTAACTGGTGTAATTATTCAAAATTTAATATTTTCATGTGCTCCACCTTGGTATAAAGTTTTACATGGTTTAGATAAAGCAAATTATAAAATGAAGGGATCACCAGGTGGTTTAGCTAGAGTTGATAAAATTTTAGGTTTAGATTTATATACAACTGGTTTCACAAATTCACCATTAATTTTTGGTGCAATGCCATCATTACATTCAGGTTGTTCAACAATGGATGCAATTTGGTTATGTTACCTTTGGCCAAAATTATCACCAATTTGGTGTCTTTATGTTATGTGGCTTTGGTATTCAACAATGTATTTAACTCATCATTATTTTATTGATGTTGTCGTTGGATCAAATTTAGCATTATTTTGGTTTTTAATTTGGAAATTTAATGGGAAATTACCAATTAAAAATTTAACTTGTAGATGGGATTATAAAGATTTGATAATGACTGATACAAATAAGGAAGAAAAGGAATTCAAAGAAATGTTAGGTATTAATCCTTATGTTAATATTGATCAAGATGATTATGAATTACAAAATTTCCAAGTTGATGGTCATGTTGATGCTAATGACATTACAGGGAATAGAAAACCAGTTAACAGAGACAGCGTGGACGTTGTCGTTGCATGAGAAGGAGAAAAAAAGAAAAAGAAAAAGAAAAAGAAAGGCATCATCTTGTAAAGAAAGGTCATTACCTCCCGTAATTAGTGATTCCATTGCATTATTGACCTTCCTTTCATACTAAATATATTTATTTTGTATAAAAAAAGAAAATTAGAACTAAAAAGAGAACTAAAACGGTCGAAACATGAAAAATGCGTT
This sequence comes from Saturnispora sanitii, assembly GCA_030563185.1. Lineage (NCBI taxonomy): Eukaryota > Fungi > Ascomycota > Pichiomycetes > Pichiales > Pichiaceae > Saturnispora > Saturnispora sanitii. The sequence continues at coordinate 13,479 of JAKUBF010000006.1, read as the reverse complement.
TCACTTCAAATTACGTACGCGCGCGACAAAACAAAACGTCCTTAATAAGCGTTAACACACACCCGTTTTTCTTCCACTTTCACAAACACTTTTCTTCTTAAATAACTAAATCATTTTATAAATCATTTTTTAATCCCCTGAAAAATACAATTGTGACAAAAACAAACTCACTAACACTTTCTCTTGTTTTTCCAAATTGACAAAAAAGGACTTGGCGATGCAGATCGAATCAACTACTGCTTTATACGGTCTTATGGCATTTTCAGGGATCGCTTGGGTTATATCATTTGCAGGGTCTATTGCATCATCACAATCAATAAACTATTTCCCAAAATTCACTTGGTGGGGATTAGTTTTTCAATTAATAATAACAATTGGTGTACCATTAGCTGTTTCATCACCTTATTTGGATCTTTATAGACCATTTTTGCTTTGTTGTACAGTAATAGCTTTCATTTATTCATCAAATTCAGTTAATAATTTAGTTTATTATTCAGATTCTTCAACTGCCGCTGCTTCTGCTGGTTTCATTTTACTTTCAATGGTTAATTTTATTTGGTTATTTTATTTAGGTACTAATGAACAAATCGTTGAAGCTGTTGGTATTAAAAGTAATAGATCAATTTCATTAGCTAATAATAAAACTAATTCAACAACTAATTTACATTCAAATAATAATCAAATGAGATCTAACTCAATTAATAATGGTGGTATGGGGATTAGAGGTTTAGAAAATATCGAATTATCAACTCATGATTCAAATGACAATGAAAATGGAAATATCAACGGCAATGGTGATGATGATGATGATGGTTACCCAGTTATAGTTAGAGGGTTATATGATTATAATGCATCACCTGATGATGCTAATGAATTAAGTTTTAAAAAGGGTGAAATGTTAAGAGTTGAAAATACTTTAGGGAATTGGTGGTTAGGTAAAAACTCAATGGGGGAAATCGGTATGTGTCCAAGTAATTATTTGGAAATCGTTTAAATTACATACTATAAACTATTTATGATACTCTCTTAATTGGCAACAAAATGTACTCTTCTTAGTAACAACACTTTAACAGTTTATATAATTTTAAATTCATGAGCTTAAAATTTGAAACACACAAAAATTTAAAGATTTATTGTTTACCTTTTTATAATAATCCCCTTTTTTCTAAAGTGTAAGCAGCAAAATGGACGATTTAGAAGGCGACAACATCCGTCCGCCTGAATTGTCGTCTTGGGCACTTTCGCTTCTGCGGGGGGAACCAGTTTCCTCCTTTTCGCAGCAAGAACGCACAGATACTGCCACAACTAGCAATTCAACAGTATTCACACGAAGACAACAAACGCACACACAAACGCAAACGCAAACGCAAACGCAGACTGGGAACAGAGGTAGTAGGTTTTTAACTGCTTTGAATTTAGGTCAAGCTTCAAGGTTAAATGAAGAGGGAGTTTATGAATCTCATCATCAACATCAACAAACACCATTAGTTAATAAGAGAAAATTAAATGTACTTACACCAATTAAACTTTCACCTGAAAATAAACGACATATAGTACAAGAAAAGTACCCTCAATCTCCAATACGAGATATGTCTATTGAATTAGGAAGGAAAAGTTCTAAATCAAAGGAAACATTAGATGAAATTAAATTGGAAAATATTTGGTCAGCTAACAACAATAACAAGGAGAACGAAAAAGAGAACGAACTCGTTTTAGATTTCGATGATAAAAATAAAAGCAGAAGCAGGAGGAGGAGGAGTAATACCCCCCTTAAACCTAAACAACGTGTTTTTACAACAAGTAATAATACAAATTCCAATTCCAATTCCAATTCCAATTCTAAACAATTTATACCCAGGAATAATAATGAAAATCAACTTCTTGAACATTCACAACAACATCAACAACCTAATAATACCATAACTGTTAATGGAACATCGTATACAATACTTGAACAAATTGGTAAAGGTGGATCATCTAAAGTTTTTAAAGTGAATTTATCAAAGAAGAATTATGCAATGAAAGTTGTTAATTTTGATAATGATGATGATGAAAATATGGCAACAATTCAAGAATTAAAGGGTGAAATTCAAATTCTTAAAAGATTAAGAGATTGTTCAAGAGTTGTTCAATTAATTGATTATGAAATTAAATCAAATTCAATTAAAATTGTTATGGAATTAGGTGAAATTGATTTAGCTCATGTTATTCAAAATAAATTAAAAACAAGTGGATTCGATGAACAATTTGTTAGATTTCATGTTAATGAAATGGTTCAATGTATTAATCAAGTTCATAAAATGGGAATTGTTCATTCTGATTTAAAACCTGCTAATTTCATCTTTGTTAAAGGTACACTTAAATTAATTGATTTTGGTATTTCAAATTCAATTAATAGTACAGCAACTGTTAATATTTATCGTGAATGTCAAATGGGTACACCAAATTATATGGCACCTGAAACATTAATTGAAATTTCATCAGATTCACCTGAATCAATTTGGAAAATTGGTAAACCAAGTGATATTTGGTCAATTGGTTGTATTACTTATCAATTAACTTATGGTTATCCACCTTATCATTTATATCAAGGTACTAAAAAAATATTAGCAATTACAAATCCAAAAATTCAAATTGATTACCCAATAATAATAAATTCAAATAATAATAATAATCAACAACAACAACGTATACCTGATTCATTAATTCAATTTATTAAAAAATGTCTTTTACGTAACCCAAAAATTAGATTAACAAGTGATGATTTATTAAAGGGACAATTTTTAAATCCAATTTGTTTATCAAGGGGGGTTTTAAGAGATATTGTTAAATGGTCAGTTGTTTATGGTGGTAAACACCCTGAAATTGGAATTGGTTTAAATAATACAAAAGGTAAACAAAGAAATGAATGGGGTGAAAATGAAATTAAAAGTTTAAATAAATTAGATACATTAGTTGAAAATCTGATTCAAAAAGTTGCTCAAAAGCAATAATAGCATTATTAATTATAGCAGCATTTATGTGTATGTATATTCTATAAAATCTTTGTAATATTAAATTATAAAAATGTGTATTATATTACTCATCTTGGTGGTATACATGTTAGGCAAGTATAAAGTGGCCTTCAGGTTCAGTTATAACCTTTCTATTTGTTCTTTTAAACATGGTCTCATTAAAATTAAACACAGAGATAGCTGGTCATGGGTCTAGGGTCATTTACGTTTATGTATTCACTTTTTACCTGTACATATAAAATTTATATCAATAACTAATTTAATTTTAATCTGATCCTTAACGAGGACCTAATTTATCCAAAACTCTAGCACCTTGTTCTTCCCATTCTTGTTTACTAATCCACATATGAGGTTTATCAGCCATAATACCTGCTAAAACTGCACCACCGATAAAAACCATATGTTTACGTCTTGGTGGATCTTCAATTCTAACTTTAAATTTATCCATTCTTGTAGAATCACCCTTTAAAACTTTTGCAAACCATTGTTGTTTTAATTCCCTTTCTAATCTTGAAGGTAAACCTGGATACATTGATGAACCACCAGAAAGGACAATAGATTTATATAAAGTTGATCTAATATCAACATCACATGATTGAATACAATTAAATAAAGATTCACCAACACCAGGTTGTTCAATATCAACTAATGAAGGTTGAAATAAACATTCTGGTGCTTCAAATCTTTCAGATCCAACTTTAATAATTCTACCATCAGGTAATTCATAATTATGTACTAAAGTTGTTGTTTCATTTGAAAGTTTTGTATCAAAATCTAAATCATATGAAACATAACATAATTTTTCCTTAATTTGTCTAACTGTATCAAAATCAGCAGTTCTATTAAATGCATAACCCCTCCTTAATAATAAATTAATTAAATTTCTAGTAACATCTCTACCTGCAACATCTAATCTTTTAGTCATATGATTTAAAACAACAGATTCATAAACTGGTACAATATGAGTAACACCATCACCTGAATCAACAACAACACCTGATGAAAGACCTTGTGCATATAAAGCTAAAACAGCTTGAATTGCAACATAAACTCCACCAAATTGATATCTTTCAAACATAACATCAACCATTTTTTCCCTATTTTTTAATGGATTCATTGGTGGTTCAGTTAATAAAACTTTTGCACCCCTTGTATCACATTTCATCCTTTCATAAAATGAATAATCCCATAAATTTTGCATATCTTCCCAATCTTTAATTATACCATTTTCCATTGGGTAATTAATTTGAAGCATTGATCTTGCTTGTGCTGCTTCATCACCACACATAATATCTTTAATTTCAATATCATTTAAAGTTGCTGCTTCTTCAGCTCTTAAAATTGGACGACCAACCATAGATGGAAATGTATGGTCTGGGAAATTAGACCCAGCACGGCCAATTTTAACAAACCCAGTACCCTGATCTAAAACAATTGGTTGTTGTTCCATTGTGGAATTGAGTTTAATTAAGATAAAACAAGTTCTCTTTGTCCATTTTTTAATGTACAGGTTTATTTATTATTTTAATGGGAAAAAAACTTTGATTACGTAATATTCGCTCAGCCCCAAAAGTAACATTCTTTTTTTACTTATATACAATTAATTAACTAACCCAACATCGATCTCTTTCTCCCCCTTAATCTAACATCTGCTAATCTAGAAACAACAGCTTGACATTCTTTAGCTTTTTCCCTAGAATGTTCCTTTTCATAACCATCCATTAACCATTGAGTATATTCTTCAGCATGACTTGAATGAGTTGATAGAAATGCCCTTTCTAAAACGTATAAATCAACAGCTTTATCTTCATGAGTTGCTTTTTGAACACTTAAACCAAAATCAATTAACCCAATTGAACGATTTTTCAAAACTATAAGATTCGAAGAAGTTAAATCCCCATGTACAACCCCTAATAAATGCATTTTAGCAATAATTTTACCAACAAATTCAATAACATCTTTAACTTGATCCCTTTGATAATTATCTTGATGTTCTTGTTCCCAAAGCCAATTTTTTAAACTACTTTGATTACCATTTTTTAATGTATAACCTAATCTTGTCATCCAAATAGCTCCCTTTGATATATCAACATGTAAAAGTTGAGGGACTGTAAGGTCTAATGAATTAAGTTTACTCATAACTTTTGCTTCACCACGTGTACGTTGTTTAGTAATTGATGCATCAAGTATTGGATGTCTATATCTTTTACTTGGTCTATATTTAAGAATTGCATCATTTAAATCACTATGAGGACATTTTTTAGCAGAAAAAACAATAGCTTCTGCCCCCTGTGCAATTATCTCCAGTGAATATTCTTCCTTTGGGTAAATACCCTCTATAGTATCCAATATAGCCTGTGACATGTTTAGAAATGGTATATATAAAATCATTTAAACTTTTTTTTTCCCACAAAAGACAAACAACAAATCTTAAAAAACACACAACATAGATCAAACAACGTTATCATTGTTTTATCACTTATATACCCTTTTTTCTCTTGATAAATATGGATGCAACCATTCCCACTTTATACTATCAAACAAGCCCTAATACTGAGATAGTGTCTTCTAAAAGCATCGAAGAGCTTGAAAGATTATTGACGCGTATTGAATATAGATTTCTTGAATTAGATTCCAAATTAAAACTATTACAATTAATAGCAGGTGGGGCTGATATTGATTGGGATGAATTAAAAAAGCAAACAGAGTTAGTTGAAACACTTGATATATCAATGGATGATTGTGTAACGAGATTGAAAAAGGTTAAAACAGTTACGAGGAATTTAAGAAAGAAAATCGGTAAATGCGTTCATCAACATGAAGTTAGGAAATGTATTGAAGGTAAGGAGAATCTTATTTCTGAATCAAAGGAATTAGAAGATAAAATTAATAATCTTAAACAATGGTTTGTTGAAAATGGAATTATAGAAGAACCCCCAAAGGCAGCAAATGAACAAAAAGAACAAGAAATTGATAACGCATCATGGATTGAACAAGTACCACAAAATCTGAGTATTTTCCAAGATCCTAAACAGGGGTTGGAAAATGCCAAAATTATAAATGATGGATTAAAAGAACGTCTGGCTCAAATACAAGATAATGAAATTGATAATGAAATTGAAACTTTAAAGAATGAGATAACGGAATTGAAAAATCAAAAAGAAAATTTCAATCGTACAATTAAAAATTTAAATACTAGAAGAGTTTCAATGGATACTAATAATGCACAAAAATTAAACAGAATACGTGAATCTCGTATTTTGATTGATAATTGGTCACAGTTCATTGAATGAATGAATAAGTTTAGTATTTATTTATTTATGTTTTAATTATTTTATTATTGTTTTTTAGTTGCTTAGCGTATGCGTGTATATTAAATCTATTAATCTGGTATCCCTTATGGGGATGATTAGCATGTGTGTGTGTTTTCATTTTCATTACAAAAACTCACAGTTTAAACTATTACAGGGAAAAGAAGGGAATTTGAACAAGTCATATCTTATGAATCTTTTTTGTCCTGCTGTTGTTTTATTATTTCCTCTTCTTCATTTTGTCTCATTAAAACAGCACCGACACTACCTAGATAACCTTCATGTTTTAAAAAGTATGCACGTTTTTCACCCTTTGACCAAAAATCAATAGCATAACTCAAAGTTCTAATAGTTTGATAATGATTTCTAATGTAACTACCAGCAAAATAAATCTTTTTCAAATCATATCTTTGAGCCTGTAAATAAGCAATTTGACCAATGTTATTAGAAATGGCGTATAATAAAGATCTAGCAATGTCATTTTGATCAAATAAATTTAATCTATTTTGTGCATCATTTTTACATGTATTTAAATCTTCAGTTTCAGTATTGTTGTTATTATTATCATCAAAAACCTTTTTAAACACTTTACCCATAGAAGAAGCAATATGATTTGATTTCAACCCTATTAAATCATAACCTTTACCAAAAATATCACCAACTAATAAATCAACATTATCATTATCTCCAGCAGAGGCCATTTGAAGCATTTCATCAAAGGAATTAGCATTAGTTAAAATAGATAATAACCCCCAAAGAGTCCCACCACCTAATGAAGACCCACCAACACGTTCAAAATTATTAGGACCTGGACCTATAACTTTAATCATGGAAACCCCAGAACCGATATTAACTAGCAAATATGGGTAAACTTCATCACTATCAATTTTTTCATCAACTTCAACATATTTACGTACATCTTCATTAAAATAAAACACTTCTCTGGGTATTTCTGTTATGAAAAAATCCAAACCAATGATTAGACATTGCATTTCATCCTCCTTTTGGATTTTCGATTGTGGGAACTCAAGACGAAGTTTATCATAATATTTATGTGCCCCACCACCTGTTGCAATAATAGTAGGGTTAGCATCAAAATGCTGTTTTATAAGAGTCTTCATATGTGTAATAAAAAGGTCGATTTTGTTAGTTTCAAGTTTGAAGAAGTTCATACAAACCCCACCAGTTGGTTCTGGTGAAAAGTAAACAAGTTTCGCCAAAGACCCACCAATATCCACTGAAAGTTCACCAACATCGTCGAAAAAGTGATTCGGGAGGTGAATTCGACGTGTTTCAGCATCGCCACTGTCAGGGAGTATTCGAGCTTCAGAAACGTTAAGAGGCTTTTGGTTAGAACAGTGGGTATGGTAATAGATCGAGCTTTCGCGCGATGATTTCCCAGATATTGAATCCATCCTAGTGGAAACAGAGGATTTTTGTGAGGACATAGATGGAAAATGTGAAATTTTCATCTCTTGTTGGGTAAAAGAGGTGAAATCATCCTTAATAACATCAAAGTTCGAATCTAATTCATTTGAGTTCATATGAAGTGGTGAAAACGCGTCTTCCATTCAAATTGCTTACTTTTTAACGAGATTTTACGCGTTTTGGCTGGAAATTGACTGCCTTTTATCATTTCACTCATTGGTCATGCCTGAGCGGAGCAGTTGCAAAATCAATGTTTTTACACTTTATATAGCTATTTTTGTAGGGGTTTAATAAATATATTAATACCATTGTAATACTAACAATTCATGGATTACAATGAACTAAATTTGATTGAAATATTCCTTTCTTTAACTAACTTTTTAAGTTTAAATAGTTCATCTCTGCTGAGCACTATCTATTTTATTCTCTTTTCGACCCGGAAAAAGCACAATTCAGATCTAACAATTGATCCGAATAAAATGGTATACGTTGATTAACCATTGGACTTTATCTTAAAGGTTATTTTTTAATATCAATATCATTAAACATTTAAAGGTTTTTTTTCACATGGTTTTTATAAAAATAGTATCAAAGTGAACTTTGTTAAGCCTTACTTTTTTCTTTTCTACTTTATTTCAAGGTCAATATGCTAGTCTATGACTCGCGACCAAAGGAAGTTGATTTTTTAATTGTTTTGGATCTTTCTAATGCAAATGATGTATCCTTTTGTATCCCTAAAGATTCAATAATTTCTCAAATTAATACACAAGATCAACATTCTTTTAGGATAAATTTATACCATTGGAATTCATTTAACAAACAAAATGTATTTAATGATTCACTCAATGTACATCATAAAACATTTTCGGGTGATCAATTGAATCCAATTCATATAGATATTGGTGATCTTTTATCATTGTACCTTTCAGGTATAAAAGATGTTACTGTGAATTCTGGTATAACTTTTAAATTTGATATATTACCATCCAATAATGATGATGATGATGAAACTTTGTCTTTTTCTTCTTCTTTACATTCTTCTGTTTTACAATATCAAAATCAAATCAATTTAATCATTAGTAAAATGTTAGTTAATGATGATGATGATGAAAATGAAAATGAAGTTGATCAACCGGATGATGATGATTTAGTTAGTGATATTAGTTTAGTCAGTGATGTAGATTCTTTACAAATATCAGAAATGTCAACTGATGATGATCAGATTCATACTAGCAATACATCCAATTTAATTAATTCAACAATACTTCAACCTACTTCACAACCAATGATGAGCCAGCATATGGTCAGCACCAGCAATAACAACAACAACAACACCAATTTACCATCATCTTCTTCAACTTCATCACTTTCAATTAAAGGTAGAAGAGCTCTGAGAAGATATTTAAAGCCTAAATTGTTTGGTTCAAGTGTTAGATCAACTTCCGCTATGGTTACTGAAGAATCTTTATTAATTGATGATGTTGAGGATGATACAGTTGGTTATTTAATTATTCAAATAGAATCTGCAAGGGATTTACCACCATTTCGTAAAGGTACAAGATTAGGTTATGATATGGATCCATTTGTTATTTGTTCATTTTCAAAACAAATTTATAAAACAAATAGATGTACTCATTCTTTAAATCCAATTTGGAAAAATCAATATATTTTACTTAGAGTTTCAAAATATGTTAATGATTTAGAATTACCAATTAGATTCAAAGTTTTAGATCATGATTATCTTTCTTCAAATGATCCAGTTTGTCAAGGTGATTATTATATAAATGATTTTATTAAATCATCAAATAGTTCATCAATTGAATGGACTTATAAATCATTACCATTAAATTTATTACCTGGGGCGTTGAATAAAAAATTATCAAAGAAAAGTATTGGTTTACCAATAAATCCTTTATTAAATGTTAAATATAAATATGTTTCATTAGATTCATTGAAAGAATTAGTTGAAATTAATTTTAATCCAAGGGAGGAAAGATGCCCACATTGTCATTCATATGATAAAAGAAATGTAAATGGTTATAGACATTTATCAATGTGTACATCAGGTCTTCAACCAAATACCTTTATTAAAAAATTATATACAACTCAATCAAATGCATCAAGAGGTTGGTATACTAAAATTTTAGCTCATGTTGTTTATGGGAAACTGAAATTAGGGAATATAAATGGTCATATAATTGTTCAAGATAGAGATACTGGGTTAATTTTTGAAGAAAAAATGTCAGCTTGGGTTAAATTAGGTATTAGATTAATTTATAAATCAAGAAAGAAAAAAGGTGCTAAAGTTAGAAAGATGATTAGATCAATGTCAATAAAACAAGGTATTAAATTTGAATCACCTAAATCAATTAATAAAATTGATGAATTTATTAAATTCTTCGCATTAAATATGGATGATTGTTTACCAACTGATTATAAAACATTCAATGAATTTTTTACTAGAAAATTAAAACCTAATGCAAGAATAATTGAAGATATTGAAAGGGGTAATGAAATTATTACTTTAATGGCAGATGCAAGGACTATTGTATTTGATACAGTTGAAGAATCACAACTTATTTGGATTAAAGGTAGAGGTTTCACAATTGAAAAATTCTTAGGTATTAAAAAATCAAATATTAATTATGCAGTTGTTGTACAAAGATTAGCACCACAAGATTATCATCGTGTTCATATTCCATTTAATGGGATAATTAAATCAATTAGGCATATTCATGGGGAATATTATACAGTTAATCCAATGGCAATTAGATCTAATTTAGATGTATTTGGTGAAAATGTTAGAACAATTGTTACTTTAGAAACTATTGAATATGGTAATGTTGAACTTATTTTAGTTGGTGCAATGATGGTTGGTTCAATTATTATTTCAGTTTCAATTGATGAAAAAGTTATCAAAGGTCAAGAATTGGGGTATTTTAAATTCGGTGGTTCAACTGTTGTAATGTTAATTAATTCAGAATTAATTGAATGGGATGGTGATTTACTTAATAATTCTAAAAAGGGTTTAGAAACACTGTGTAGAATGGGAATGGCATGTGGTTCAATGAAGGGTAAACCTCATTACGTTCGTAGTAAACGTACAGTTACAGATGAATCAACATTGAAAAAGATTGAAAGACAAGTTACTGGTAATAGAGTTTTATTAGACAGTGATCAAAACATGCCATTGTGGGATGTACGTGAACTGAGTATCTTTGAGGGTGATTCTGAAGATGAGGATGAAATTGATGCTATTCTCTCAGATGGGTTAGAAAGGGAAGATGGAGAAAGTGAAGATATCATCGTTGCTTAATTCATATCTGTATTTTAAATTGTAAATATATATATATATGGTATAGATAAATAGTAAAGAAACTCATGGAACTACGTAAACAAGGACTTTGGATTATCATAACAATAATATCGGTTAAAAAAAGCCGTATAACTACAAATTTAAAAGATAAGATTCAAATCCACTAATTAAGCCAATACATAGTCATTGATAGAATTAGCTAATAATTACTCTCTTATATGATATATTATGAGCAAGCATGCTATATTTATTGATAATGGTGAAAAATAGTACGTAATGGGGGGGTTTTATTTTTTTTTCCGAACACACATCCCGTCCAAACTGATGATCACTATTTATTCTATAATTATATATAATTTCAACTAATTAACAATGGTTAAGATCAATTCTACTGCAACAATTGATGAATTAGCAACTTCATTAAAAGAATTCATTATTGCTCACCAAACAACCGCTTTAGCTTCAAAGGATACGTTCACATTGGCCATTTCTGGTGGTTCTTTAGTTAATGTCCTTGCTAAAGTTTTACTGAACAATCCACAAGTTAATTGGGCTAAATGGGTCATTTATTTTTCAGATGAAAGAATTGTCCCATTAGATCATGAAGATTCTAATTATGGTGCTTTTAAAAAAGCGGTTTTAGACCCATTAGCACATGAAGGTATTGTTGGTCCAACTGTTTTCACCATTAATGAATCACTTATTGTAAATGATAAATCAAATGATGCCGAAATTGCTCAAGAATATGAATCTGAAATCCCATTGGAAGGTATTGATTTGGTTTTATTAGGTTGTGGCCCTGATGGTCATACTTGTTCACTTTTCCCAAATCATAAATTATTAAAATCTACTAAAATGGTGGATAATTTATCCGATTCCCCAAAGCCACCCCCAAGAAGAATTACTTTAACTTTACCTTATTTGGCTAAATGTAGAGCTTTAACATTTGTTGCTACTGGTGCTGGTAAAAAGACAGTTTTAAAAGAAATTTTCGGTGGTGAACAATGTCAATTACCTTGTGCTTTAGTTAATAAATTAGAAGTTCCAGCTGGTGTCAGTTGGTTTGTTGATGATGCTGCTATTGAAGGTTTGGGTTTAAATTAAAAAAGAGAAATGAAAAAAGGTAATGATACGTGTTAATGAAAATTGATTGTATAAATTAGATACTTGTTTTTTTCAATATTATTTGTATACTTATAATTTAAAGATTTAGTAAAAGGAAAATTGTTTAGTTTACTAATTAGGATGATCAAAGATGGCCTGTTTTGAAATGTATATGTGCTCATGATATATATCATGTTTGTATTTTTTATTAAAACAGTTAGCCAGTTGAATATGCATGCTAATAAAATAAGACAATTATAAGTTAAACGCCTAAAGAAAAAGTGTTACATAAAAGAAAAGAATAAATTCTTTTCTTTGAACTATTTATAAGATTTATTAAATGATAATAAATCTTATTTATAAAGTATATTAGAATTCTATTAATATTCATTCTAATATTTCATTACATGCTAATTTGGTTTATAAAAAAAAGTTTATCATTATTTAATAAAAATTATTATCTACTAAAAACCTATTTAGGTAAATTAACATCAATTAATGATAATAAAATAAGACAATTGTAGTGATATATAAAAAAAAAAAATTTATCCTCTTTAAACTATTTATAAGATTTATTATTATTAAATAAAATATAATAGAATTCTAGTAATCTAGTAATATTCATTCTAATATTTCGTTATCAATATTTATTATAATTAATCAAATAATATTAATAAGTTATTAAGTGTATAATGGTTTCCAATAACAAAACATGAACAAATTGATTTTGTAAAAAATTTATGATTATATCTTTTATATTATTTATCCAACCGTTTTTTTCTACTTTTTTGCATTTAAATCATAAGTCTTAAATTATTGTCAGCTTATAATGGCCTTTTAAAAACACTTTTGATACTTTTATACTATGTTTTTAAAAAAAAATTAAAAAAAAATATGACAAATTTTTTTGTTGTAAGAATGGGCAAAAAGTTAACCATTAATAATTGACTATAAAAAGGGTCTTCTTCCCACTTATTTGCCACCCCAGCTAACCACTACTTTTTCTTTATACAATATCTAACACGCCTCCCTTACTGCTACACTAGGTGAAGGCATACTTGAAAGACAGTATTAAGGGATTAAGTTGCTCATGATGGTTGGGGGAATAAACCACGCTACACGGTGAGATTCCAAATGTTAGATATACATAGTATTGCTCATGGGTTATACAACAATCATCACACTAATTCATTATCACATTATCAACTTCAACAACAACCAAGACGACAAACACTAGTAGAATGACTACACTACACTACTACTAGAAGTATAACCCGATGATACATCAATAGGATTCAGAAACGTG